>JAKSZT010054524.1:8824281-9232415 GCA_026826555.1 Tolypeutes matacus
AGAAAAGAAAAGAAAAGAAAAGAAAAGAAAAGAAAAGAAAAGAAAAGGTTTGTCCAAGTCATAAGATCAGCTCAGGATTTCATTATAACCCAGATTTTGATAACTACATTTTCTTAAAATGTCCAGTAGACTGAATTGCTTCTCTGGCTTCTGAAACCAAGCACTGGAGCCAAAAACATTTGAGTGGAAATAGGCAACCACCAAGACACAATGGGATTTGTTCCTTTATGCTGGCCTTAAAGAATCTTAAAAATCACACATCTTAGCCTAAAAGATTCAAAAACATTTTTTTCAAATACCTCTGAGCAACCTCCTTACTTTATAGCTTGACATATTAGTCTATCCTGTCCTTACTAGGAGAATTTTAAATATAAAGGGTCCTACTTTGAGAGAATGTGGTATCAAATAGTTATAGCCTGGATTTTGTCCTTGTTAAAATTCTTTCAAACAAGAACCATAGTACAGCAGATTGTATATAAAGGCTCTTAGAATGGAGTAAAATATTGAAATGTTGACTGATATTTGAAACTCTACTAGAAAGGTAATTAAAAGTAAAATTTTAATTACCTTTCTAGTAGAGAAATACAGAAATACCCCGTTTCTGTATTGGTTGAAGAAACTTAACTTTTTTCCTTTAAGAAATCACAATAAAATCCAGGCTATTATAATGAGAAAGAATTGGTCCTTTGACAATTTCAAAGGTTTTAGAGGTTTCAGAGACATTCCTATGTTAATCCTAAATGTTATCTGGAGAGAGCACTGGACTGGATGCTAGAAAGCTTGAGTTCTCGTCTCGAATCTTTCACGTGCCTCTTATGTTATCTTTTGGGGAAACCATTCATGCTAATCAAATATCCCATGTGCTTGCCACTATTTTCCAGCATCCCCTGTGGTTTGGTTGGGTCATGTGATAAAATCTGCATATTGATCCTGGACATGTTTGTCACTTCCAGTCAGAGAATTAAGTGAGGCAGGTTAAGTTTTCAATCATCTGGGTCATGTACAAAGCAGTAAGCAAAGGCTTAAAAATGGCAAATTTGCAAGACAGAAGCAAGTAGTTCCCTGAGTTATAAAAAGTGGAAGAAAGTCACTTGGCTCATTGCAAGATGAGCAAGAAACAAACCTTTGCTGTTTCAAGCCCCTGAGATTGGGGGTTGTTTTTTCCCATAGCACAGCCCAGCCTAGCCTGAGTACTATTTCACTGGGAGTCATTCTAAACTGAAAGGTTTGAAGACTTCTCAGCTCTGTCTCAGATTGAATTCCTGGCATTCTTTCTGGGCATATAGCCTTCAATTTTAAAAGAGAAGGAACAGAGAGGTTTGGAGAGATTGACTAAGGTCACACACTAAGTTTGGGACCATATAGCACATGTACCTCTCTGAGACCCTGTAGATCCATTTGCCCATGACTGTATTTCTCCAGCACCCATCAAACTGACAATGGGGTGATTCAAATTGGCCGTTAATAAAGTGCCAAATTGGAAGCGGCTGTGGCTCAATCAGTAGGGCTCCCGTTTACCATATGGGAGGCCCCGGGTTCGGTTCCCGGGGCCTCCTGGTGAAGGCAAGCCCACCCGCACGG
This sequence comes from Tolypeutes matacus, assembly GCA_026826555.1. Taxonomy (NCBI): domain Eukaryota; kingdom Metazoa; phylum Chordata; class Mammalia; order Cingulata; family Chlamyphoridae; genus Tolypeutes; species Tolypeutes matacus. The sequence continues at coordinate 8,825,863 of JAKSZT010054524.1, forward strand.
CGTGGTTAGCTGACCCAGCGAGCACAAGCAGCAAGGGGGGGATAAATGAATAAATAAATAAAATCTTAATAAATAAATAAAGCACCAAATTTACTCTGCTCCTCTCTAGTCATTTTTGGTGGGTTAGATATGAAATAATTCTGTGATGTAATTGATGGTAGGGCATTCAAGGTCCTGACTTCTTTTTCCCTTTTCCCCATTTTTAAAGAGAAGTTGTAGGTTTATAGAAAAAATCATACATAAAACACAGGATTCCCATATACCATCCCACCACCAACACCTTGCATTGCTGTGGAACATTTGTTACAACTGATGATAGCATATTTTTATAATTTTACTATTAACTAAAGTCAAGCTCCTGGCTTTTAACCCAGGAACTTATCTAGCAGAATAGTGCCTGATAGCATGTTTCTTATATTGTGCCTATTTTCTATTGGGAAAATTTTAAAAATGACCTCTTTTTTTTCATTTTTAAGAACGTTATTGAACAAAATCCTTATAGTATTTTAGAGCCAAAGCAGCTTTCACAACATTTGGATTTACAAACTTAATGCATTAGTTTCTTGTCTTTGGTAGCCATGGTGGTCATGACCATGGTCACAATTGTCAAGCATTGAATGGAAAGTGTAATACATGTAAACAAATATTGATGGGAATTAAATGAGATAGTGGTTGCAAAGTACGTAGAACAATAACCAGCACAGAGCTAACACTATAGAGGTGTTTGTTAAATCACACAAATAAATACAATGATGATGGATCATGGTCTCTGAGAGTTGGGGTGGGTTGTAGTAGAATTCCAATCTGATTTTTCTCTGATAGCTTCAGATATGTATCATTCCATTTCTATTTGATCCTTTTAGGTGCTAGGGAATATGGTTATGTATTATGTGGCAATTTGGATTTTACTCAGTACATACCATTATCCCAATTAAAGATGAGAAAACAGGTGTAGAAGGGGTTAAGAAGATTACCCAAGATTACACATAGACCCTCCACTGTCTGCCTATGAAGTTCATAGTCTTTCCAATGTTACTCTCCCGGTTGATAGTATGGGTGGCAGTTTTAGTTTGCTAAAGGCTGCAAATGCAAAAATACCGGAAATGGGTTGGCTTTTAAAATGGGACTTTATTAGGGTAAAATCTTACAGTTCTGAGGTTATGAAAATGTCCAAATTAAGGAATCATCAGAGATGCTATCTCACCAAAGGTCATCTGCTCCCCTGATCCTGGACTCCTGCCAGAAGGCAAGGCAAAATGGCAGCCTGTCTCTGCCTTCTCTTCTAGGATCATTTTCTCCCTGAGCTTAGCAGTGGGTGATCAGGCTTATGGCTCGTTTCTCCCCTCTCTCTTCTTAGCCTCATTTTTTCAGCTCCAGGCTTCTCTGCTCAGTCCAGCCTCCAGCCTCTCTCTCAGCCTCTTGGGGTTTCTCTGTCTTTCTGTGCCTGTAGAATTGATCCTGGAGTCCTCTCTCACATGGAAGAGAAGAGCTTACATTTCGGTTTCTCTTTGTGCCTCCAGTGTTTCTCCCATTTATAAAAGACTGGGGCAAGAGAGCAAAGACCCACCCTGGGCCATGCCTCATTGAAGTAATCCAGTCAAAAGCCCCCAACTGAATTCAATCCAATCAAAGGGTCCCACACCCACAGGAATGGATTAACTCCAAGAACATGATCTTTTCCAGGATTCACAAAAGCTTCAAACTGTTGAGGTGATTTGATTATGGAAGCCCAACAAGTTCCACTATTAGCTTAACATAGGGTAGGACTCATTTGCACTAGTACTGTGGACTAAGGTAATTCCACTGCCAGTAGGCAGCATTTTTATTTAAATACCAAGTCAGTTACTTAATAATCTCTGCTAGAATTTTGTCATGGGGTCACATATGGCTTTACTCTAATCTTTTTTTTGAAGGGCTTTTCCTAGTGGCTAAGATGTATATCTCACAAAGCATCTTAAGGCAAGTCTTGGCACAGAGTAAATGTTTGTTGATTGTTTAAATGCTAAAAATAAGGCAAGTAAAAGTGAGTTCTCTGTTAGCATAATTTAGACATCAGTAGATGTTCAAATATTTGGAGGCTTCTATCACAAATATATCTTGCTTCTGGCACAGTTACAGTTTTTTTGTGCTAGGAAAGCATTGCCCATCTTATTTCTATAGCTGTGTAGTTTTTAATTTGCTCATACAATTATGTCACATGTTATTCTTACCATTTATTAGGAATCTTATCATTCTGCTTCTCTCTGTTTCATAGAAGATTCTTCTTAATTCCAGTCCCTCCTTCTACATTACTTCTATAAAATCAAATCTTTGCTTTGTTTTGTTATGCTGAGTAAGATGTACCCTGTTCCCTTTGGAATTTAGGCATGGTCCCATCTATAAACTCAGAGTACTCATTAGATTGTATATTTGCCCTATATTAAAAATTAAAGACTTATTGAAAAAATAACCATATTCTGTGTTTTGCTATTATTAACAACTGTCATGTCTCCTGCCTATATTATTTTGAAATTTGCTTCCAGAGAGCAAATAATCTCCTCTTCCCACAAGTATACTCTTCCAACCTTTATGTCATTATAATCCACCCCCCTTCCCCATAACTTTTCCAAATCTTTATCTCCTTCAGGGTAATTTGGTGGGATAATTGTGTAGAAAAATGGAAAGCATCTTGCCTTTTGATTTGAAGTCTAGCTTTATCACTTGGTAATCTTGAACAAAATATTTATTCCTCCTGAACCTCATTTTCTTTGTTTGTAAAAGGAGAATAAACTGCAATATAAGATAGGGTTTTAAAGCACAGACTCTGGTGCTATGCTGCTTGATTTGAAGCTTGGCTCTGCCATTCGTTCTCTATGTTTCTGAGGGCAAGTTACTTAACCCCTCTGTAACTCAGTTTCCTCAGTGGAAAAACTGGAAAACAATAGTAACTACTTCATATGGTGGTCACATATATGTATTTATGTGGGGGTCCAGGGGGGTCTCCCTGGCTCCCCCTCCCTAAGGGAAACTCGGCCTGCAGTACACAGCCACCTGCATGCCCTAGGACACAAGTTAAAACATAACAAACCTCCTCACAGGAAAGCAATGTACAGATGGTATGATAGACTGCAGAGTTCTCCAGGCTGTACAATTCCTTCTTACAGTCACGTCACCAGACCCCATTTATGTGCTTCGGGTGACCCTAGCAAAAACTCGGTTATGAAATGTCTTTGTTCTGAGACCCTATATATATTGTCTCTCATTTTCCTGCCTCTTTGCGGATCCCTACTTTCATTCTTCAGCCTGCCGCCCTCGAAGACCCTCTTTTGTCTGTAAGTCCCAAAGAATAAAGCTCATGTCTCACACCTTGCTGAGTATGCTCTTTGGTCTTGCCACCACCCTGACCTGTGCCCTTCAGGAGCTGGGTTGGAACAATTTGCTTTATCTTTTTAGATTGTGGTGAGGATACAAAATAATGCTGGATATATTGATGCATTGGCACTTAGTACATAGTGGTGATGACTATTATTTCTATGTATATCACAGCACTGTGATTGTACTTTAATTCAGCTGTTGATAAATGTTTTCTGTAAAGGATCAGATCATAAATAGTAATATTTTAGGCTTTGTGGGGCACCTACTCGATTCTGCCATTGTATAGCAGAAGCAGAAATAGACAGCATGTAGTTAGATGGGTGTGGCCGTGTCAGGCTTCCCTTAGTCACTGACTGAAGGGTGCAGGGATATTAAGCAAAGCCCGTTCTTGGGAGATTGTTGGTTCATCTGTTAAGCAACTTTGCCTTAAGGACTTCCTGACAGCCTTACAAACGCTTAGACTGTACTACTGTCTAAGACACTTCCAACCAAATTTCCTTCCTTCACTCTCTCCCTTATCTGGGATCAGACATACATTGTGTTCAATGGTTTTTTCATTCTCTCCCAACTTCTACCCCACTGCCCTCACAGATATCACCCCTGACAAATCACTTGTACTGCTTATCCCACTGTGAGGTCTGCTTCTAGGAAAATTATCATATGTCAAAACCTAAATGAGAAATAGTGTTTTACTACCACCTTTTTGGAAAAAGTAGATATTAGCAACAGCAAAAAAAGGGAACATAGTTCAGGAATCCAGAAAATATATAAACTTGGAGAAATTCCTTTAGTCTTTGGGGAAGGAAGGTAGAATAACAAGCATACTGTTAAGGAAAAGTGGAGGTTTAGTTGAGACTTCAGTTCTAAGAAGATTCGTACAAGAAATTGTAGGCCTAGTCCCTTTTAAACACATGTTCCCTCCCTCCCCCATGGGAACTGACCATGATTCAAGTGTTTTCAAAGCAATTATTAACATTTGTGGAAATTCTGCTATTCACTAGGCACTGTGGACACTGTGGAATCTAATGGAAATATCTTAACAGCATTACTTTCCTGTCCACCAGCCCTGTCTATTTAAATTGAGGAGCAGCAGACTTGTGTTGCATTTCATGAATTACTCTGTCATTTTTCCATAGAGAATGTAATTATTTTGACACATCTAGTTAAGGAAATTGTGTGGCTTGTTATCCAATAACCTTACATTTTGGGGAGAAAAGCCTTTACCTAAAATGAAAACTTAATAGATGTAGCAACATGGAAAAGGACTTACAACTTAATAAATGAAAACACAACATGCAAAATTATATGTTCCTTATGGTTACAACTGTGCTAGCATTTGTTTGTGTGTGTGTGTATGTGGGAGGATGTAAAATGGAAAGGAAGTTAGTAGTAATACAATAGTAATTATGTAAGATTGGTGGGACTAGTTACTTTCTTATTTTCCTAATTTTTGAAGCTTTCTCTTAGACCACAAATAATAATTTAATATTTAATATTATTTACTAAAATATAATAAAAATTTTAAAATATTGGGTAACATTACCTTAAATTATTCATGGTAATAGTTGAAATAAACAGAATTCCATATTATTATTGTATATATTAGGCTTTAAGATTATTTTGGAGGTATATTTAAATTCAGCCAATAAAATATTTGGCTTTTTTAAATTAGTGAACTATGATATGTTTAGAATATTTGGAAATAGTAGTTGGCATATATATCTATATATTTACTCATATATCATTCTTATAAATGTATGATCTTTATTTATTCTTTGCTCTTCTTTACCCACTCATTCTTTTGGAAATCTCTGGTGTCTTGGTAATTTTAATTATTCTACAAAAAATTTATTGAAAATTAAAATACACTCAATTCCATTCTAAACATGTTTCATTCTCACATTTGCCTTTGGAAGAAGAGTCTGGCTTTTAAAAAAGGCTAATAGACTTGGAATATATATGGAATCTACGGTTTCTCTTGGTTAGTATTTTAATGTAAAAATAACCTAAACACTTCAATTAATAAAAAGATATTCCATGATGTGTCACACTTTGTAAAACTTGTATTACATTATCTCATTTCTTCCTCCCAAGTTTTATGGAATATTTTATATTATTAATTCTATTTTACCATTTAAGTACACACAACTGATATGTAGTAGAACCAGGATTCAATCTTGATCTGACTCCAGCTAAATCACTATTGGGGCAATCACAATTTAAATGGAAACATTTAATATAAAAATGTATAGTAGGAATAAACACTTTGGAAAGAGTAAAATTCAGCTTAGGGTTATAATCATTGACTTGTGCATTCTTGAGGGATTTGTACCAAATAAATGATTCTCAGCTTTGTTTTTATATTTAATTTTTAAAAGTTTAAAGAGTATCATAACAGCAAAGAAAGTATAAAAATAAAGACACTAGTCATAATTCTAACACCCCAAAACAAATAGGATCATTTTTATGTATTCACTTTTGTCTTTTCTTTTATGCAGACAGTAGGTCATAACATTTGTCTTTAATGGCAAAACCACACATAGGTTTTGGGGAGGTTGGAAGAGTAGAGGAAGGAATGAGGTATGAGGATCCCAAAGTGCAAAGAATCAATGCCTTTTGTGTGGTGGGGGAGATATTTTCAGTGAGTGTTTCTCTTTCTTCTCCCATTTCCCTCTCCTTCTTCTACCTAGACCTCAAACATAGGATAATTTTTAAAACCCCTCTACCACTAGAATAGAGAGCAGAGAGGAGAAAGCAGTCCTTGGATAACAGTAATCTTGAAGAGAGTAAATCTTCATAAATTCAAACATTTCATAGATTTTTGAAGCAAAATTGGGAACAGGCATAGCTACAGCTAAAGAAATCCAGTTGTTAGAGACTATATTTGATAACTGTAGGCAAATGAGTGTATTCATTGTAAGCCTACAATTTTGTACTTTGTATTACTTCTAAGTTAGGAAGGTCTCTATTAGTCTAGGTTTTTAAAAAAATTGTTGGTTGAGCTCATCCAATCTCTTGGCTTTAAATATGGCTTGAAATATCATCTGTTAGCTCATGAAGAGTACTCTAGACTCCTAAAACTTAACTACTATCTCAAATTCTCCACTCAGTTTTCTAATAGACATCTCAAACTTGCAGTATACAAAAATCAACTGCTCCCACAATCTTTGTCTTCTTTCCAGTTGTTCACTCCAAAAATCCATAATTTCTCACCACTTTATTTTATTCCCTCATCTCTATTTGTTACCTTGCTTAATTTTATCTATCCCTTCCCCGTTAGAATGCTAGCTTCATGGGAGAATGTTTTGTTAGGATTTGTGATCCATTTAAAGTTATAGCTCTCCAGTGTCTTTGACTGAATGAAAGAATCAATGTTATTTCATATTTTAACATATATCATTTCATTTATTTTTTCTGAATATACTTTGGTTTCTTGCATGTTTATAATTTTGGTTACATTTGGAATCTTTTTTTACCGTTTCAAGGATTCAATTAGGGCCACATTAAATGAGAAGGTATTATGGGGTTATAATACCTCCTCATTTAATGTGGATTAGAATGCCATCTTGGCCACTTATTACTTATGTGATCCAGGGCAAATGACGTGACCTCTCTCTAGAAGCTTTAGTCCCTCCAGATGTAAAATAGGGGAAGCAATAATAGCTGTACTACCCATGGGTGCTATGAATGTGAGTTGAGGTAAGGCAGACAGAGCCCTTACCCCTGGATCTAGAACACAGTAAATACAGGATGAGTGTGGGTAGCACTGTTTTTTATGTTCAATATCATCATTGGTGAAGAAATTGAATATTTCAACATTTAATCTTTTGATGCAGTAACTCAGGACATTTCTCAAGTTGAGAAGTAATAGAGTATAGAGCTAAAATTTAACTGGATCAGGATTATTTATTATTAAGATTATCCTGCACATTCTATTTTTATTATTCTAGTGAGTGAGAAGTTTTGTTCTACTTTCACATTTTCTAACTGGTTCCTGTTGTCTTATAGAAAGGTTATTAATTTTGGTGTATCATATATTTAGGCCTTTTTACTTGACTTTTAAAATAATTTTTAAATAACAGTTTACATGGTGTTTTTGGCTTTTCAAGAGCATACCTGTGTCATCGGGAAATTGTGAAATTTTGTTATGTATATCTACTTGTGATGGTTGCCTGTATGTTTCATTAATCAAGTTAGTATTTATATTGAAATACATTTTAACATATTATTTCTTATTTGAAAGATTATTTGGAATTGTCAATAAAAAGCTGTCTGATTATTTTAGCATTTTATATGTATGCTGAAGGAAACACTGCTACAATTTATAACTATATTGGGAATATTGACTAGTTTTTAAAATATTTTATTACTTTTTTCTTGATAATTAGGTAATGTTATGCAATTTTTGCTAAATGATTCCCTGCATATTATGAACACTTACTTTTGCTTTTCAACTTATTGTAACTGGAAAAAAAGTCAATTGTAAATAGAATAGAAATACACACGTTCTCATTTTATTTTATTTTTTAAAGATTTTATTTATTTATTCATTTATCCCCCCCCTTGCTGCTTGTGCTCACTGGGTCAGCTAACCACGCCGTGCGGGCGGGCTTGCCTTCACCAGGAGGCCCCGGGAACCGAACCCGGGGCCTCCCATATGGTAAACGGGAGCCCTACTGATTGAGCCACAGCCGCTTCCCTCATGTTCTCATTTTAGAGTGTACTTTAGGTTATGCTACAAAGGATAACAAAACACTGCAATAAAGGTGATGTATGACATTTCCTAAGGAATATGATATACATAGAATAGCATTCTTTTTTTAAATTTAGAAGGCACTGGGGATTGAACCTGGGACCTCATACATGGGAAGCAGGTGCTCAACCAACTAAGCTACACCTGCTCCCCTATACCCTACACTAACTTTTTATTAGCCAGTGAGGCCAGTATACCATCTGGCTATAAGAACAATAGGAATATTATATATATTTAAGATAAACAAATGTTTTAAAGCAATATTTCTTCACCATTATTAGAATATTTTAGATATCCTCAAATATTAGTTTACTTTGAGATAACTGATATTTCCTATTTACTTTTACTCTTTGAAAGAACAAAGTCAAGAATGATATCTTTCTCTCAGCAAAGCTGAATCTTGGATGTGACATTATTGCATGTCACCTTCTTTCCCTTGGAAAGCTTCTAACTTGTCAGGAGGCATTCACACACTGACACCAATGGCAGGAGCACTGCCAGACCTGATGAGAAACTGTTTCACCCCAGTCCTTTGTTGGTAAAAAGAAACTGAAAGAAATCTTTACATAAAGTGAATAATTCCTTCATTTTAAAAACTCTTTCAATTACCTTTTTTTTTTTTTTTTTTTAAATGAATTACCAGGGGATGAACCCAGAACACATGGGAAGCCAGTGCTCAACCACTGAGCTACACATCTGCTCCTCAATGAGAGTTGGCCTTTTCATTAGTTTTTTTCTTTTTTTTTAAGAGGTCCTGGGGATCGAACATGGGACCTTATACATGGAAGCAGGCGCTCATCCACTTGCTCCCCTCATCCACATCAGCTCCCTTCATCCACATCTGCTCCTCTTAATTAACTTGTAACAAATTAAAGATTGTCCATTAAATGGCTTTTCTGATCATTCTACATGAATATCTCACTATTTCTAGCTGGTACCTCAATTTCAGTGGTGGTTCATAAATGATTTATCTTACTTTAGGTATTTTTCATAAAAGTTTAAAATCCCTTCATGTTAATAATAGTGCTAATCTTACATTTGAAAAGAAAACTTCTGGACAAAATATATTTGGTTACACTTTTAAAGAACTACACAATATTTATATAGTGGACTTTCTTTTAAAGGAGTCAGAAACTTAGAGTATTCAAAGAACAACAAAGGCAAAACTAAAGAAGAAATTCAGAACACAGTCTTTACCCCAGTGTCCTAAATGAATTTATTCAATACAGAAAAGAGAACGTTAGAGAGTACTTAGCAAAACACTTGAATTTAAAAAGCACCTAGGTGCTATAAATTTTAGAGATTATAGAGACATTATGAATTAAATTATAATATAGAGATTCGGTGTGACATAAAGAAGATAGATATTGCTGATCATTATGTTTTCAAATTACTAACATAAGGAGTGCATAATCAGAATGGTAGGTCTGCCTCCAGAACCTAAAGGCAAAACCTCAAGGAAGTTTTGGTTTTATTACCCCTTCTTTTTCAGGGAGCAAACTATCACATCAAGAGTCTCCATCAATAGTTCATGCCCCCTTGTTCCTACAGTTAAGTATATGGCACTCTTAATTCCCCCTACCCATATTTGCTTGTGGTTCTTTCATTTAGATTTTGGATTTTCTACTTAATAAAGGACACGCTTCCATCTAATTCCTAGGGATGTCTTAGAGATCTCTTTTCCAGAGAGATGCATTTCTAAATGAGAAATCTAATGGAAGCTATTTCAGTGGCCTTTGGCAGATCAGGAAATACAAAGTACATATGAAAACTCAAGGCTTTTAAGACCTGTTATTCTCAGTGTTTTTCTGTGATTTCAAGAAATAGTGCTACCTAAACAAGAATAGTCAAATCTCAAATTATAATGTGACTTAATGGATTGTGCAACTGGCTTCTTCTCAAGGAAAAATACTTGTATACTCACTTCTGAAGATAAATGTAGGTCTTCCATAGATTCTCTTAAAGTTCATATTATTTACTCCTAATTTTGATATAGGTAAATAGATTTTTCTTATCTTGCCTTAAAAGAAATATTAAACTATACCTAAAGATACCATGGGTTATTAAGGAGAAGTAATTGTTCTTATTAGGTATTTTAATTTGGAATTAAAAGTTTAAAATACATATACAAAATGTTGTTTGATTAAAACTACTATTATTTATACACAGATATATTTAGTAGACAAGTTGCAAAAACTTTAGAAAATCTTCAAATACACAGTTGGGAGGATATCATAGTTATGTGGAGGATTCATGCTGAGATTTCATACCAGTAGCACACATTTTAGATCTTAAGCAGAAATGTTGCAAAAGAAATAGTCTTTTTGTTAAGTTACAAAAAAAAAAAAAAAAAAGTTTTCATAATTACATAGCCCAAATAAGGAAGTAGGCCTAAGTTTTAATTCATGGCATATTGCAATAAAATGTACTATTAGCCTAATCCTTCATTTTCTTGTCAATTGAAGACTTATCTTTATTCACTGATTCACTTATCAGTAATTCTCTGGGTATTTAAAAGCCGGCTGTTAAAAAATCCCTTTGTTTATGGCAATAAGGCACCATTCATTTTGTGAACTTTATAAAACCAAACTCTGCCAATTTTGCTCTTTGAGAATAGCTCTAAAGATGTGTTCCCACAGTAATTACTTATTCCAGAGATGTTCATTAAAGAATGAAGTAAGAAGCAAGTGTTTGAAACAATTGTATCCTACCAAAGCCGGCTCTACTGGGCACCTTCTCAGCATCCACAGAACGTGTATACATTTTTAAAAATCACGGGAAAACATTATATAAAGTTTGTATATATGATTGCTATTACCTATGGTGTTATTACAGATACTATTTTTACAAATTTGCATTTAAATGAGAGATTCAGCAAAATTTGGGGAAAAACTGGGGTTGCTTTTGAAAGTGTGACCAGCTCTCCATCATATACCTGCTGTGAGCAGTATAGGTCATTCTAATGTCACTGCTTTCTATTGCCCACTTATCCACAGCGACCAGGATGTGAAGAGAAAGGAAGGCGAGAAACCTCAGTGACGCCAGCCAAACCTTAACGGAGGAAATCAATAATTAAATAGGTGGCTTTAGAGTTGTCCATTCCTGTTTTAATTGATTTGCTCTTGTAGGAGAGTAGGAAGAAGAGTTTGGCTTTTGTTTGCTTGTTATCAGAACCTGAGGTACTAGAATATGTTTCAGTATTACATAGTTATTATACAATTACAGTAAAGCCTCCCACTGGGCCTTAGTGCTCAAAAGAAGAGAGAAAGTTCAAAGCCATAGAGCAAAGAGATTTTGTGTATTAGCCTGTCAGTGACGAATCTGAATGATAAAGCCCTTACATAAATGAAGTTTATTTCTATTACATGAGAAAATACAATGGACGAAGAAAGAAAACATGGGATTAAGTATATTTTCTAAACTTCTAAGTGCTATATAAACCAGAACTCAATCATTTGTAATGACTGCATTCTTTGTTTGCATGCAAACACAGCCAAACTAGTTTTCTAAGTACTTGGAAACAGTTTTCCATTTTTGGCCTCCAGCTTTGAGGTCTTTTGTCCACACTATTGTTTTCCTTTAGTTTAAATCTAATATCATCAAGATTTCAAATATAAATGTAGTTTATTGTCTTTGTTTGCCAGAGCTGTTATGACAATACTATACAAGGAGTTGTCTCAAACAACAAGCATTTATCGTCTCATTGTTTTGAAGTCTAGAAGTCCAAATTTAAGATGTCGGCAAGGCCATGCTTTCTCTTCCAGTTGGTCGTGTTCTGCTGATGGCAGGCCTCTGTACATGGTGATGTCCCCGTCTCCTTCTGTGTGGTTTTCTCTGCCTTCTGGCTTCTCTTGGCTTCTAGTTTCTCCTGAATGATCATATAGGAATGTCCTCTCTTTATAAGGTCTCCAGTAATACAGATTAAAACCTATCCGGATTCAATTTGACCACACCTTAACTAATAATAACATCTTAAGAAGGTCTTATTTACAAATGGGTTCATACCCATAGGAAGGAAGATTATGAATAAGACCGTGCATTTTGTTGAAGTGTGTGATTCAGTCTAATTATCAACAAAATTAATGTATTTGGTATCTTGGGGTTTAAATGAATGCTTTTACTCTAACATCTCAATTCTGGGCCTGATATCTTGAGTGATAATGCTAATGACAGTGAGGAGAAATGCTGCAAGAATTAGCAGAGCTTCTATGGACCACACTTCAAGAAAGGTGGAGGTCTTGGTCTTGTTGTGTCTAAGAATATTTGCTCAGGATTCAGGCTGCTAGCATTTGAACTCCATTGAGATATAATAAAATCTCTCTAGGCCTCAGTTTTTTAAAAATAAAATTTTATTGGAGTATATCATTCATACATGAACATACATAAACATTAAGTGTATAGTATAAGTTGTGAATTTACAAAATCAACATGCATATCATCATTTAAGGCTCCTATACATCACCCTATCACCAACACCTTGCATTGTTGTGAAACATTGTCACAAACTAGGAAAGAGCACTGTTCAAATATTACTACTAACTATAGCCTGTCCTTACATTTTATGTATTTTCCCCCAACCCACTTGATTATTAACACCCGATATTAGTATTAGATATTTGTTACTGTTCATGAGAGAATGTTCTCATATTTATCTTGTTAATCACAATCCGTCTTTCACCACTGTATTCCCTGTGGTATATAGTCCCATGCTTTATATAATCTATTTCCAAAAGGAAAAATCTCATACTCCTTTATTGTTGTCCTTTTAGAATTGAAATAATAAGTTCTTGTCTTTGCTATGAAATATTACAATATTACTGTTAACTATCGCCTATAAATTATATTAGTTGTAATTTTGCTGTGTATCACCAAATTCTTAGCATTTTGAAAAAGAAGAGCATTCTTATATTTATACTATAAACTACAATCTTCATTCACCACCAAAATTACTATGTTATACATTCCCTGCATTATTCTCTAGTTTCCTTTCAAAAGACATTTACATCCACAGACTACCCCTTTCAGCCACAATCTCATTTGTAAATCAGCAGTGTTAATTATACTCACTATAAAGCGTTACTCTCAACTCTATTCATTTCCTCACTTTTACAATTAATCTTATTAATAATGCTACATACATTAAGCATCAGCTTCCATTATCAATGCACATTGTATTTCCTAGTAACTTGTATTTTAGAGTTTACCTCTATAAATTTACTCATTCTATTTAGTTTATATTAGTGAAACCATATAATATTTATCCCTTTGTGTCTGGCTTATTTCACTCAACATAATATCCTCAAGATTCATTCATGTTGTCATATGCATCCCAATTTCATTTCTTTTTATAGCTGTATAGTATTCCATTGTATGTATATACCACATTTTGTTTAGCCATTCATCAGTTGATGTACATTTGGCTGGTTCCATATTTCAGCAACTGTGAATAATGCTGCTCTGAATAATGGTGTGAAAGTGTCAGTTCATGTCCTTGCTTTCAGTTCTTCTGAATATATTCCTAGTAACGGGATTGCCAAATCATTCAAAGTGTACACTCATGGGGCTTTCATTTTCATTACAGAGTTGTGCTGTCATCTCCAGTCGATTTTAGAACGTTTTCATAACTCCAAAAGGAAAAATCCCATATACCCTTATACCTCCCCATTGTTGTCCCTAGAAATTGAAATAATATCTTCTTGCTATTGCTACATAATATTACAATATTACTGTTAACTATCACCCATAAGTTACATTAGTTATAATTTTCCCTCATATCACCAATGGTGAAGGAGTTTCTTCACATCATTTCCAACACTTGTAGTTTTCTGTTTTTTAAATAATAGCTATTCTATAAGGTGTGAAATGGTATCTCATTGTAGATTTGATCTGTATTTCCCTAATATTAATAGCTAGTGATGCTGAACATTTTTTCTTGTCCTTTTTGGCCATTTATATTTCCTCTTTGGAGAAATGTCTATTCAATTGTTTTGAATAATTTTTAATTGGGTTGCTTATCTTTTTATCGCTGAGTTATATGATCCTTTATATAACATAGGTATCAAACCCTTGTCAGATATGTGTTTCCAAATATTTTTTCCCATAGAGTACACTTTCTTGGCAAAGTATTTTGAAGGACTAAAGTGTTTAACTTTGAGGAAGTTCCTTTTATCTATATTTTTCTTTCATTGCTCATTCTTTGGGTGTAAGATTTAAGAAACTACCGCTTACCCCAAGATATTTAAGATGTTTTGCTACATTTTCTTCTAGGAGTTTTATGGTTGTGACTTTTATATTAAGGTCCTTGATCCATTTTGAGTTAATTTTTGTATAAGGTGTAAAATATTGGTCTTCTTTCCTTGTTTTAGATATTGATATCCAGTTCTTCCACCTCCATTTATTGAATAGGCTGTTCTGGCCCAGCTGGGTGGGCTTGACAGCCTTGTCAAAAATCAGACTTGAGGAAAGCAGATGTGGCTCAAGCAATTGGGCTTCCACCTACCACATGGGACGTCCTGGGTTCGGTTCCTGGTGCCTCTTAAAGGTGGCCTGGCGTGGCAGGCAGGCATGATGCAACAAAATGATGCAACAAAAGAGACACAAAGAGGAAAGACAATGAGAGACACAACAAACCAGAGAGCTGAGGTGGTTCAGGTGATTGAGCACTTCTCTCCCACATGGGAGGTCCCAGGGCCTCCTAAAGAGATTATGAGCAGACACAGAGGGCACAGAGCAGATGGACACAGAGAACAGACAGCAACTACAAAAAATGATGGGAGGGGGATAAATAAAAAAGTAATTCTTTAAATAAACAACAACAAACAAACAATCAAACAAACAAAAAACATTCTGGTAAAGTCACCAAGACAGGCAAAAATAACAACAACAACAACAACAAAAAGTCTCTTGACCACAGATGTGAGGGTCTATTTCTGAGTTTTTGTTTTGGTTCCATTAGGCCTCAGTATTTTTAAATCATTAGAACAGGAAGATGGTAACAATACCTAACTTAACATTTTCTTTTCTTTTTTTTAACCTCTTCTAAAATATCTTTATTTCTTTTTTATATACAAATCAATTTTATTAATACATATTAATAAAGAATAAAATTTATCCAAAGTGTACAATCAATGAAATAATCACATGTTATGCATTCATCACTTCAATCACTATTAAAGTATTTTCATTCAATAATAATAATAATAAACAAAAAACAGACAAACAAACAAACAAGAAAATGCCTCACCTTTCAATCTCTCTGTTATTGTAATAGCTGCTATTTCTGGCTACTCTTGCACAATTTTTTTTTTTTAAGCAGTTTTATTGAGATATATTCACATACCATATGATCTATCCAAAGTGTATAATCAGTGGCTTTTAATGTAATCACAATGTTGTATATTCATCATCTCAAAAATTTTAGAACAATTTCATTACTCCAAAAAGAAAGACTCCACACTCCTTAGCATTCTTTTTTTTTTTTTTTTTTTAATGCAGATGAAATGATATTCCCTATGAATAACCCTGAGATCATTGCTTGGCACTTTGAAGTGAGCAATAAATGTCAGCTATTATATACCTATGACTATAATACCTTTTCTTCTTAAAAATTATACTCTATCTTAAATACAAAATCATTCATAAATAATATAAGTAAATATTCATCAACAATACTTACCAAAATTTCAGAAAAATAGGGCAAAATAAGAATCCAGTGTAATTCTACAATCCATTTGTTTCCATTATTAATGAAACTATCATATGCCTTTATTAAAATAGGATACTGTATTAGCAGGTTTCTTTAGGGAAACAGAAACGTCAGGAGTTGTCTCTAAATAGAATAAGATTTTATAAAATAGTCTCATGCAACCATAGGGATGCACAAATTCAAATTTCATAGGGTAGGCTGTAAGCCAGGGGCTCCGATGAAGGTCCTTGATGAGTTTCCCAGGACACGCTGGCTGTCCGAAGTAGAGATGGGAATCCCCTCTCTGAATGCTGAAATCACTTCTCCTTTTAAGATCTTCAACTGATTTGATGAGATGTCACTCATTGCTGTTGGCAATCTCCTCAGATTGTAGATGCAATCAGCTATATATACAATCACTCCCTGATGATTAAAGTCCATGAAATGCCCTTGTACTACTCTTAACTCAGTGTTTGCTTGACAAACAACTCGGCATCATTATCTGGCCAAGTTGACACATTAGCCTATCCATCACAGTCCAACCTCTCAACTTGGTAGCCATACACATCACCTTAGACCATACTTAATCTCTAAATAAAAACAATAACAAATATATATATATATATATTCCAACTAACAATACTCAACTGTAATGCATACAACTGGAAATGCACCAAATCCCTCTAGAATAGGGTGCAAGTCCTTAGGTAATATTCACTCTTAAACTTGACATCCTTAAATACTACAACATTAAACTAATACAACTTAAGTCATAAAATAAGGGGAAAGGTGAAGGAAGAAAACAAAGATATTTGCTTTATGTACATATACAAACATACTCATAACAAAACAAAGAAGAAATATTCATGATCATTACAGTCCTCATTTCTGTAACTGGTCATGTGGTCAAATTTGTATTTATCGCTACCTACTTCCACTACCCGTTCCATGTTCCCTTTCCCTCAGCAAGCATATCAACTGGCTATGTTTCTTTGCCTGGTAGGGTGACCCTACCTTTCATTCCTGAAGATTCTAGGCCATTGTTAGTCCTACTTCGATTAGGTTGTTGCAATTTTTCATTGACTTTAACCACAGGGCATGGTTCTACTAAGAGATGCCTTAGGGGATCTCCTGTATATGAGGCAAACTCTTGTTTACCTCCATTGTGTAGAGGTAATCCTATGCCCCTTGATAGTCAGGATCAATCACTCAACCAGTACAGTAATTCCCTTCTTTGCCTGTTGATTCAGAGGCATGAGGAGCCCAAAGTGGCCATGTGGCAGTCTTTACTTCCAGTTCAATGGAATCGTTGTGTTCCCTGATAGAAGCACTTCTTTTGGAACTAAGACTTGTAGACCAGCAGAGCTTAAGGTTTCAGAGACAGAAGCCTCCTGGAGAACATGGCGCCAGCCCTGCAAGTTATTGCCACTTAGTGCTGTGATCGCATGTTCAAAAGGCCATTTCACTGTTCTATCAATCCAGCTGCTTCAGCATGATGGGGAACATGGTAAGACCAGTGAATTCCATGATCATGTGCCAATTCCTGCACATCATTTGATGTGAAGTAGATTCCTTGATCAGAAGGAATGCTATGTGGAATACGATGGTGGTGGATAAGACATTTGGTAAGTTCACAGATAGTCATTTTGGAAGAAGCATTGCTTGCAGGGATGGCAAACCCATCTCTGGAGTATATGTCTGTTCCAGTTAGAACAAATCACTACCCCTTCCACATTGGAAGTGGTCATATGTCATCAACCTGCCACCAGGTAGCAGGCTGATCACCTCAGGGAATGATGCCATATTGAAGGGCTGAGTATGGGTCTCTTCTGCTGGCAGATTGAACACTAAGCAGTGGCTGTAGCCAAGTCAGCCTTGGTAAGGCGAAGTCCATGTTGCTGAGCCCATGCATAACCTCCAACCCTACCACCACATCCACTTTGTTCATGAGCCATTTAGGCAATGACAGGAGTGGCTGGGGAAAGAGGCTGAGTGCTAGCCATAGAGTGGATCACCTTATCCCCTTGATTATTAAAATCTTCCTCTGCTGTAGTCATGCTCTGGTGTGTATTCACATGAAGCACAAAGATTTTCATGTTTCCTTGTCCATTAAGAAAGATCTACCCACACACCTCTTCCCCAGACCTCTTTGTCACCAATTTCCCAATCTTGTTCCTTCCAAGTCCCTGGCCATCCAGCCAAACCATCAGCAACAGCCCATGAATCAGTGTACAAATGCACTTTCAGCCACTTTTCCTTCCGAGCAAAATGAACAACCAGGTATGCTGCTGGAAGTTCTGTCCACTGGGAGGATTTGCCATCACCCCTGTCCTTTAGGAATGTCCTAGAAAGGGGCTGAAGTGCTACAGCTGTCCATTTTTGGGTGGTACCTGCATATCGTGCAGAATCATCTGTAAACCAGGCCCAAGTTTTCTTTTTCTCAGTCAACCGATTGTAAGGAACTTCCCAAGAGGCCCATCACTGTGGACTGGGAAAAAGAAGTTAATGAGGCAGAAGTGGTGACCGAAGACATTTGGGCCACTTCCTAATATAACTGACTTATGCCTTCAGTACCTGCTCAAACCCTATTTCATATATACCACTTCCACTTTATGATGTAGTGCTGCTGGGCATGCCAAGCCTTGTTGTTTTGTGGGTTAGACAATACTCAACTCATGATAGACAACTCAGGTCTCATGGTTAATTGGTGGTCCATGGTTAAGCATTCAGTCTCTACTAAGGTCCAGTAGCAGGCCAAAAGCTGTTTCTCAAAAGGACAGTAGTTATCTGCAGAGGATGGCAGGGTTTTGCTCCAAAATCCTAAGTGTCTACATTGTTATTCTCCTATAGGGGCTTGCCACAGGCTCCAGATGACATCTCCATTTGGCACTGACAATTTCAGCACCACTGTATCTACTGGATCACATGGCTCAAGTGTAGCTTGCACATCAGCCTGGACCTGTCCCAGATCCTCCTCTTGTTTTGCTCCCCAATCATAATTATCAGTTTTTTTGTCACTTGGTAAATGGGCTTGAGTAGCACACCCAAATGAAGAATTTTGTCTTCAAAATCCAAAGAGATCAACTAAGCATTGTGCTTCATTTTTGGTCATAGGAGGGGCCAGATGCAACAGCTATCCTTCACTTTAGAAGGGATATCTCAATGTGCCCCACACCAATGGACACCTATAAATTTCACTGAGGTGGAATACCCCTGTATTTTTGTTGGATTTATCTCCCATCTTCTCTCATGCAAATGCCATACCAATAAGTCAGAGTCTTTGCTACTTCTTGCTCACTAGGTTCAATCATCATGATATCATCAATATAGTAGACTAGTGTGATGTCTTGTGGAAGAGAGAGATGATCAAGGTCCTGCAAACAATATTATGACATAAAGCTGGAGAGGTGATATACCCCTGAGGCATGACAGTGAAGGTATATTGCTGGTCTTGCCAGTTGAAAGAAAACTGTTTCTGGTGGTCCTTACTAATAGCAATTGAGAAAAAAAACCATTTGCTAGATCAATAGCTATATACCAGTTACCAGGGGAAGTGTTGATTTGCTTAAGCAATGGTAGCACATCTGGAAGAGTAGCTGCCATTGGAGTCACCACCTGGTTAAGTTTATGATAGTCTACTATCATCCCCCAAGATCCATCTGTTTTCTACACAGGCCAAATTGGAGAGTTGGCCAATTTGGAAATCACCACCCCTGCATCCTTCAAATCCTTGATGGTGGGAATGATCTCTGAAATCCCTCCAGCTATCCAGTATTGCTTTTGACTTACTATTTTTCTAGGTAGGGGCTATTGTCGTGGTTTCTGCTTGATCTTTCCTACCATAAAGGTCCTCACTCCACAATTCAGGGATCCAATGTGGGGCTTCTACTAGTTACTGAGTATACCTTATTCCAATTATGTATTCTGGAACTGGGGAAATAACCACAGAATGTGTCTAGGGACTCACTGTACTCACTGTGAGATGGACCTGAGCTAAAACTCCACCAACTACCTGACCTCCATAAGCTCCTACTCTGACTGGTGGACCACAGTGACATTTTGGGTCTCCTGAAATTCTTGTCACTTCTGAGCCAGTGTCTAATAATCCTTGAAATGTCTAATCATTTCCTTTTCCCCAATGTACAATTACCCTGTTAAAGGGCCATAGGTCTCTTTGGGGAAAGCTGGGCAGAAGATTAACTATATATATTTTTCGCAGTATAACAGGATCCTTCCCCAAGTGGACCTGGCCTTCTGCGGATTCAAGGGGCTCTGGGTTTGTATTCTATCTCAAATCCAGGAATTGATTAAGAGTCTGACTTTTTTGTTTCTCTAATTCAAGTTAGGGTTTTGTTCGCTCGACCTAGAACTCTTCTGCTTATACCGATCAAGTAGGAATTTAATAGACTGCCCATCTATTTTACTTCTAGGTACCCCATAATCTGTTAACTAATGCCATAGGTCTATGTGATTCAGACTCTTGATTGCTGTTTTGACCCTGCCTTTCCCTGTGGTAGCCACATACACCTTGTCTTTGGCAAATAAGTGCTGCTGCTTAGCTTCTGCCAGCCTGGGATCCAGCACCCCCATGGTGTTTAAGGATTCTGGTTCCATGACATTTCCCACAGTAATATCTGACCTACAGAGAAGAGCACTTCAGAGCTCTTCAGGGAAGATGGAGTTAGTCTCACAAACTTATTCCTCACAGTCCTGGTAAAAGATATGTCGTCTGGAAAGTCCTGGGGTGGGTGAGCAGGTCTTAAATGGTGAATCCATTCCTGAATTCCAATCTCTCTAAGCCTTTGGATCCCCTCATCTATCTTCTATACATACCATGGTAAATCGGGCAACTCGACCTCAGGCATTGTAGGCCATCTTTTGGTTCATGTTTCAGCCATTCACATGAACGAACTGTTTAGAGCCTTTTCTAACCTCTCGATCTACAATATTGTATCCAGAATCTCTGCTTAGTGGGCCCATATCAATAAATTTGCCTGACCCAACTTTATATTCCTTCCACAATTATCTCATACCCTTAATATCCATTTCCACACATATTCTCCTGATTTCTGTCTATATAAATTGGATAACTCATGCAGTTCCTTTAGAGCATAGCATACTTCCTCACGTTCACAATTTGTACTTCACCTTTGGGGGCTCATTGTGACTTTAGTTATAGGTCTGGAAAAGAAAAGCTGTGATGGGGGGGCAGGGTAAAGAGAAACATTAGAGGTGTTTTACAAGTGAATTACCTCAGGGTATTCCCTAGCATTTTCATCTGGTGAAACAGGATTAATCTCTTCAGGTGGGGGTTGGATGGTGTACCCCTCAGGGCAGGGTGGATTTTCAGTGAAGGTTTACATAGGGTTAGGAGGAAGTTGAGACTCCTTGGGGCAGGCTAGAAATTGGGTAGTGTAGGCTTGCTGTTAGTACCCTCCTCAGGGAGGGGAGGATGTCTGGATTCCTTGGGGCTGACTGGAGATTGGGTGATGCAAGCTTGATATTGCATGGTCTTCCCAGGGCAGACCATTACAGGTTTATCTGGCAAAGTCTGAGAAGAATTTAGGGTATCAGTGTCCCCACTGCCATCATCATCAACCCTCCCAATCTTCAGGATTACATTCTTTTCCAATATTTAGGAACCTCACTGTACCTTTTAACTCCACAAAACTCTGTTAAGATGCTTAAAACACTCTCATCCAGATCCATGCCTATTATAAGCATGGAAGTAGTCATATCCAGTGGTGACATTTTGTTATCTGTATTACCAGCACATGCCATGGACTGTCAGTGGCTTCTTGATTATTGGAAACAGAGTCATTAGTGCTCTTGAATCTAATCAGAGTAGACAGCTGATAGCAAAAATCCCAGAACCAATTCAGAAATCACATTTTTAAGATTCTGTTTCTCAAGAACCACTTTGGGTCCAGGCAGTATTAGTGAGATTTCTCTAGGGAAACAGGACCAGTAGGCGATATCTGTAAATAGTATAAAATTTTATAAAATTTTCTCATGTGACCATGGGGACATACAAGTCCAAATTTTGTAGGCTGTAAGCCAGGGACTCTGATGAAGGTCCTTAATGAGTTCCTCAGGACACACTGGCTGTCCAAAGTAGAGATGGGAATTCTCCCTCTGAATGCCGAAATCACTTCTTCTTTTAAGGCCTTCGATTGATTGGATAGATATCACTCATTGCTGAAGGCAATCTCCTTAGTTGATTTTGATATAACCAGTCATCTATGCAATCGATTCATTGATGATTAAAGTCCATGTATTGCCCTTGTATTACAATTAGCCCAGTGCTTGCTTAACCAAACCACTGAGCACCATTACTTGGCCCATATCAAATATTAGCTTAACCATCACAGATCCCATTTTATATATTGATTACAACTTGTTTGTTCTCCTTGCTGAAATGGACATCTTTCCACGTCAAATGAAATGAATACCTTTCTCCATACTAATTAATAGAGATATGCCACCTAATTTTTACTGTCTGAATCATACTACAATGTAGTCCATAATTTAAGTAACCGCCAATGCATCTTAAATGTTTTTGTAGATACAGATTTTAAGAAATGATTTTAACTAGCACAATCCTGTAACTGGCACTGATGTGTTTTGATTGGTTGTTAAAAATGACTGGAGCTGACTTAATGCATAGGTCTAGATCCCAGATCTGCCACCTATTAGCCATATACCCTTAGGCAAGTCACATAACTTCACTGTGCCTCAGGCATTCTTTTTTCATTTGTAAAACGGTGATGATAAAAGTGTGTCTACCTTATAAGGTTGTTGTGCAAAATAAGTTAAGACATGGACAATTCTTGGGGCTGGTGTTTAGCATATCATTTGTGCTAGCTTAGTGTCCTATAAAATTCTGGAGTTCTTCCCAAATAATTAAAGTAAAATTTCCTTACACCTTTGAATTAGATAAATTTTATTGCTGTAAAATTTTTATTTGCAAATTTTACAGTATTTCACTGCAATATATACAGGTACAATATGTACCTTTGGATGTTTATGAGAGTGAAAAGATTTCTTATCCAGTACACTCCTTTCCCAAACCATGTTGGTTAGAGGAGAATTTATTAAAAATTATTTCTGCACACACTGAGCAATTGGGAAATGATCACCATTGGACAGTAGCAGCTAGGTTAATATTTTGTAACTTTAATTTTCTCTCTTAACATATCTAAGGAATAGGCCATCCCCTTATTAATGACATTAGCTTACCACATCATGTTGATGGGTGCAGGGATGGGCACGGTGAGAGGAACATACTCCCTGGAGGGATTCTGAGGAAATATGGAAGGATTCTGAAAAATTGTCCTCCTCAAGTTGTTTAAGTTACCTCTGAAATGACCATCTCTTCTTCAATGCTTGTGTGTCAATAAGGCATAATTATTAGGTAATTCTGGAATGAAAGACCATCTCAGCTTCCTGATCGGCTGGGAGATACAAGGAATAAGGTACAAGTACTCCAAGATATTGACTGTACCCAAGTAGGCGGGCAGGGTAAGAGAGCTTGCACTCTAAGGCTGGTTCATTTAAGTTTCTCTATGTTTTTAGGCATAAAGTGATTGGTAGGCACACTCTTAAATGCCACTTGGTACTGTTTCCCCTTTCTAAAACAATAAGCTGCCGACATTTGAGGGAAAATATTCATGTGGGTTTTCTTTGTCAAATACATTAATATGTACCCTTGCTATAACATAGTACAGTATCCTAGCATGTTGACCAGTGTTTCTAAAAATTGGAAACTAAAAGACCCTTAGAATACATTTTGAGACCAAGTTTGAGAAAAACTGTTTTAAAAATTAATGCTATATGTTAATTTAGTATTCACATGATTGTAAACACAAATATAAACTCTTGCAACTGCAACCATAACAAAGACCTTGGTTATTAATTAGCCTTTGGGAAGATATGAAAACAACATGCTAGTATTAATATAGCTTTAGAATAAAGTGATCAAAATGAAAACTAGAAAATTAAATAACCCATATGGAAATGTCAAAACCTCTAAGACTATCTATGTAGACTACCACTCTAAAGCAGTGGTTCTCAAAATATGGTACCCAGGGCAGCAGATTAACATCATCTGGAAACTTACGGAAAAAAATTTTCTTGGAGTCCACCCCAAACATACTGAAACAGAAGCTTTGCAGAGGAAACCCAGTCATTTGTGTTTTAACAAACCCTTTAGGTGAGTCTGATGTACAGGAGTTTGAAACCCATGATTATTGAGGCTGACTATTTTTCCAATCCTTACATGCCATATGAGTGCTGCCCTTCATTTGCTTTAGAAACAATATCATTTGAGTGAGGCTGCTGGTATTTCAACTGCTTTTAAAGAATTTGTGTCAGAGAGATTATAAGTAAGGAAAAATTTAGTTTCATTATTTTATAGTCAAATCTCATTAAGCAATTGTTGAGAGTAAGATGTATGAATCTTAGATTTGACTTTGCCCTGTAATGTGAATGAAGAATTTGAAACCTTTTCATATTTGAAGCTATTAGTCTCCAAGGAGATACTGTCGCAATGTTTTACTGAAAGCTTTATATTTATTAAAGAGCCCTTTATAGATTACTTTTTGGAACTTGTAGGACACTTCCCATCCTAATATTATTTAGCCTCTAACTCTCCCTATTTGGCCTTTGGTCAGAAAGGTTGAGGTGGTGATCACTTAGTTTATTTGACTTTCCTACCTTTTGAGCCAGAGTTAAGGTTGACTTTGGAAGAAGCCTGGGTATGCTCTTACTGCTTACTTGAGTGAAAACTTTTATGCCCTGAGAGAATTCAAAACCAAAAGCCTCCTGTACACTCCCCAATGCCATAGCTGACTTGGCTACAAATTTCTCTGCTGCTATGAAATCCTTTTCCAACCTCCTAACTCAATCCTAATTCCCAAATCTCATCTTGTCTGAGAGCGATTTCAGTGGCTTGGCTGCCCAAGATTACAAGGGGAGTAAAGGAATGAGGGAGCTTAAATCCCAACTGTGGCTCCTACACACCCATTCTGTTTCATGCAACACCTATAATGTTGGAGCATTTAGCTGCCCATTTGAAGTTAGTTTAGCTTTCACACCAGGGTTCTTAATCTAGCTCTTGTGACAAAATGTCCTGGATGACTGTCATTTGGGCAAAAGAAAGACGCTTAGGGATACTAATCTAAGTTTGCTTCTGATAGGCATTTCACGTCTATGTTTACTGAAATTCTGTCTCTAGTGCCTTCACAGCTTGGGGTTTCTAGAGTCCAAGTAAGCAGTAAAGGAAAGGGGGTGAAAATTCTGGTCACTGGAGGAAGAGGGATGCTCAGTGTAATGTCCAGCAGATAAAATACTAGCCAGAGGCTGTGATGGAACAAAACAAGGGTCATTAAGCAAAAAGAAGAATGCAAAACTCACCTCTATAGCCTCACCCCTGGGAAAACCATTAATGAGGTCTTGATGAATAAAACATGAAGCTTTACATTACTTTTACATATGTTTACTGTTTTACACAAATGAGATAATCCTTTATATTTCTGTTTAACCTGCTCTTTTTCCACTTAAAATTAATGATGAATATACATTCTTTTTAGATCATAAACTTTACTGTTACAAATTGTTCCAACCCAACTCCTGAAGGGCATGGGTCAAGGAGGCTGCAAGACCAAAGAACGCACTGAGTAAAGAGTTAGACATGAGCTTTATTGGGACTTAGCCAGTTGGAGAAGGAAAGTAGCGCTCTGCAAAGAGGCAGGAAAAGATGGGGCAATATAAGGAGTCTCAGAACAATGACATGCCATAGGGTATGAGAACAGAGTTTCTGCAAGAGTTACATGCAGCGCATAAACCGGGTGTTTGGTGATGCTATCTCAAGAAAGGAGTATACAGCCTTGGGAGGTTTAGAGTATACAGCACTATCTGTACATTCTTTCCTCTGGGGAGGCTTGTTACTTTTTAACTAGTGAGTGTCCAGGTTATGCCCGCAACTACATGCTTATGACTGTGTTTCATTTACAGGGGGAGCAGCCTGGGTCCTGGGCTCCTATACACCAATTTTTAAAAAGTTTTCACAATATTCTCTTCTATGGTTATACTCTCATATATTTAATCAGTTCTCTATTGTTTGAAATGTTTATTGTCTTCATTTTTGAACCAGAATATATTTTAAGCTATTGATTACTTAGAATAAAATCCCAAAATGTCAATATAAGCATTCACATTCTTTTGTTTTTCCATTTTATTATAATTATATAAATAAATTGTTCAATATCAAAACTGTATAAAATATGTATTGAGGCAAAATGGCAAAGTATGAATCACAGATCACTCTCTCCATTAGAAAAATAATGAGCTTGGGAAATAGATTAGAATGAACTAAGTGGTAACCCTGGAAGTAGATTAGACATTTAGAAGGACTACAGGAGAAGCAGAAGAAGGAAAAGGCTGCCCAAAATTCAGCTTTTGTAAGTAAAAATTAGAACGTTTGACCAGTGCTCATTGTTCTGCCCCACAGCAGCAGCTATGGAAACATGGCCAGATTCTGGGAGTGACCAGCTAGTGCCAGGGTAGGCAGAGGAAGCCTTGTCCTACAAAAGTTGGGTTTGAGTATTGAGGTCAATCTTGGGGACTGCTGAGGGACCAACATGGACACTGGCCTTAGTTTCTGCCCTGTGGACACCAGTGGCTTCCAGCTTCCCACCAGAATCTGCCAGGAAATGAGACATTTCACCTTCTTTGGCTCTTTTTTTCCCTTCTGTGTGTGACATTTCCTGGTCTGGCAGATCTCTGAAGGACCAGCACAGACATTGACCTCAGTTTTTACCTTTTTCGGCAGCAGAGGCTTCAGGCCTCACACCAGCATCCATCTGGACATAAGGAGACACTGTGCCATTTTTTGATAGTTTTCTTTCTTTGTGTATGGTTGTTTCTCAGTCTGGGAGATCCCTGAGGACCCAGTACAAATGGTAGCCTTGGTTTTGGCCTTCTGTGCAGCAGCAACTTCTCATGTCACAACAGCATTCACCAGAAAGTAAAGAGCCAGTGCACCTCTTTCTTGGTTTTTTTTTTTTTTTTTTTTTTTCACTTTCTTATGTTGTTTTGTCTGGCAGATTCCTGAGGGACCTGCATCAGTTTTGGTGCTCTAAGCAGCAGTGACTTCTGGCCTTTTTCTATTAGCAGCTTTCTTTTGTGTGGGGGTGTCTTACATGTTTGTTAGCATTTTTTCTTTCTCTTTTCTTTTTCTCTCTCTTTTTTTCTTTCTATTTATTTTATTTTCTTGTTATTGGTGTAGCATACTGAGAAGTGGGGGAAGTAGATTTCCAGAGTGACTCCAATATAATACTAAGAATGTCCAGTTCTCAACAAAAAAATAACAAGTCATATAAGGAATCAGAAAAGTATGACCCAGTCATGGAGAAAAAGAAGTCAATGTCAACTCTAACAAAGGAAGCTCTGTTTCATTATTATTAATCTAAAATCTTAGATCACAGCTCTTAAATAGGATCAATCAATTAAATGAAAACATGGACACAGAATTAAAGGAAATCATAAAACAATATTTGAACAAAAGGAGAATTTCAATAATGAGAATTGAATTATAAAGAAAACCAAATGGAAATTCTGGAACTGGAAAGTACAATAACTCAAATGAAAATTTCAATAGAGGGGTTCAACAACATATTGAAGGCGGCAGAAGATATGAGCAGTGAACTTGAAAAAGATAAGACAGTTGAAATTGTCCAGACTTGGAAGCAGAATTCAGAAAAGATAAACAGAACTTGAGAAACCAGTGGGAAACCATCTAGCATCCCAGTATACACATCATAGGAATGCCAGGAAAAGAGAAAGATAAAGGGGCAGAAAAATATTCGAAGAGATAATGGTTGAAAATTTCCCAAATCTGATGAAAGATATAAATATACAAATTCAAGATGCTCAGGGAATGCCAAGCAGGATGAACTCAAAGAGATCTACATGAGACACATTATAATGAAGCTGTCAAATGTCAGGGAGAAAGAGTCTTAAAAACAACAAAAGAGAAGAAGTTATGCGTCACATATAAGAGATCCTTAATAAGATTTAAAATATGTACTGAGAAGTTCCTCTCCTACTATTTCTATAAGTTAATTTTGTATACTTCCAACAGCTTATAATACAAATACAAACAAATATGACCAAATATATTTTTTCTCACTTTTCTTTTTAGACAAAGATAGCAAGCTATAAATAATTTTTTGTGTTTTAAAAGAAATAAAGTAATATATTCTGGAGATTTTTTCAGATCAATACTTAGATAGTATGTGCATAATATTATAATGATAAATTTTAATAAATATATATATAAATTTATTATATTTAGATACACATAGATAAATACATACATTCATACATATATTTTTCCCCCAGGAAAATAGTGTTCATTGTGTGGGAGGAATCAATCCTTTATTGCTGAACACTTGGGCTACTTCTAGCCTTTTGTTACCATAATCTCACAATGAATAATCTTATACATATGTCATTTCATACATGCATAAGAATATCTCTTTTATTATTTTAATCTATTTTATTATTTTTCTATAAAATTAATAATTTTGTGATAGCTCATAGTTCTGTTTAACCTCCTTTCAGAATCCAAACATAATAATAGTACTTGCTATTATGCTTTCCAAAGTATAAAAATGTAGATGTTAATTTCAGGAAGAAACATAGCAATTTGGGTATTACAAATGCTACTTCTCATTCCTATAATTCTGAAAAATAAGTTGATTCCAGAATATTCCAGTTTATTATGATAAAAAATTAATATGTGGGACCATTTCAATGTCAAAAGAAATACAAGAATTTCTTCCAGGATCTTTCACAGGTAGAACAGAACTCATGTAATTTAAATGTAGGCATACTAATGTAAGTTTAGGTTTGCTCACTCATTTGTAGGTTGCCTTATGAAATGTCTTATTCCGTATTATATCTTTAAAGGGATTTATCAAGATTGAATATTCTAATCTGACTTTCCTCAATAGTTTTTGACACCTACTTTTTTCTCTGATTTTGATTATGAGCATTTCAGTAACCATATAATAGTATTGTTTGTTTCCATTGAAATAGTTCAAATTATTTAAAAAATTAATCTAAATTAACACTAGTCTGCATTGTAAAGCAGTGATTCTTAACCTTGGCAGCACATTAGAATCCCCTGGGAGATTTAAAACCCCGAATGCTAAGGGCCCCACAGACCAATTAAATAAGAATATGTGGTGATGGAACCAAGGCCTCAGTATTTTTTAAAGTTTGCCAGATAATTCCATTGTGCAGCCAAAGTTGAAAAACACTGCTCTAAGAAAATACAGAATTAAAGTGTCTTCTATTTTACTTTTTCAATTTGAATTTTTCAAAACGCTTTTCAGGAACTATCCATATTGTTTATTTTTATATTGAAAAAGTCTTTAATCAAGAATTAAAATAATTCCTTTTTTTTGTATTTGATGTGAAAATGGTAAATTTTTAAGAAAATAAATTATATTGTATGCAAAACTTTGAGTTTACATGCTGTGTTCAGGAGAGAAGTTCATTGCTTTCTTTAGATTCTCAATGTTATTCGTCTCATGTAGAGGGGTAGTTGGCAATGGACAGGCACATGTTTTGCTAATAGCTTGCACTTCACCCCATCCCATGCAAAAGTCAAGTACTTCTCACTAAGGTATTTCCAATATAAGTCTGAGTTGTGCATAAAGTTCTCTGAGTGATGTTTCTCTACTCAAACTATATCACATTATAAAGTTCTGAGCATAATTTTTATACAGCAATCTAGCCACTTAAAAGTGGGCACCTTAACTGTAATTTAAAGACAATACCAGAATGTGGATAAAGCTGGAAGGTTTTTCTACATTCTGATTGAATAACTCATTATTATTCCTCGGTAAGTGAAAAAAGAAAAAGTAGGTAATTGGAGAAGCTTATAACCAACTATGAAAAGTAAATTGATAGACAAAATGCCACCTCTGTCTTGTTAAACTGAAGAATTTCTAGACTGTCTAGAAAAGAGAAAAGATGGCTTTACTGAGAACTTGTGGCTAATCTGTCCCCAAATATTATTTTTCATATGTATACTTCTGAGAAGTTATATACTAGAAACTTCATAATATTTTAATTTGAAAATGCTTGGACAAATGGCTAGTGAGAAGGAAAAGCATAATTATAAGAAAATATTTTTAGAGGGGG
The DNA here is from genome assembly GCA_026826555.1 of Tolypeutes matacus. Classification (NCBI taxonomy): domain Eukaryota; kingdom Metazoa; phylum Chordata; class Mammalia; order Cingulata; family Chlamyphoridae; genus Tolypeutes; species Tolypeutes matacus. The sequence goes on from JAKSZT010054524.1 coordinate 8,855,868, forward strand.
ATAAGGGTTGATTTTCTGATTCTAGATTTTATTTTCCCATGCTTTCATGCTATTTAATAAAATCATAGATTAAAAATAAGTTATTGGAATACTTTAGTATCTATAGTGTTTTACCACCCTTAGGCTCATCTCATAAATCTTAGAGGCCATTAATTTTTCCAACCTTGTGAAATGGATGTTTTATAAGAAATGACCATGTCTAAAAGTCTGACATATTTATCCTTATATTTCTTATGTTACTGCTTCCTCACACTTTCCCAGATTGACTTTGTATTTCTGTTACAAAAGAAGTTACATTTGCCGGGCAATGCATTACCTATTCTTTCATTTAAAGGATGTCCTGATACTAACTTTTGTTTGAAGCCTCAAACTGATAAACAATTACAGGGTAATATGTACTATTACTTTTAATGAATTACATTTGGCAACCAATTTCTCTTCTTACTGACATCTTTCAAGCATGTTTTCACCTTAAAAATATTTTGGCCTGCCGTCCAGTGACTTCACCATTTTTGTTCTCTGAAACAGGGCAATTTCATCAAAGTTTTCCCACAGTGCCAAAATCTGTATTAGCCGTTTAGTGTGCTGTAAATGTAAAAGCCAATAGTATTCCTCCCACTTCTTATATACAAAAAACAGATGTAGTGATTACACTGTAATTTTCCTGGCTAAAGTAAATTTAGATGTAAGAAAATCGCTTTTATATGCATTGAAACAAAGTGCTCCATTCTTTCTCATTTCACTTAAATGGATGTTTTAAAAAGTTGCTACTTATCAAAAGAGTAACTCCAGAGAAAGGCTAAATAAATGAGGTGATATTTTAGAAGTTAATGAATGAGGTGCCTTGATCTATGGCTCCATTATACTTTTTCATTGCTTTATAGAGCCCTTAAAACACAAAATGTGATATAAAGGGTAGGTGAACTAATTTAAACATTGCTTTAAAAAGTAATCAGTGAAACACCCTTATTATATTTACCAAAGGAAGATATTGAGACAAAATGTAATGCATAAATTAATCTCCTTCTCATGTAAAAAATATTAAAAGTGAACTTTTTAACATGAGCAAGGCTGTAAAAATTGTTTAGTGAAACAAAATACAACAAAGCATTCTTTAGATTTACTTTAACCATTGCTTAGATGTTCTACCAATATTTCTATTCTATACAGACTGGCTTTTATGTTTTCATGTGCATAGTTTTATAATCTGTATAGATCATGCTTTTACTGCCTACTTATTTCACACAGGTGATTCTGAGAGTTCTTTAATATATTTTGGAAGTCTGTACAACTGATTTGAACAAAACTACTAAAATGTCCTGGACTTAGTTAGGGATTTTTGTTCACAAGTAACAAACGCCAACTTGAGCTAGCTTAGACCAAAAATTTATTTATTAAAAGGCTGCTGGATTGTCTCATGGAATCTGATAGTAAGAATGTGCCTTGCTCTTTAGGAGACACTGGACTTGGATGCTTAACACCTGCTGGAATATTTCCTCTGCCTTCCATCTCTGTTTCTCCTTGTGTACCTCATCCTTCTCCAGTGCCAGACTGCTGCTTCTAATCCTCATAGAAGCTGGAAGAAGATCCCTCCGTAGTCATGAGTTTACATCTACTTCCAAAGACCTGGGCTGAGCTGAAAAAGAATTTATCAATCCCAATTCTAAATTCCTGGGAGAAAAAAATGATTGGTCCATCTTGTCTCACATATCCATTTATGTCAAGTCAGCTGTAATTGGGAGAGAAAATGTCATGTAGCTCTCTGAGACTTACCTGTTTGGACAGTGAAGGCAGTCCCAAGAGAAGAGGGACTTATATAATATTGCAAGAAATGCTCGTTACAAACCCTGTTAGACAACTAGTGAGCTTATATATAATTTAATTTTCCATCATAACATATAGGTTAGGTACAAGAGAAAATCCCAGTTTCTAAAATATAGAGTAAGTTATTGGTTCATTGAACAACATTCTCTTGTATTACATTAACTAGTTCAATGTATCAGAAAATTCTTGAGTCCTTACAGTGGTATTATGTAACTTGAGCAATTGCTATTTCTCTCTCTCTTTTTTTTTTCTTCTTGAGTATGCTTATGGACCATTTAGGAGAAGTGGAAAAGTATATTTTTTATTTTGATTGCCAGGTAAAACTTATCCCAGTTCTAATATCAATAAGGTAATTTTGCAATGCATTAAGTAAACTGTATAATGTCCAATCCAGAAGTGTGATTTTTAAGGTAAAATGTTATTTAGAATGTGAGTATTTAGAAGGCAACTAGAGATTATCAAGTCTAAACCACTGTAATATATACAAATAAGAAAAGTGAAGCTCAGAAATTTGAAGTACCTTGTTTGAAATTACAAAAACTAGTGAAAATTTGTAATGAAGAGCCACATCTTCTGATGTTAGTTGCTTGGCCTAAATATTTAAAACAAATTAACATGTCTAGAAGATTGCTACCAAGGAGGTGCTACTTTGATGAATGAGAAAGTTGGAGGTTTTAAAAATTATCAGAGCAATGTTTCTGCACATATTAAATTTAAACAATCATCTATTTTACTGATTCAAGAAGTTTCTGATAACTACTAAAAATGAACAAGGTATTTATATATTTACACGGAGGTGTTTTGGGCATATCTATCAGAATTTAGATTAGACTTTATGTTGGATTGAATTATGTACCCCAATTTAACCCCATTCTCGGTCTTTTTTCCACATTCTTACAAGTGTGAACCTGTTGTAAAATGGGTCTCTTAAAGATGTTATGTTAGTTAAGGTGTGGCCCAACGTTATGAGGTTGGGCCTTAATCCAGATTAGTGGATTCCACTAGAAGCAGAAGAAATTCAGACATATAGAAGGAAAGCTATGAGGAACAGCCATGAGTTCACACAATGACCAAAATAGCTTTTTATATAAACATCACCAAGATGTCTATTTTTATGGAAAACCAATATAGTAAGGAATATATTTTAAATTGATTTTGTCATTTGAATTATTAAAAGTGAGTCTTTTTCTTTTCAGAACTAATAATTATATTTTTGGTATGATTTGCTCAATTGTGTTTTCCTTTAGCTTGGATTTTGAATTCTTCCACTATAGGAAGTTAATAAAAGAATGAAAGCTGCAATATCTCTGCTCATGTTAGTAAAAGAAGTTTTCCCATTCATGCGTTTTATTTTGAGCATAATATAAATTATTTAAGCACAATTGATTTGGTCTCCAATAACTCACTAGTACTTTAGGGATGATATTAACATGTTGTGTTGATCTGAAAAATTTTTTTTCAGTGCTACTTAGAAAAGTGATTTTGTTAATTAAGGCTTTGCACAGAATGAGTTCTTTTGTACATTTATTTTTAACAACGCAAATTATCTAAATAAGAATGTTAAAGTTAACGCATATGTAGTTGAGAGGCTGTGTGTTGGGATAAAACCTTGGGACTGGGTATTTAGAAATATAATTCTTTCTCTCCTAATACATTTCTGTGTATCAGTTAATAAGCTATGTTAATTTCCTAGGCATTATCTGTAAAATGTAAAGTTAAGGTTAAATTGTATTTAAGATCCCTTCTGGCTCTGGCATATTTGGTTTCTATAGTAAATATTAATTATATATGAAAGCATAAATCCCGGTTTATTACCTGAGGTTAAAAAACAAGGTTCCATGCTTTTGAAAATTCGAAATGAATAACTACATGCTCTTCTTGCCTCTTATTGTAAACTACCTCTATTCCCTCTTTGGTATCCTCTTGTGAGAAGTCCAAGAACTCAAGAAATGATTACATAAACCAAGGATTAATACTGATTTCTAACATCCCAGAGACTGTGAGGTAATAGCTATTCAGTCACTATTTTCACTTTCTTCTCATGTACATATTCTTGTTCATATTCTAACCTTAAAGCAAGCAGCTTAGAAGATTCAAAATTACAAAGAAGAAAAAAGGGGAACATGAAATACTATTTTTAACTGTGGGGAAGGCCACTGTTTTCAAAGAGAAAATAAACAGCTGACTCCCTTCTCTTTAGGGCTGAAATGAATTCCCTCATCCCCTTCAAGATTTGTTTTTTATGAATGTGTACACGGAAAAGAAACTGACACCACATGGCATTTTCAGGTTTGGCAATGAACAGTAAGTAAGGCAAAGTGCAGTCGTGGAATGAACTCAGGGGAGCTCAGGAAATGGGAGTTCCAGAGCTCTTCACTAAATCCCTTTATTTTCCTGGCCTTTCTTTCAATATCTTTAAATTGAGGAGTTTGAACTTAGTTTACTCCAAGCTGACTTTGAACTGTAGCCCTATTGGTTTGAAGATGTATCTTCATTATGTACATATAAACAGGTGTTTTGTTTTTTTTTTCTGCTTGTAGTTATTAAATTTTTAATCTCCAAAGAAGAGTTTTTCCACACCTCTGTTATCACTTGGAATATGCTCAGGGAATACAAATAATTCAAATATTTGTTTAGTCAAAATATAGAGAAAATATAACTTTTGGTGACACTTTCTCTTTCCTATGCTATTTTCTATCTTTTATAAAGCATTGTAAACTCAAGCATGCTTTTTAGTTTACCTCACAAGTAAGTAAATGTCTACCTGTGTATAAGTGCTAGTGAAAGAAAGTTGCATCTTAAAAGAAAACAAAATAAAACCCATAGACCAACAAAAACATAACAAGAAATCTCTTCAAGAAAAACTGTCTGGAGTAATTATTCAGAATAAGTGAAAAGACAAGCATGAGAATTATTTCCACAAGGATGACATATAAGCCAAGTTCTTGCTCTTTTACAATCTCAATTAAGCTGTAACATACACTCTTACAAAAAGATAGTCCTGAGTGTCCTCGAGGCATTAAAGAGAGTAGACCTACTTAGTTTATTTCTAAATTGTCAGCTCCTTTTTCCATTCTTTCAGTAAAATAAAATGTTTTGCTGAATAAGAGGGTTAAGAAAAGGACTGAGTGAGTCATTCCAATTTGTTTCCACATTCTCAACAGGCAATAAAAGAATTTATTGCCTCATTAGGCATTTTGAGTAGATTTCTGGAAACCTGGGTGTCGTCAGACAGAAAAGTAACCCAGAAGATGTTTCAAAAGCATTTGCAGCTGAATCTGTTGTTGAACTGCACGTTGCCTGGACATACTACTTTGCTTCACAAAGTGGTGCCAGGCGTGGGCTGGTTTCAAGGAGACAGGAGGAAAGTGAGTGCCTATTTTCAGGAAGATTGGTAGGAAGAAAATACTGTAAATGATAAAGGCAAGGTAATTGGAAAAGGATGGTGGTCTCAGTTATCAGATTAAGGGAAAGCTTCTTAGAAGTGAAAACAGTGGCAGTTGAGACATTGAGACTGGAAAGGAAAGCAAATAGGCAGGGACTCACAGTCAGGAGTTTGTGCCCTGATTTCTACCCTTCCACCCCTTACACTTTGCTTTGCTGATATTTAGCTCTCTGATGAAATGTAGGTGATTAAAATCAAACCTCCCACATACTGCAATATTGGCAAAAACCTTGCCTCAGATTGTGGTCTTCAAAGACTCAGTAGTCAAATGAGGGAAGGTTTATTCACTATAGTCTTTCAGAGTTAGGGCAAATCTCTCTTTTAAATTCTTTTAAAATGACTAAAAAGTAAATGAGTGGCAGTTAAAGTATTATTATTTTTTTTGAATGAGAGACCATTGAATTCATTTCAAAATGTAAACAACCCTGGAGGCAAAAACTCATAGAACAAATGATTTATTAATAAGTGGTACACAATGACTTGCTTTCCTAAACTCTCTTTTTATACTTTCATTAGATAAACAAATTAATCATGATCAGTCTGCGTTATATCAAACGAGAATTTGCTACATTAACCACAGCCATGCATAAAACAAGGAATTATCAGGGAATTTTTCCAGATAAAATGAGTGGAAATGTTTATTTCCCATAAATATATTGGATAGATAGGCAAGTAGATGGATAAATAGATGAAGACATTTAATGGATTTTAGTTTCCTTTTGGTGGGAAAAGAGGAATGAAAGGGTAAATCAAGACAATCTGAACTCTCTTCTTTTCTAGTTAAGGATAGATTTTCCAGCTCTGTTTCATGTTCTAATTATGAAAGATTCCAACTTTAAGAGAAATCATGGTGTTTAAAAAGAAGAAAATATTTTCTTCACCATCAAATCTTTCAAAATTCCCACTGACAATGCCTTTCTACCAACATTCCAATGAATAACTAAAGAATAATAGGTGAAAGAAAAAGGAAGACAGTAACAAGATTCTAAGGAAGGAAGTTTGGATTCTTGTCCCAGCTTTGCAAATCTTTCTGGACAGTTTCCTCATCTGCAAAATGTGGGGTTTGTGGTGCATGACTTCAAATTCCTTGAAGTTGTAAGAATCTATGAATCTAACTTGGTGGTCTGGAAGAGCTTAAAATCCACTTAAAACCTGAAGGAAGGAATTAAAAGCAACAAAATGATGCAGTCCCTCATTACTCCCTAATTAACATTATAAAAACTTCAGACCTGAATCCTTGCCAAAATTAAAGTCTGCTATTTTGCATATATATTCTTCCACTTCCCAATTATTTCTTTCTAAGAAAATTTAAGGTCAGTTGTATTTTAATGATCATCTGTTGATTATGATATTCACTGAGATTCTCATGGGTGGTTCACTACAACAAATATTTAATAATGGCTATTATGTGTTGGGCAGAGAGTGAGGCAAAAGAAAATAACAAAGGGGGAAAAAGACTAATAGTCCTTGGTTAAGAAGAATGTGCCTTGTACATAAGTTCTCAGTAAATATTTGTTCAATGAATATATGCACTGAGAGACAATTAGAGTAAAATATTATCAATAATTTTAGAGAAAAACACAATTATATTCATATTATATATGTGCATGTCGGATCATATAATATATGTATCTGTTTGTAGAGACGTGTGTGAAAAGCTCTGCTTGGAAATACGTAGAGAAGAGTTGATATCTGAGCTGAGGAGGCGTCCCAACAACACTTATTTCAAAAGCACATTTTAAAGAGGACACTTATTGATTTATGGCATATTTGGAATTGTTGAGCATTTGTGTTATGGGGAGTAGTCACAGATCACAGGAGGTAGGACTGGAAGGGGGTAGGGGTAAAGTTGCTAAGGGATTTATATGCCAGGCTGAGTAGTTTAAACTTAATACTGTAAATAATGGAAAGCATTTTGTTTGTAAGGGAGGATGTGAGATTACCAATTTTGTTTTTGTGGCTTCTGACCCTTATGTGCCCAGAAGGTCTGGATTAAATCTTTAAGAACTCCCCTAACTTTTTCAACCATGTTCCAGCTGCAAAAGGAACTTGTCTATCTTAACTTTTTAAAGTAATTTACTTTCTATATGTAATTTATAATGTTTAAACTATAGCATTGAATAGGCCTTTTCAAATTGTGCGTTCCCTTTCAACTTTCTGGAGTTTCTGATATGTCTCCCATCTCCTTCTACCACCACTTCACCCCTATGTGTAGACTCGAAAATACATTATATGACCCAAGGCACTGCTCATACCCAAACACAAACCGTAAAGGCACAAAATGATAACATTTTATAAACAATCATATAAATAATAAAAGAATCAGAAAACATGTTTATAGTGTAACCTCTGGAGCTAGACTTCAAATATTGGCTTCAAATCTTGGTTTTGCCACTGACTAGCTGTGACTGTGACCAAGTTATTTAAACTCTCTGCACTTAAGTTTTCTCATCTTTAATGAAGAAAATATTACCTTTTTGTGACAGTGAAGTTATTTTATGAATCCCAAAAAGAAAAAGATTATGTTCTTGAACTAATCCATTCCTGTGGGTGTGGGACCTTTTGACTGGACTATGTCGGTGAGGTGTGACTCAAGTTGTGTCTCCACCCTCTTACTGGAGCTTTATATATATGGAGACCTGCAGAGAGAGGTACACAGAGAAAGGAAGTTGCCAGTTCTGTGCCTGCCATTTTTGAGAGAGGACTCGAGGATCACTAGTAGCCAAAGGTTAAGCATGAAGCCTCCAAGAGGCTGGGCCCAAGGAGCAGCTCAAGGCTGAAGAGATGAGTTATATGTCTGATAGCTCACAGTTGAGCTCAGGAAGAAAAGAGGAGCAGTGGAGACTGAGAAAGGAGGCCCACAAAGAGACAAGCCCTATGCCTGGATGCCCACAGCGGAGCTCTGGGAGATGGTAGATTCTGGAAGGAAAGGTGGGTACCTCGACAGAGATTGTTGGCATCTTCACCATGTAGCAGGACACCAAGGTCACCAGTAGCTGACTTTGGTGAGAAAGCAACTCTGATGGTGCCTTGATTTAGACATTTCATGGCCTCAGAACCATAAGCTTTTACCCTAAATAAAAATCCCCTTATAAAAGCCAACCCCATTCTGGTACTTTGTGTTGGCAGCCCTGTGACAAACTAAGATACTTTTCTTCTATAATTGTTTCAAGGATTAAGATATTTAATACAGAATGTAGTTTGACAGACAATAAATTGTAGACTGTTGTGTTGTTGGATAGTGGAGGAAGTTGGTACAATCTGTGTTCCTCCCTTATGATTCCTTCATCACCTCATCAGTGATGTTTCTTTTGGAGCACTCCCAGTCTGTCTTACCTCTTCTACAAAGAAACTCCATCAAGTTCTTTTTTCTAATATCTAATTTCTATAAGAGTCACAATACCTGAACCTAAAAGGACATTCAAATCTCCTCATATTAAATCACAGCTTCTTGTTCTAACCAAGCCCTAGCCTTATTGCTCTATTTCCTTGTCCTTTCTCTTCTTAAAATGGTAGCTGTTTGCTCTCTATCTGCTTCCTGCCCCATCCATTCATTTGAGGACCTTTTCTCGAATGCGTGTTTTGTGTCACACAGCTGAAGGACTCTGAAGTCATTCCCTTATCTCATTCCTTTCCCCAATGTGAAAAAAAAAAATCTCATTTTTATTAATGCTGCTTCATAGATATTATTTTTCTTCTAAGAACTTAGCAATCTTCTTGGGTCTTCTCTAAATTTCTTCAAGTTTCACACATCCTTTCAAACTCATGAAGACTAGATTGGGGTTCCACTGATTTAAATAGATTGGAACATGGCTTAGAACATCAAGTCCTAGACGGGGCTGAGAGTTCTGAAAACAGCCTAGACCTCCTGCTCACCAGAAGCAGCCATGCAGGAAAGCATTGTCTCTTGCCTGCAGCTGCTTTCTCTATCAACAACCTTGGCAGTGGTTTCTTTTTAGACTTATTTTGATTATAGGTATATATCCATCTATGCATATGTAGATATATTTATTTAAACTTCTTTGGAAGGTGTATTAGTCAGAATTCTCCAGAGAAACAGAACCAATATGATATGTGTATGTATCCATATATTTATAAATAGATATAGAGAGATATACATTTAAATATAAATATATATATGTATTTATATTAAGATAATTATTTTAAGGAATTGGCTCATGTGTTCGTGAGGCTGGCAAGTCCAAATTCAAAATGGTTGGAAATTCTGGCAAGTATAATGAAATCTTAAGTCTCAATTACTTGGGGGTGGTTAGCAGCCAGAAAATTCAGAAAGGAATAGAGGTTATAGTGCTGAGGCAGAATTTCTTCTTTTGGAAACCATAGTTCTTGCTCTTAAGGACTTTAATTGTTTGGATGGGGCACAACCACATTGCCTTTACCTAAGCCAACTGATTGTGAATGTTATTGCCATCTGTATTAGTCAGCCAAAGGGGTGCTGATGCAAAGTACCAGAAATCTGCTGGCTTTTATAAAGGGTCTTTATTTGAAGTAAAAGCTTACAGTTATAAGGCCCTAAAGAGTCCAACTGAAGGCTGCTTTCTCACCAAAGTCAGGTGCCACATGTTGAAGCAAGATGGTGTGCAATCTCTGCCTGGTGTCTCAGGGCTTCCTATATCAATCTCTGGCAAGGGCTCATTTTTTCCAGGTCTCATCAGCTGCTCAGCTGCTCTGTTCTCTTCAGCTGCCAACTGTGAAGTGAATGGCTTATCATTCCCCGGGTCCCAGGATCAAACGTGACTGAGCTGTCTCCTCTTCTATGTCTATAGAGCTCTCCCTTCCTGTGTCTTCTTCTGTGAGTTGTCTTTTGTATATCAGCCCACCAAGGAAGCAGTGACTAAACCCTGAGTCATACCCTACTGACGTGGTCAAATCAAAGGCCCAAAATTGATTTCATTAAGTAAACTTAAAACCTTTGGATTTAAAACAAACAAAGGGTAGCATACCCAGAGTAACAGGCCAATTTACAAACAGAATCTTTCTTTTTGGGGATTCATAAAAATAATCTCAAACTGCCACACTAGGTGATCTATGAAATACCTTTACTGCAACACCTAGGCCAGTGTTTGAACAAACCATTGGACCCCATAATCTAGCCCAGTTGACACATAAAAATTAACCATAGAAGAAGGAAAATACAAGCTAATTTTGAAATTATACTAAATTTAAGACTGATCCACATTTTCCTTAAAAATCAGAGTAAGGAAATGACAAAAACAAAATATCTATGATTGATTTAATATTGAATTTACTGAATTGCCATGTCAATTGGAATTAAAATATTAGTAGAAAGATTAATATGTTATTTAATAAATGAAAGATTATGAGACTGCTTATTTTCATCATTTGGGATAAGTAGATTTATTTTGTCCTTCAATAAAATTAAGCAGTCCAGGACATGTTGCATTGATACCAGAAAGTAGTATTTAATTAATATTACTAATCATATATTCTTTACATGCTTTAGTCATTCATCCGAACTGAGCTTTCAATATGTTTTAATTTTATTCAGTGGAGGTGCATTTTGTTTATCTGAGCTCTTCCAAAATAATGGCATTCCAGGATTGGGTATGGAACATGGTCCCTATGCAACATGTTCTCATTTGCTCTGAATACCAAAATTCTTTTTTTTCTCCCAAGCTAGCTAAATCATCATTTGAAATAGAACTTCAAGACCAACATATGGGCTATGAGATAATAATAGATATGTCATCCATCAAAAACAAAAGGGGTGATTACCTTATACAGGGTGAAAAGAGAATAAATAAAATCACGTTTGGGCCCTTTTAGATTGCATCACTCTCTATCTAGAAAAATGTTTCAGGTAAATAAAATATGTTCTTACTGGATAATAAGTATAATATGAGCAATTTATTGTCATTACAAAGAGTTTTCATTCTATCTGAAGAATTCCACAGAGGGCCATTAAAAATCCATTATGGTGTCTTCAGTGATCAACTCCTTTTCCCAAACCATGGGAATCTTACATAGCATCAGACTTAAAATATACACTTCTATCTCATGCTTAGGTCAAATTCCAAATGCTTAAAATAATTACTTGTGTTGCCTTCTTGGCCATTTCTTTAAAGAATAATATAATTTATTTGAGCAAAAATATAGTTTTGTTCTTTAAGGTGATTTCTTCTGTAAAGTCTTAATTTAAATTTAAATAAGGGCAGGTTTAAGCCCATATATTTGCAAAATGTTTGAAAGAAATTTATATTTCCAATAGGAAAGGCTGGCAAGTTTGATAAAAACTCTGGAAAAGTTCATTCCTTTGCCCTACTCAGGGGGCCTTCATTGGCTTCCCGAGATGCCCACCCTCTTTCCAAGATGCTAACACCTGACAATCATGATCCTAGCCTCAACTTATATTTTTGCTTCTTTTATAATTTTTCCACTAAATCCCTCAGACATTCTCCCAGGAGTATGTGTATCTGTCTACATATTTGGATTCATGTTTTTACTTTCCCCAAACACCTTTTCTACTGCTCCAGTTATTTCCTGTCCTAAAAGTCCATTAATTCCTTCCTTCTCTATACAGCCTTTTCTGAATGTGGGAGTAATTTTCTCTCAAATCAGGCTATACGTCTGCTGTCATGAACTGGTACATTGGAGGGAATAGCAGAAAGAGAGTATGTACTTGTTGAAAGACCACAGTTTTCCAGGGATTCTGCTAGGCATAATTTTCCAGGGATTCTCCATTATCTATCTCATTTAATTCACATAGCAACCAGGGAATGAGAGACTTTTGTGTCTGTTGAACAGATGAAGAAACTAAAGCTTAGTGAATTTAAGGAACTTTCCCAAAGTCACTTGCTAGAAGCAACAAAGCATAGATTCAAACTCATCTCTTTGAATGATGAGTTTTTTGTGTGTGTGCAGGTGCCCTTCCTATACATACATCTATTTCATTTTCCCATCTGTGATTTTTCTGACATCAAGGACTCTATCATGAGCCTTTAAAGCTTTTAAATAGCTCTCAGATAGCTAGCCACATAATGGACCTCAATTTTGATTTCAGTCCTCCTGTGATTAGGATGCAATGTTGTTCTTTTCAATGTTGTCCCATTTTTACTTATTTAAAATTACTTGTATATTCATGATTGAGAATGGCACATTATTCCTTGTAAGCAAAAAAGAAAAGAAAATATTCATGACTGATGAAGGCTCTTTCAGAAAATCTTGCTGTATTTCCCAGTTGGTCAGGAACATAAATGAGTTTCGTATGTTTTCCAAGTTTAGTTTTTATTTGATGTATTATATTCTGTCCATGGTTTATAATATTTCTCAGTTTATACTGTTCTGTATTCTCCTAAAGGCTAAGATCTGCTTTTCTCAGGCCATTTAAATCTTCATTAGGGCAAAAAAGTTCAGAACAGTCCATGAACTAAATTTAAACACATTTTAAAAGATCGATATTTAATCTATTGCCTTGGATTTGATATCATTTTAAAAAGCAACTCAGTTTTTTTTTTTTAATTAAAATGAAATAACATGTCTGATGATAATTTCCAGATCCAGCCCTCTCCTACATAGAGGGAGAAATTACAAAGGAAGTCTACTGAACCAATAAATATTGAGGTAACTTGCAGAATTACTGACAGGCAACTCAGAAGCTGGTCCATAAATATTGTCCATCTATTTATCATTTTTATTCTCAGCCCAACTCCTAAATAAACTGCAAAAAAAAGCTTTTGATAATGGAAAATATCTCTTTACAAGGTCAGCATAAATCGCTGTCTCATGTGAGACAAGCAGAAGTCTTCCAATATTACTTATGCTCAATAAAGCAAATTCACTGTTTTTTCCAACCATTAGGTAATTAATGTAGAAAATTAAAACAGAAAATAGAAGGCCTTGTTCTTGCTCTCCTGTGGCTTGCAATCTAACAAAAGAGACAAGGCATAATCTTAAGCATCCAGAAATACACACATATAATTAACATCTCAAGACAGAGTAAGGTAACTGCCAGAAGAGGAGAAGAGACAAGTTCCCACCATGGACTAAGATGGTCAGAGAAATTGTTACCAAGAAGGTACTATTTGAAATGAGCCTTCAGAGGGGCAGAGTTTTAGGTGACAAGCAGGTGACACAAAATTTTCTGTGGAAGGAAAATTGCAGGTCAAGTTAAGAAGTGGCTTAAGCAAGATATATTTAAAAGAAACACCAGAATGGCTAAAATGGAAGCTTTTCTCAAATAAGAGAATCTTGTTTTATTTTTATTTATCTGCTTCTTACTTTACAGCTATTAATTTGCCGCTAGTACGACTACCATGTTTAATATTTCGGCATTTTTTTTTCAGTTATATGGTCTGAATTCTTGGAGACAAATGACCCCACTCTAGGAGATGCAGTACTGTTAGCTGCTAGATGGTTAATCAGCATGCCCACTATCTTTCTGTCACGTATGCTCTAATAGTATCAAAATCTTTAGCTTGAGAAGTTAAACTAGGACTGTTAAGGCTCACGTCTACAAATTCTCTCGCTGTACCTGAACAGCTTGATTTCTAATCTCTTTCATAGAAAAATCCCCAGAAATTCTTTCTTTCCTTTGAGTTACCAAGATTTTGACCTGCCTCTTTATTGGCTGGTTCCTGAGAAGAAAGAAGGATTTTTTTGATCCACCAATTTGACCTTTGAAAACCATTTTCCTGAGAACGAGCATATCCTGAAAATGGTCTGAGGCTTCTTCCACTATCAGTAAGGATCCCCTACAGATGAGTTAAAGAGACCAGACTGCAACAGGAATCTGTCAGCTTCCCTGTGTGTGTTTTTAATTCACACACCCACATGGCTACATCCAACAGAGGTGGCCTGAATTTTCTCCTTTGATGTTGCATGCCATGAATTCCCATAGCAAGTCAGGAACAAAGGGGGGCATTTTAAAGCTTTTTTCTAATGTTGCCTTAGCAGATACTGCCTGATTGTGTCCCAGGAACAGAGATGGGCCCACCCATGCTCCTGATTTTAGCAATCATAAACATCAGTAGGACCAAGATACTAGTACACTGATACAGTGACTTTGATTTTTCTTGGGTGGTCAAAACACAGCATGTGTGATATTTTTCCAATCCATGATTCAGAAAGCACACAGTTTAGGAGTTTTGTTTTCATTATGGTGTCAATGGAAACAGTTGTGCTTCCTGAGGTCTTACTGAGATGGCCTTTTTGGTCAGGTAACACACTTTCCCACTGCTTGTTACCTGACCCTTATTCCTGAGGAAGTAAGTAGAACTTAGATTGATTTGTTGTGGATAATGCACTTTCCTTAAGAAGGCGAGAAGAAAAAACACCAGACCAGGATGCTCTCCAGAAATAATAATGGAGAATCTCATCCTGTTTTGTAAACTCTCCTTGTATTTCACACTCTGGTGTTTGGTGGGAATATTATTTTTAAAGAGCCATTATACTTTGAAAGATATTATTTTGCATTATGTTTGTTTTAGGATTGAGGAAAATAAATAAGATCTTAGAGTCACAGGTTTATAAAATCAGCATTAATATATCTAAAGCGGGGGGCAGATGTGGCTCAAATGGTTGGGTGTCCGTCTGCCATATGGAGGGACCTGGGTTTAATCCCCAGGACCTCCTGGTAAAAAAAAAATATATATATATATATATATCAGGTGCATGGGCTGCCTGGCTCTGTGTGCCGGTGAGCCACCAGGCCCCAGGAGCCATGCAGCAAGATGATGACGTAACAGGAGAGAGACGCAGGGGAGAGACAAGACGAGATGCTCCGAAAGCTCCAAAAACCAGGAACCGAGGTGGCACAGGTGGCAGGACACCACTCTCCTATTGCCCAACGAATGGACACAAAACAGCAAATGGGAAAGGGGGGGTTTACAATGGATAAAGCAAATAAATTTTAATATATCTAAAGCAAGTTTTTGAATCCATACGAATCCTGAATTTATAAATTACTTTTACTTTTCTCCAGAAGTTTTGCTTTGCATGGTCCACAGTGATAATAAGATGGGAGTGAATAACATTAACCAACCCATTCTTCACTGGAAGAAAATTCAATATTGTGGAGATCACACAAAAAGAATACAGATGATTTTAGGAAGTCATATTCCCTTTATAAAAATAACTATTTTCTTTATCAAACTTGATTTACAGATTCCTTTAAGAAGTTATATTTACTATTAAATTCAATATATAATTTGCTTATAAATATTAAAGTATATCTAACATTTCTTGTATGGCAATGCATGGAATGTAAACAATGAATTTTATTTTCTCTGAAGAGTAGAATGTTTCACTAAAGTATGCATTAATTCATTAATTCAATAGTTTTATTTGTTGTACAATCTACAATTGTGGAAATATTTTAAAGAAAAAGGACACATGGCTATTTGATTTGACTTGTTATAATTCTGGACAAAGTAAAGAGGAATAATTAAAATTTCACGTTTCTTTTAAAAATAATTTTTACTTTTACCAAAAATCAAATAAGTGTTAAAGCCATATAATTAAAGAAATAAACTCTTCGGCACTGCTGCAGGAAGGCAATGATTTCAGCTTCTTTAATTGTCATTTTACTTCTGTGTTTTTAAATAGCGTGTGTAAGGCTATCTTGTGATTTTCACATCTTGTGATGTGTCTATTCAGACATTATCTATTGACTTCTTATTGCTTCAGAAGAAGATTTAAGTTTCCTTAATCCCAAATTCTTTATTCTTCCAATATAGCTACATCACCATTTTAGTTTAAATCTATGTCTGGGTTCTTAATTATTACTATTATTTTTTAAAGATTTTTCAAATTTATTTATTCCTCCTTGTTTTTTGCGCTCACTGTCTGTTCTCTGTGGCCATTCACTGTGTGCTCTCTGTTTTTGCTTGCCTTCTGTTCTCCTCTTCTCTTTAGAAGGCACTGGGAACCCATCCTGGGACCTCCGATGTCAAAGAGAGTCACTCAATCGCTTGAGCCACCTCAATTCCCTGGTTTGTTGTGTCCCTCATTGTCTCTCCTCTTTGTCTCTTTTTGTTGTGCCAGCTCTCTGCGTGGGCCAGCTCTCTGTGTGGGCCAGCTCTCTGCATGGGCCAGCTCTCTGTGTGGGTCAGCTCTCTGCACAGGCCAGTTCACCTTCAACAGGAGGCCACGGAAAATGAACCTGGGACCTCCATGTGGTAGAAGGGAGCCCAATCGCTTGAGCCACATCTGCTTCCCTAGGTTCTTAATTATTAAGACTATATAAATAGTGTTTACTGCTGAGACTGGTGATATGCTAGGATATCTTTTATTACAGAACTTTTGTTTTTGCTTGAATTAATAACTGCTTCATTTATTTTTCTTTTTGCCCTGTTGTCTCTCTATATATATTTCTTCCTTCCTTCCTACTTAACATTTTTTCTTTAAGTTAGTTCTTCCCAAAGCTTCCAAAATCGTTATAAAATGTTTCTCTCTGTAATTTTCTACACAGGCAAGCTTGTCAGATAATCTAGCAACTTTTTTTCCTTTCTTCCATTTTTTTCCCTTAGAGAAATCTCTCCTGGGGCTCCTACTTTTCTATAGTATGGTTGGTCTCTAAGGCATCCTAAAAATAAGCCATTCAATGTTTGTTGTTTTTTTTCCTTTCTTTCAAAAATTTTTTTTTTTTTTTTTTTTGCCATCCTGGCTAAATCTAACACTATTGTCAAATTTCACTTTCTGCCTTCATCTCTTGTGGTTTAGTGTTATAAAAATCTTTTAGTTTTAGCAAATATTTGGGTCTGTATAGTAGACTGATAATGGTTCCCAAAGATATGTTCATGTTTTAATCCCCAGAATCTGTGAATATTATCTTATTTGAGAAAAGAGTCTTTGCAGATGGAATTAAATTATAGATTTTGAGATGAGAAGATTTTCCTGGATTATTTAGAAGGACCCTAAATGTCATCACAATTGTCCTTACAAGGGAAAAGTAGAAGGAGATTTAACACACACAAAGGAGAAGATGATGTGAAGATGGAAGCAAAGATTGGAGTGATACGGCCAAGGAATACCAAGGAATGTCAGCAGCCACCTGAAACTAGAAGAGGCAAGGAAAAGCTTTTCTTGTTGAATTTCCAGAAATAGTATGACCTTGTGACCCTTTGATTTCAGCCTGTTGAAAGCAGTGTTGAATTTCTTGCCTCCAGAACTGTGAGGGAATAAATTTCTGTTGTTTTAAGCCACCAGGTTTGTGGCAATCTGTTATGACAACCACAGGAAACTAAGAAAGTTTATATTAGAGTTTATTTTTCTTCTTCCTGCTTTGGGATAATTTTTGGAAGAGGTAGAAAGATTATTTCATCTTCTTGAAATGTAAATCTTTTAATTCTTTGATTTAATATTGTTTTTATTTCTCAGAATTTTCCTCTGCCTTAAGAATTATGGCCATTTTCATAAGTATGAGTGCTTCCTCAAGTATGGAATATTGCCATTGTCTTCATTTATTCCTTTCTTATTACACTGTGTCCCCTAGCAAATCAATCTCACCTCTCTCCCTTCCTTTTGTTCCCTCTCCCTCTCCATCTCTTTTTCCCTCTCCCTCTCTTTCTCCCTCTCCTCTTTTTTCCTTTCATTTCTTTCTTTTCCTTTCCCAATAATCTATTGAATACCTACTGAATGTTATGCATTGTGACAAGTTTGAGGACTACAGAAAAACAATTAAGCAGATCATTGCTCTCCATGAGCTCACCATCTATTGATATAGAAAAGGAACAAAAATAAGTTTTTTTTTAGTGAAGACATGAAGCCCCAGATAGAAATAAAAATCAATAACTAAAATGAAATATTGTAAGTGCTCAGTATATGAACAAAATGCTGTGGTCTCACAGAACAAATAGTGAATAACTCTGCTTGTCAGAGATTGAAAGGATTTATTAAGTAGTGTTTGAGCAGGGTCTCAGGGGATGAATTGGAGTTTTATAAAGAACTAAATAAGAGAAATTCATTTTAGGGAAAGGAACTAAGTCTGGGGAAGGAACACACATGATAAAGGGTATGAGTTGTTTAAGATGGCAAGAAATTTCAATATGCTTGTAGCATAGATTAAATGTGGGGGGATTGTGGGGCCATAAGACTGTAAAGATTGGAGTCAGACTGTGATGAATGTTTTTTGATGTGCTAGTGAGTCTACATTTGTATTATTTTTAAAATGGGGAGAAAAACAAGACTTTAAACAGTAAAATGTTGTGATGATTTAGGAAGAAAACTCTGGTAGCATTTTGGCTATTTCACTGATGAAGTGAAGCTGGGACATCAGTTTGGGGACTGTTGTAAGAGGCCAGATAAACAGCAGATGATAGTGACCAGAGTCAAAACAGAGGTAATGGAATAAAAGTAAGAGGATGGAATCAAGAGATAATTCTGAAATAAAAATGGCTGAGTAATTGGATTTCTACCTTTAAATGGAAGTGATAAGTGCAATGCTAGAGGTTGCAGAGAGCAATGGGACCTTAGGAGAGAGTGGCCTAGGCAGAGCAGGAGATACCTCGGCTGAGTCTTGGAGATGGGACAAGCTATTTGAAAAAGAATAGGAACATGGAAACATACTATGGCACCAGGGCTTTCCAAACACAAGAAACTATCCTAAAGGAGACATGGTCATGAGAAACAGAATGGCTGGTGGAGCACCTCTAAGTGGTAAGCATTTGCTGATGTCAAAAGTCTAGGGGGATTAATATGTACAGGGTTCCTATTTGGAATGATGGAAATGTTTTGGTAATGGATGGTGGTGATGGTAGCACGATACTGTGAACATAATTAACAGCACTGACTGTATATCTGAATGTGGTTCAAAGGAAATGTTAGATTGCATATATGGTAACAGAATAAAAGTTTTAAAATATCCATGGAAGTACATTGCACACACAGTGAACTCTAAGTTAAACCATGAACTATAGTTAATAGTATGATTATAAAATTGTGCTTTCCTCAATAGTAACAAATGTTCCACACCAATGAAAGGTGTTAATAATAGGGTGGTATATGGGAATCCTGTATTTTATGCAAGATTGTTCTGTAAGCTCACAACTTCTCTAATAAAGAAAAGAAACATTCTAGTGGGAGGCTAGGCAGGAAGAAACCAGATGACGGGGATCTCTGCTTACTATCCCCATTCTTTCTTTTCCTAACCATTCATCCTTATATTTATACCAAGCCTTTGCCTAGAACAGCTTTCTGTCAACTGCTGGGACTTTCTTCCATTTGAAATATACTCAGAGCTTCCATCATTCAGAACAGCCATTCCAATTTCATATTCTTGGGAGAAGTCTATATAAATTTGTACTTACTAAAAATGATATTTTCAACTGTTTTACCTCCTTGTAATCCACCTTTTATTCAATCAATGCATATTTAGCAAGTAAGGAGGAACTGCCAAGACTCTGTCTATGGCTTCCATTGTTGGAATTCAAGCACATTAACAGTGTTCTCTTGTTTGACAGGTGTTAGAGAAAAAGACAACACTCTCATAGCTGGTCTTCATAGTTCTCTGCACTTACAAGTACCCTGTGACATTTGACTCTTTCTTCTTAAGCTTTTTTTCCTAAAAGGAAAAGGGGGCAGGACAAGAATAAACTTTGTAACGTGTAATTTGTGTAATATATTCCAAAGTGCTTTAGCTCAGATATTCTACACCTTTTTCAGCAGTGATAGTTAGAATCAATTTCCTTTTCTTAAAAGCTTTAAAGTTAATTAATTCATCTAAGAATTGGGCACAAAATGGCAAAGCATGGCAACAATTCCCTAATCTAATTAAATGGCACTTTAGGATTTGAAAAACATCTCTTTATCAAAAACTTTAGAACTGTAATCACTGAACTTTATTTACTTTTTTCCACACCACCACCTTTTTTTAGTGAAGACATGAAGCCCAAGATAGAAATAAAAATCCAGTGGGTGTGAGCTCATTTGTAAAGAGGACAGTCAAAGATCCTATGTGGATGAAGAAAAATTGAATCAGGCTGAACATGGCTGAAGTCCTTATAAGCAGTGGAAATTTGGACATAATCAGTTAGCAGAAGTCAGAAAAGAAGAGAGAGATTGCCATGTGACAGAGACAGAGATGCATCCACAAGCCAGTGAGCCCCAAGGGTTGCCAGCAAGCCAGGACTAGAATGCTACAGACTCTAGGAGAAAGCATGGCCAGATATACTTTGACGTTGGACTTCTAGTGTCCAGAACACTAATAAATTCCTCTTGTTTAAACCAACTAGTTTGTGGCATTTGTCATATGGCAATTGCCATATTTTTAAATTTTTAATTTTTAAATTGGAAGTTTAGTTCTGGTCATTTGACTGTAAGTTCAAGAAGCTCTGGAAAGAACTTTAGAATTATCTAATTATGTAGGCTATATTTTAATAGCAACATGAGCAATTACAGTTTCGGTCATGGTATAACAAGGGCATTAAAACAGTGATCAAGGGCATTGGCTTGGATTGTGAGACAGCCAGGTGTGATGCCAGACTTCACCACATGCGCAAATGTGTGACTTTGGGAATATTAGTTAACTTGTCTGGATCCCAGTTTTGATTTTTTTTTTTTTTTTTTTTATAATGGAGGCAAGAAGCAAAGCCTATCTCAAATAACTATTTTAAAAAACTTAAACAAAATTGCATGTACAAGCATATCAGCATATGCCTGAGACACAATAAATACTCAATAAATTGTTTTAGTAGTGGTAATAATAAAATAGCTACCAATTTTTAAGTGTTTATTATGTGGAATATACTGTTATAAGTTGACACGTTAGTTCTTTGATCCTCATGACAAACCAAACAAGTAGGTCCCATGTCACCCCCATTTTACAGATGGAGAAACCGAGTAGGAATAGTGTTTAGTAATAGTATTAGTAATTATTTATTGTGGATGTTACTTTGCATTCCTATTGGACATCTATGAACCAAGGCTGATTACAAAGCCAGGCGACCGATTAGGAGATGCATTTTGTATTCGCCTCATCTATTGTCAATGGTATAGATTGTCACCTTTGACCTCCTGATCCTGGCAGGTTTGGTGTTCATGGCAATATCCTCTGCCCCAGACTTTCCACTGGATGGTCTCAAATATCCTAATCTAAGGCTTGTTAATAGTAGTGGAAATGTGAATGTAATCTTTAAGCATAATGAACTTTATTTTTGTAGGAGTTCCATACACAGTATTTTACCCATGTAAGGATTTGGGGTACCAAGGAGTGCTGGGCAGATAGATAACTGCATCGGCTGGCCTTTCCATGCTCTTCAAGCTGGAGCATGGAGCATGTTCTTATGCTACCTTCTCATGAAAGCCCTGGTTTAGCTCATAAATATTCCTCTGTGCCAAATAGAGTCTTGACTCTTATTCTTGGCTGGACTCCGCTTCCCTATGAACTTTAATTTGCTCAAGAACATTTGCCTAATACCTCTAATTTCTTTCGTTTGATTGAACTTGTTACCACCCTATCTTTCTGGATGTGTTTCTGGGGCCCAGGCAGATTCAGCCGCTCAACGGCAAGAGCACTGCTTTGACTGGACGGTGCCTATTCACAATGAAGGAACGTGGGAACTACCCAGTACCCCATATGTGACCAAAGACAATCTGGATATAAATACTCCAGCTCAGCCCCAGCCTCACAAAAGGTACTGCTGGATGGAGCTCAACACTTCTTCTTCTACAGCTTCTAATAGGATCGGACTTTAGCCTTTACCTTTCACCACATGAGACACACAGCCTGTTTCCTTTGCTTCATCCTAATTTGTTACTTTTTGCCAATCTCTTCTACTTTTTAAATTTTTAAAAATTTTCTTCTACCTCAATCAAACAAATACTTTCCAAGCATTCCAGCTTTCTCACCCATCTGCTATCATCTCCAGTCCAATTAAACTATTTTCTCTGTTCTTCTCCAAAGCCTCTCCTGATGTGGGTACAGCAACACATGCTAGAACTATTTACACATAAGCATTTCATAACATCTCTTCAGGAGCCAGACTTCCCTTTCCTTCCTCTCTGTCATTCTAATCATTTACTCTTCAAATTATGCCGGCTCAACTAATCTTTCTTTCTTTTTCTTCTCTCCCTCCTTCCTTGCTTCTTTCTTTCCTTTCTAATCTCCATATTTTATTTGCTTTAAATATTTTTGTTGTTTTTTATTTGTTTTAACAATATTTTCAGATGACAACACCCAGACTGTATTCTTTATATATTTACTAAAACAACAAGTTTATGAGAAGGGCACTGTTGGCCAACCTGCTCTTTGATTACTCAGTATCAGATTTTTGCCTTTGCATTCCAATACCTTTCTCAGCTTTCATTTTTCATTAATGACCTATTTGCATAGTTTGCTATGTTTTTGTCCTTTCTTCCTTTCTTTTTTTAAACCAATCTCACGCAACTCCTGCTTGTTTACCTCTTTGGCTACAAACGTCCTAAGATGTAGTAAGATACTTTCCTGCTGCTGAACCAATCCTTTGGGACTCATACAGACAAGGAGGGTCTCAGACATGAATTATTTTAGATTGTCTGGGAAGATCTAATTAAAGGTCAAAGTAGTAGATATTGTGAGAGGGCATTTGTCATTCAGTGAAATGGATGACTCTTGCCATATGCTTGTAAAGGAGAAAACAAAGACTACATACATACATGTACCTATAGATCTAAATAATAGGGAGAAACAGTGACATGGAAGGGAAGGGGAAATTTTTGAAACAGTTATAAAAGAGGAATCATCCAGAGTATTGATGGACTAGATAAGAGGATAAGTAATTCAAAATAAGTTTAAAGCTTCAAGTTTGTGATAAAGAGAGTGCTGGAATTAATAATACAGCTATGTTGGAAATAGTAATATTAAAGTCTTTTCTTGATTCTGTCGATAGTGTTTTTCTCTCCTTTTGTTTAATAACGTTTCTTTCATAAAAGAAATACATTTAAATTATACAATTTAGAAAGAAAATTAGAAAGTAAAACAATCTACAATCCTGCCATACAGCGGTGACCTTTGTTATCAACATTCTTATACTTGATCTGTTTACTATATTCAAAACACTTGGGATCATATATTACATGGAGCTTATTTTTTCCTGCTTTTGGTAACTTAAAGTTCACATCCCATACTTCTTTGAAATTATATTTTTCAATGGCTATAAAATCTATAGCATAAGAATGGATATACTCTTTTTTTCAACTTTGTAGGCAATTATAAACAATATGTACAAAAATGTTGCTCTGTCTCACCAGTGACTTTCTTATGAAAAATCCTTGATATAATATTTCTGAGAATCACACCCAACCTCAGGGCCTTTCACTGGTGCATCCCTCCCTGCAAGTGCTTTTCTCTCATATATGTTCATGTCTGACTCCCACATTTCACTCACAGTATTGCTTAAATACCACACCAAAGAAACATTTCCCTGAGCACATATATAAAATTTCATGCCCAGAATTCTGTCTGTTTTGCTAAATGCTTTATCCTCAGTGCCTTGAACAGTGCCTGGCATGTAGTAAGTGTTCAGTAAATATTTGTTCAGAGAATAGATAAGTGAAAAAGAAAAACTGTGGGAATTTTGGTACAAATAAATGAGTTTGCTTTCCAGAAAACTTGCTCCAATTTATGTGTTCATAAGCAATTTATGGGGATAAAATTTCACCACAGAAATGCCAAATTTGAGGATTAATAAAAAATTAATAAATAGGAAACATTTCACACTATATCTTAATGTTGCTTTAGTTTTCATTTTCTTTTATCTCTTTAAATCATGTTTCTCCTCTTTACTTATTTTTGAGGATATCTTTTCTTTTAAAATAATATGTAAGAAATTATATGCATTAAACATGTTGAAAATTTTTACATTTTATAGGCATTTTCCCTCTTTTATAACATGATTTTTAGTTTTCCTTATGTTTTGTGTTGTCCTTATGTTTGGTGTTTCCTTATGTTTCTCTTGTAAGAGAATGTGTGGAGTCGAATATTTAACATTTCTTCCATTGAGCTCTCCTACACTGTTGCTATAGACTTCAAGTGTGTCTCCTTATTTCTTTAAAATAAGAAATGTGACACTTTCAGAGGGCCTTATCCTTACTTCCTTTTACTTTTTGTCTACTAGACATTCTTTTCTGTTTAAAAGTTTATTTTTCCACTTCATCTTCTTTTTAAAAAAAAATTCAGCCCATTTCTTTCTTGGATTTTTTGGTCTGGTTTTGTAAAGCCAAGTGTTCTGAATTCTATTGAAACTATCTATTTTCATCTGTTTTTTTTTTTTTCCAGTAGAAGATTATATTCAGTTATCACTCTTCTTCTGATAATGCTCTTCTCCCATTTTCTCTGTGGTATTTTATAAAATACCACATTTTATATTTCTTTCCTATTTGCTCAGCACTAAGTTAACCTAGATCTATCCAATGTCATGTTTATGACCAAAGAGCACCTGTTGTTTTCTTATCATCTACTTTGTGCTGGTTAAATCCCCTTCATGCTGGTCAAATCCCCTTCATATAGCTTCTGTTTGGTGACAGGTTGGTGCTTAGACCTCCCAGTTAGAGGCTAGTGTATATGCAGTCTAACCTTGCCCTCTGAAATAGGGTGGTCGCCCATGTCCCAAGCCTTGTTGTGTCACAGACATGAAAAGCTACAATTCAATTCCAAATGTGTGCCTCACTTTCTTCCAATCTCTGTTACCATCTATATTGCTTCAACTAATTTTTTTATTAGAATGTGACATGTCCCTGGCAGTCCCCTTTATCCCTTCCTTGTTTTCAGGTACTAATATCAAAATGGGAAAAGATGGGGCTGTGCAAATACTACTCTATATATCCCAAGATGTAGCACCTCCTATCCATCCCAATATAATGATGGCAATCAAAGCTTTTGGTATGACAAGCCCATGACTCTGAATATAGTAAATCAGGACATGTTAAAATACTTTTTCACCTTTTGGATGGATAGGATTAATTTTGTATATACAACCAGACCACCTGTTGTTTTTTCTTCTTTGTCCAACGTCATTAGCCATAGAAGAATGCAAATGTGATTTATATTCTGGCAAGAGATTGCCTCTATTAATCTAGTTTTTAGAATTGTTAGATACATTTTTCTGTGCACTTATTTTAACAGAATGTTGGCTGAGGCCAACTTATGATGGTGAGTTGCTAGCCAGATGTCGCCCAAAACTAGAAGTTATATGGTAATATTTTTTCAAATCTTTTATTTTAGTTCATCACTTGCTCCATCCAGAAGTTGCTACTTTCCAGTGCATTGCAGGTGATTAAAGAAAAATGTATTGCTACAGAATAAAATTAGTGTAGACAATTTCATCCCCTAATTTCAATTCCAAATAATAAATGGCTAATATTTTGTTGTTATTATGTAATACTTAGAAATTATGTCTTTATACCTTCATGTGGAGATAGTATCATAATTTTGAATGGATTTTAATTAATTTATAATTATTTTCATATTTATTCTAATCCAGCATCTCTAAATACATAACAGGATTTTGGTGCTAAAATTACCTGAGTTAAAGTTCTCTTTCAAGTTACATAAATTTAGGAGAAAATTATCTGCAATGTTTGATTAAATCACCATGGCTTTTAGAATAGCATATCTTTTCTCCATAAAATTAAGATGGAATTTGAGTGGGGCAAAGTTGACTGTCCTTTTTCAATAGTATCCTGGTAGTGATCTTTTCAATGTAAGATTCCTCACTTTTGCAAAGGGGATTATTTTCATAACCCATGTATAATTCAGAAATATCTGTGGTTGTTTTAATCAACTGGCCATAAAAAGTATATTATGGACTATGAAATCACCAAGGTCCTTTCAAGTGCTAGTGTATGTTTTATATTTTATGTGAGTTATTAGTGACCTTTCTACACTTATCAGAAAATCTTTTGTTTTGTGTGTACAGAAGCTCTGTTACAAAACAGACTTTCTAATGTGTAAGGTGTGGTGTCCTTGTTGATTCTTAGAAGTAAGTCGTTAGTTTTGGATAAGGGAAGCAAGAATAGAAAGTTTGCTTTTCATACACTTAAAAATGGAGCATGGAATTATAGGGTGGCATTGAATTGTAGAGCTTTCTAAAGACAAGGTAACCCTCAAGCAGTAATTAGAATTCTTTATTTTCTACATATCTTCTCACTAAAGAGTCCAAAATGCTTTTGAATAACACCTGTTTTCAATATATAAGACAGCAATGACCAAATCACCAAAAAACTGTCTTTTTATTATTATCATTATTTAACTTGTATTTTTTTCTTAAAAAAACTTACTTAAGAGTCAGTGCCAACCTCCTATTCCAAACATACCAATGTCTCTCTAATGCAGGGGTTCTTAACCAGGGGTCCATGGACCTCCATTTCAAGGGGTCCATGAGCTTGAATTGAAAAAATCAACTTATTATCTTTATTTTCTCTGACCTCTGCCTGAAATCTAGCATTTCACTCACTTATGAATAAATGCAATAAATTACAGTAGTATTCATTTTTCATACTTCAAAATTATGGTAGTTCTTAGACCAGATGCTAGTTGAGTGTCATAAAACTATCTGCCACTACATTCTGAGAAGGGGTCCGTGGTTTTCACCTGACTGGCAAAGGGGTCTATGGAACAGAAAAGATTAAGAACCCCTGGCCTATGTATATTGGAAAAATGGAAACCTCTAATATCTGCCCTAACCCCTACCAGTAACTAATTTAACATGCTTATTACTTAATTCTCTGTTACGGGAGTTTACAGAATTTACCCTATCCATCAGACAGTATTATCTGGTCATTGTTTCACCTGTTTTATTCATTCTTGATTTTTTTTTTTTTTTTGGTTTGTTTTATTTAAGCCAAATAATACCCAATTTAAAAACAATTCAGAAGGCCAAAAAGAGGCAATGAGATGGAAGTGCTACCTACAGTTCCATATAGAATACTGACATACTTGTAACAGATAATGTTTTGTGACATCACCAAGTAAATAGGGTAAGAAGGTGTGGGCGTGGCAAAGCTATCTCTGAGTGCTGGCCAGCCTTTTGGAGAGATTGTCTAATCCTAGCACTATAAAAGCACGTGTTCCTTAATTGGGTTGTAGTATTAGAAAGCATAGGTTTGTTTTGAAATAAAATCCCTTGATACTTATGTGTAATTGATTTGTTGATAATGGTGGTATTATTTTTTTAAAGTGCTTTCAGAGAATAGACAAGTTGTATAAAATTTGCATAAATTTGTAGTTTTAAAAGATTTACTTTCTTGATTGTGTTTTGGTTATTTTCTCTTATTCTGAACTCTTGTTTTTCAAATATATTAAGAGAGGAAGTATTTGTCTAACCTAGAGAACAAAAGGAAATTCTAATTGAAGGCATCACAAAGAATAAGAGAAATTATGACTTTAAGAGAACACAATCTTGAAAGAGTTTAAAATAGCTATTCCTAACCCCCCCCAAATTATTTTGATTTCCTTAAGAATAAGGAATTTTGTTCATGGAAATTTAATTTTTTCATTACGTATAATAAATATTCTTTAAAACAAACTAATACAAAGCCCATTATTATTTATATGTATACATATAATAAGCATATTATACTTATAAGAAACCTATTGCAACTACATGCATATATTATAAAAAATATTATTTTGCCATTTTTATATCCCCAGTTTCAAATTCAGTATAAAAGAAATACTTTACAGCTTCATTCTAAGTTCTTTTTGGTCCTGCATGGAAAAAAAAAATACATATCATTATGAATTTCTTTAAGAAGCACAGCTGGAACAGTAGGTACTGCAAAAAGAAACTTTGAATTTACCTTTGGTCTACTTCATGTCTTTAGCATATTTTGTAATAAAAAATTTCTAAATTTCCGTGTGTGCTTGGTTTTGGTTATCTAAGCTGTAATAAGTAGTCTTGGGACCCCCGAAGGCACACCCCACACACTTATGCTGTGTGACCTAAGGTCACAAGTAATGGCTGCAAGCTAATTGATTGAGAAAGGCTTGTCTGGCCGGGCCCCTTTGCGTCCTCCCTTTACATTCCTAGGTTCTGTGAAAGGCACTAGCAGCAGAGCCTAGCAAGGAAGGAAAAAAAGAGAGGAAGTTTTCTCTGCGTTCTGATTACACTTCGAATTCCCTTGTAGCGAGCTTAGTTCTCTCCACCCACTTACCAAGAACGCGTTAACTTGAAGGTGAACAGCTTAGAGCTTGATCCCAGAGAGGTGCCCGAAAATTGATTTGAGTATTTATTGAACTGAAAGAAAAATTACCTACTTCAGGCGGAGGGAAGCGTATGGAAATTATATTAGAACTTCAGCAAAGTGCACAGCTGCATTATACCGAAGCCGAGACTCAGATTGGCAGGCAAATAAGCCAGCTCCTGGAACGGGCCTCTGGGTGGCAGCTCTGGGCTATTGGGTATTGGACAACTCTAGGCAAAACTGAAATGGAAGAGGGGCAGAAAATAGCACACTTTTACTCTACGCAACCGTTGCTTTCACATGGTGAGTGCAGATTTAAGATATTATTTAAAATATCCTTTCTATTTTGTCACACAAGAGAAGAAATCTGTTGTGCTTGAGGGATATTTTAGCAAGAGCATTTTAAAGTAAGTTCCTAGGTGATGTGGTTTTGTTTCTGCTTGATTTCACATCAAACTTGGCAATGTTAATAGAGAAATAACATTCTCTATTATGCCTGGGATGTCCTTTTTTCTTAAAATCGTCCTTTTGTTGAAATCATACTTCTCTTCAACCTGAATAAATATTGTTTTAGGCAAATCACGTGTGGAATAGATGGGTAAGGAACAATGATGTGACAGAATATATGTAAACATTTCATTTAGTCTGACTTTGTGTCGCTTCTCCAGGGCTTCATGTTTTGCCGCCTTATCTGCAGAATATATAGCACAGTCTGTATAAAAAGAGCTTTGTGTGAGAATTCCTGGTGAGTTGAAGGGTCAGGGCCTGTGTGTTATCTGACTGCCAGCAAGACTCACTGGTGTGTTCTCTTATTTTTTAACCTAAAATAAGAAAGAAAGTGCATCTTTCCATATTAAAAAGTAAGTGTATTTTGATTCTAACAGTTCCCTTCTTATGTTTTATGTGTGTTATTCCTGGCACAGGATTGTTTAAACTTCTTTTGAGAAGCAGCATGCAAACTTCTTTTGTTTCATTTTGTCTTGTTTGCTCACATTGCATTGTAGAAACTTGGAACACAGTTGTATTTTTGTTTTGTTTTGTTTTGTTTTTAATTTTTATTTAATTATCTCAAAACAATACTGAGTAGCTTTTATTTCAGAGCAAATATTATGGAAGTTAATAAGCTTACTTTTTTTGGAAAAAAAAATACCTCACAGTATAAATTGTGCTTAATTCCTAGTTTACCCATACTTATAACTTATAATCCTATTTTAAAACTGCTTCTTGTTTTTTTTTAAAAAAAAAAAAAAAAAAAAAAAAAAAAGCAGAACCAACAGAGAGTATGCCTGGAAGAAAAAAGATTCTGCAAAAATTGCAAATTCAGTATTACAATGTTAATAAGTGCCAAAGTATTATTGCTGTCTTGAATTCATTAAAACAAACAAAAAAAGCAATTTTATTCACAAGGTGTCTGCATTAAATGTTACCAAATCAGATGAAGTGAAAAATGTGTTTTCCACCTGGCTGATTTGATAAAACATAGAGGTCTGCATTTTTATTGTGTGCTTCACATTCGTTTAAACTTCTTAAAAAGCATCTGTGTGATAGAAATTTTGTATAATCATTTTAAATATAAAATGTACTACTATAGACAACTTATATTTGAGATTAATAGCTTCTGTTAGCTAAAGTAAATTAATAAACTGAAAAAACTATATTGCAGTAATTGTGAAGCTATAAAACTTCACAATAAAGAGAGAAAAGCTTTTATAGGAAGAATGAATGTGCTTTCTTTTATAAGGCAATTTTGAACCATTACTTAGCTCTTCCAACAATTTGTGGAAACTATCAACTGTTGCAGAACTAATGGCCTTTCTTTAATATAAAAATTCTTTTTAAGAAAGATAATTAATTTCAAACTATTCCTATGATTTGTTACAAGTTTCTTTCAACAGTTGCAAAGTATGAGGGACAAATCCTTTACTTAGAGAAAAAGTTCATTATGTTCTTCACCTGTTACATTCTTTCTTTTTTGCCCACATACACAGTTTCTAAGTGCTTATTAGTACTGTAGGAAAGTGAAAACTTTTTTACATTTTTAAGAGAGAAAATGTTCATGTTTTCATTTTGGTGAAACTCTTAGCTTTTCAAAATTATGTTCTCATCAGAATCACCCAAGTGTTTTTATTAGTTTTTTTTTTTTTCTTTCTTTCTTTCTTTTATTATACCTTTGGTATTAACCATCAGGAGAGGAAATATAAGTTGTTTTGGTTTTTCTTTTAATATGTCTCAGAAAGTAAAGTTATGGTATGACTAAGGATTTATAAAAGGCTTTGCCAAGAGACCAGCCTTTTGAAAATTTCTCCCTTTGGTATCAAGATTGTAAAAATTGTTTATCCCTTATCTGTTCCTCCAAACTAATCCAGAGACCAGAAATTAAAGGGGAATTTCGTTATTTTCCTTGGTTATAGTGTGACCACAATTCAGGAAGTTGATATGCTGTAGAGAGGTGCTACAAAAGGTGGGTCCTTCTAATGGAAGTACATATATTGTGATAAACAAAAGATAAAAAAGACCTGCTGTTTAAGTTTCCTATCATTTTATCTTAAACTATCTTCAGTCTTTTCTGTTCGTATTTCCTATGGATTGCGTGGTTGCTGAAGTGAAGGCATTTTTTAAAAAAAAACAAGACCAACCATAGTACTATTGTGACACCATGGTTTTA
Source organism: Tolypeutes matacus (assembly GCA_026826555.1). NCBI lineage: Eukaryota > Metazoa > Chordata > Mammalia > Cingulata > Chlamyphoridae > Tolypeutes > Tolypeutes matacus. The sequence goes on from JAKSZT010054524.1 coordinate 8,886,938, forward strand.
AGAACACATATAATGTCCTTATATATTCTTATATAATGATAATTGTCCATAGAATTGTATATAGTGTATTTGATTAATGAAGACAATGGAAATATGTTCACAAGTCAACATATAGTGATCTCTTTTTCCTATACATAAAATATATACCCACCTAAGCATAGTCACACACATCTTATGCTTGTGTCTGTGACATCATGAGGAAATGTCTTTCCTTCTTAGTCCCACAATTATTATTTTTTAAATGTATGGATTGAGTAAAACGAAGGAAGAAGGTCTTCTCATCTGACAAGATTTATAAATAAAATAAGGGGGAATAGGGTTTCACCAGTAGTATAAAGTGTAATATCAAGCACTTGTCACGAATATATCATGAATAGCGATTTCATCACTTTTCATATGTATTTGTTTCCATATCCACTATACATTAGCTTTCCCCTATATTACTATACTACTCTTCTTGTCAAGGTCAGTTTGGGGGAGGTGAGTAAAGGGTGGGTCCATGTACTTAAGAACTCATAGAGAGGGTAGAGTGGCCTGGACATATGCTAGGGTTATGACATTTTTTAACTTACTTCTGTAATTCTTATGGTCAATACATTTCAGGTTCTTTCTATACCCTTGTAGCAGTAGACATCTGTTGCAGTGATTTGTGCCTTCCCTATTAAGGATGCATATCAGATAAGCTGTATTCTGATATTCTTGTTTCAACTACATTGATCAATTAGTTTAGAGATGATTTATGCCCCCATATTGTAGACTGAATCTATAATATTAGATATTATTATCTTCCTAGGCAAATTATGGTTTCTTAAAAAGCTTACCTAAAGAGTGGCAGTGTGGTTGTTGTTAATCTTTTTATTGGGAGACAAGAGGTCTTATTGGTTGTTTTTCTTTATAGACACTTTGATCTGAGGACTTACATCTTTCTTAAATTAAGGAAAACTCTCAGGCATTTTCTTTTCAAATATTGCTTCTTTGCCATTAACAATAATCTCTTTTTCCAGAACTCCATAGAAAATGTATGTGGAAACCTCACAATATATCATCTATATTTCTTAAATGCTCTTTCATACTTTTTAATGTATCTGTCTTTCCTGCATTTTAGGTGAAACACTCAAGGATGTCTTCCAATTAAAAATTTCTCTTTTTGGCCATATCCATTCAATATATTATAGTTAATATATTAACCATAATTTATTTTCTGGGGATTCTGTTTGATTCTTTTCTTATAGCCACTGCTAATGTTTCATTTCTACTTGTTTTCTAGTAACTTGTATAGATGCTATTTGTTACATTATCCCTTTGAGGATCCTTAGATGCTTATGTTCAAGTCATTCTGAAATGGTTCGAATCTAGTATTTTCATGTCATATGAAATGATGCCATTGACTATTTGTTTGTTTGTTTATTTATTTATTTTTGCTGACATTCTTATTATATTATTCTCACTTGTCTTGGAATTTTTATTTTCAGGCTCTACTTGAGTGAAAGAAATTTAAAAAAAAAATTCTCTCTCCCTGCTAGCCTGACCTAATTCTATGATCTTCGAGTTAGCCCTGTACCCCTTTCCCCTGAGTCCAGAGTCTTTGATAATAAGGATATCACAGACCCAGGCACCAAGTCAGATAACAGTTTAGGCCAGGTACTGACTACAAAATTATATCTGCTTACTTTCCCCTCCCTAAATAAGCAGTTTTATGTAGGGCATAGCTGCAGGCAATAGTTAGCTTCCTGTTATCTCTACCCAGGTTTCATTCAGTAGACCTGGCCTGGTTATCACCTCCTGGGGGGGTGAGTGTGGTACTTCACTTACCTCCCAGAGATAGAGACTTGCTTGCCTCTTATTCCAGAGGTCAACTGGAGCACTACACTTCACTTTGTGTTTTTATTTTATCTCTAGTCCCCTGAAGTGTTTATCTTGTTTTAGGGTATTGCTTTTCTTTACTTTATCTCTTTTAATATTTTATTTATTATAATTGTGTATTGTAACCAAAAACAAAGGGCTTAAAGCATATACTTGAAATGCCATCTTGACAAGTGTTCTTCAGAAATGGGCTTTAAAATCAGAAAGCTTGGGTTCAAATTATGAATCACTAATGAGCTGTGTTACTTCCCACAAAGTCTTTAACCTCTTAAAGCCTCCATTTCTTCCTATGAAAAATGTTCATAGTAATGTGTACATCAAGGGCTGTAGCAAGCATTCAGTGGGACTATGTGTGGAAAGCAGGTAGTTCTAGGTGTAACCAAACTAAGTACACAGATTCTAGGGGGGAAAGCAACTGAAATGAAACCAAAACCAGATACTACCAATGATGTAATGAATAAATGGTAATCAGAGTGTAAAGTTCAGCGTTTTCATTGTGTCTTGTATTCTGGTTGGATGCAACATTATCATTTTTGATACTTGAAGCAAATTTTATAAAGATGAATGGCAAATACACTAGTTGTCATGTCTAATAGTTGGGTTGGTGTTTTGCTATACTTATCCCCATACCCTGTTGTCTTAGTGAGGGTGACTAAACATAATTGAGAATCTCCAGCAAAGTAGGAAACATTCTCTAAAACATTCCTTTAGTCATGTTTATTGTAACTCCATGTAGCTTAAGAAGGGAAGAAGAGATAAGTGACATGAGAAAATGTTTCAGGGTTAATATGAACATATAAATATAACACTTTCATCCAGGGATGGGTTACTATACTAGTGAAATAAAAGGTAGGGTTGATGGCAGTTTTTTTGTAAGTGTTTTGGATGGTATTATTTTGAAGTTAATTTGAGACATTAGCATCTTTTAAAACATCTATTTTCATGGCCCAGATTTCAAATTTACAGTATCAGCAGGGGATATGTGTGGCTGGGTGGCAAATGAGACTTTGAAAATAAAAAAGTTTAAAAAGAAGACAAAGAAAGATGAGGGTGAAGATGAAGAAGAAGTGGTAGCAACTTGAAATTGGTCTTAGAATTTGAAAACAATGAAATCAGAGACAGGTTCCTTTAAGATGCTATTGGCCATATGTGCCCATGTGGGACATTTACAAAATAAACACTTTTTTTACTTTTTCCTTTCTTACCACTGGTTTTCTCTCCATCACATTAGCCTCTCTCAGTGTCCTTGTTGGCAGCTCTTCTGCTCATTCCTTAAATATCCATGAGCTTCAGTGCCCTACCCTGCCCAGCCTTTTCTTCTCCCACTACCCGCTCGCTTTATTTATCTCACCCATCCACATGAGATGAGATAGCAGTACAAGCCAAACTCTGGCCCATCTCTCTCTCCCAAACCTTAAACAAGTGTATCCAATTAGATACAGGCATTTCATGCTCAACATGTCCAAATCCGAATTATGGTTTCTCTGTCAGAAACTTTCCGGATATCAGTTCATCATCCACTTTTTTGTCCCACAGAGAAACCAGGACATGAACTTGCTTTCTAACTCTCTCTCCCCATATATATAATCTTTATGAAATATTGTAAAATTTTCTATTCATAAGCATTTCTCTGATCACATTTAAGCCTTTTTTTCTTTTTCTTTTCTTTTTTTTTTTTATTTACCATCCATCTGACATTGTTCTATTTCCTTTTTGAGTTAGAATGCTTGTGCTGGAATTTGGATTCTGCCATTCATTGGCTGTGCGATTTGGGGCAAGTTATTTAACTTCTCTGTGCCTCAGTCTTCTCTTCTTTAAAATGAATACAATTGTATCTACCTCACAGGGAGATTGTGAGGGATTAAATAAAATAATGTTATACATATATATAATTTTCAAGTGTAGATACACATAAATTTATACAAACACACCTAAATATATATGTATAAATGCAAAAATGTCTATATACACACAAATATATGTGTATATGTATAAGGTAGAATAGTGTCAAGCCCACAGCAAGTACTATATGTTTATTATTATTATTACTTTTTTTTTTTTTTTACCTCTCAGATTATTGCAAAAACTTCTTTAAAGGTCCATTTGAAATGAAATGTGGAGCCAAATATACAAGGGACATACACAGTAAATATATGAAACTTGTTATATTATTTTAAGGAATTTAGATAGACTTTTATTGACAAATCAGAATGCATAAGAAGCTTTTAACTAGTTAGGAGATTGAGGTTATGTTTATTTTGAATCAAAGCAAAGAATGTAAATGTCTTTGAATAATCTTTTTATGCTCTTTGGTATCTGGCAAGGCCAATTTCCAAATATGGGTTATACCATATGAGCAATCAAAGAAGATACAGAGTCATATCAAAACAGCTTTGATTGCAATAGCTCCATAATTGGAAAATTAAATTCTTACCATCATTGAAATGAAATGGCAGCTTGAAAATTCCCTTTATTTTCTATGCATCCTCTGAGTCTTCACACTGTGTCATGGACATTTTTGCCAAATTGGTGAAAGTTTTATGTTAGAAATTTTAGGACTAGGGAAGCATAATTTTCAAACACAAAAGTATAAGCTCATCTCATTGGGGAAGAATGGGAGAACCAATAAATAGGAAATAAACAATTTTTAATGCAAAGTTAAGATAACCGAAATGCCATGATATTTCCTTTAGGTTTAACATTATATACAAAATCAGCTAGTTTTTTTTTGTTGTTGTTGTTGTTGTTGTTGTTGTTGTTTTCCTTTAAGTAACTGGTCCACTTTTCTTTTTAGTTTTGAGGATTAAAATAAAAACATAGAATGTTATGAGGAATAATTTAACAAACATCAATATTCCTTCCCCTATGACAAAAGTTTGAATACAAGTACTTGATTTGGGAAATAACCCCAAGAAGCATTAATAAAAGTGTGGGGAAGAAAAGGAAAGAAACCCAAAGTAAGGTGCACTAATGAGCTGGCTCTGGGCAAAGGGGGTTCAGTCTTGTTTGGGGACCTCTGGGAGATCATGATAAACCACTTCAAAGTTGAATCACGTGAGGACAAGGAAGCTGTGGTATCTACCCAGAGCGCATATCTGTCATTGATTGCAGATTACTCCTGGGGCTATTAATGCTAGAATTCCAGTCTGTGTTTTGGCGGCCCAAGCATGTTCTTGGTTAGAGAACCTGCTCAGGCAGAGAGTGGCAGTTGCTTGCAGTAAAACACTCTCAATGTGTAAGGGAACTCTGAGTGCCCAGCATATATGGGCAGAAGTCCAAGAGCATCAGCAGTGTATATTTAAGTATTTAGGTTATTTCTGGGTGTTTATTTTTAAAGTATTGCAAAGAACATCATTGTATATGTCCCCTTGTAAACATGTCTTGAATTTTTTGTCGGGTATATATCCAAAACTGGAATTGCTGCGGTATGAGATGTATCTCATCTCAATTACTAGAACTATAAAATTATTCTCCAAAGGTGATATACAAATTTCTACTTCCATCAGCAGTTATGAGAGTATCCTTTGTCTCCCATCCTTCCCAACTCTTAATGTTGATCAATGTCTTAACTTTGGGATATCTGTTGGGTAAAATTGTATTTTATATTTTTAAAAATTTGCACTTTTTCGATTCTTAGTGAATCCAGAAAGAATTTCTAGTGGACCTCTGAAACTAGGTGCACAATGTGGACCTTAGCTATAGATGAAACATAAAAAAAGAAACATTCGCTATATATTTTACAAAGACTGTAATATGCTACTTGTAATTTTTAATATGAATACATCTTTATTAACCATTCAAATATCTTCTTCAATTAGTTGCTTTCTTATATCTTTGCCATTTTAAAAATTAGTTTGTTTATCTGCAACTTCAGAAGGGAGAGACTGTTTTTTCCAACTTCAAGAACTAATGTTCTTCATAATAACTGAGAATAATGCACCCAGATGGTACAATTTATTCCTATGCCACAAAAATTTCCCCCTCCCCCAGTACCTTAAATATTGAATTTTTGATAGTTGAGACCAGTTTAGCAAAATTATAATTAAAGAAAATGCTTATTAAGGACTTACTCCATGTGTGGCACTGTGACACATGTCATGGACATAAAAGCGAAGAAGGCAGGCAGTCCCTGACTTCATGGGAGATAGAGACTGAGCGTTTTGTAGCCATGAGGAGAGAGTGGACTTAGTGTGACAAATAAAGACCATTGCATATTGACAGGGTACCTTGGTTTCAGATAGAGGCATATTGGAGTAGTGGAGTTAACCAGGTAAAGGTGAGAAACATTCCAGTTAGAGGAAGGAGCATGTGCAATATTGCAAAAATGAGAGCATGGAGAGTTTCAAGAACTGCAAAGTGTTCAAAATGAATGGAGCACAGAGTGAATGGCTGAGATGAAGCTACAGAGATTAGTACTGGTTCACTCCTGAAAGATGTAGTTTGAACTGTATTTTGAGGGCACTAAAGAACCATTTAAAAGATTTAATAAGGCTGTCAAAACATAAGATTTTGTCTTTTCCTAGATACAAAAATATCCAGGCAGATGAGAGGTAGTTAAAACTATGAGAATATATACTATTTTTCAAGAAATTTCCTAATCTGGTCACCATATCTACTTATAAGTTTCAAAAGTAGATTGCAGGGTTGTCTGTAAACTGCTTATGTTTATGTGTAATATTTTTTGAGGGCATATGTATGTATGTGTATATATGTATGTATAATTCTTCATTAAAATTTCAAAGGTGTCATTGACTAAAAAAACTCAAAAATCCCTAGATGAAATTAAGAACAGTTGTTGGTCAGAAAAGAACCCTAGAGAGAAAATCAATATTGAACGAGCAGGTAGAAGAAAAGGAGGAAACAAAAGGAGACAGAGAAAGACTAGTCAGAGAAGTAATCATAAAAACCAAGTGTGTTAGTTGGGGTAAAGGCTAAGTAGCTACAACAAAAAGATACCAAAATTAGGTCCTTTAAATAAAACAAAGTTTATTTCATATTGTAACTCAGACTATCTATGCTGATGTGGCAATTCTGCTCTACGGGTCATTCAAGAACCCAGGTTCCTTCCACCCTCTTGCTCCACCATCCCCAAATGGTTGGGTTGTAGGTATAGCTGGACTCATATGGGAAAGGAAAAAGAACCAAAGTTTAGACTGCTGCATGTCTGTTATTTGAAGGCAGCCTGGAAATTAAACAGAGTCCTTCTGCTCTCTACCTTACAGATTTAAATGTATTCTCTCAGCCACAACTGGATGTGAGAGAAGCTGAAAAATGTAGTCTCTAGCTGGTTGACCATGTGATTATGGAGAAGGGGACGATGGATTTTGCAGGGAAAACTACCAGTTGCCACACCAACTTCGTAAGTTTCAAAAAGTATTGAGTGATTAGGTAGGTTTGTACATCTATTAAAAAATATATTGAGTGATTGCTATATTTGGTCATTACTCTGTGTGCTGGGTGCAAGTTATTTTAAAAATCTGCTACCAAATAGCTTATATTCTAAAAAGAGAAAGAGGCCCTAAACAAATTAACATATTAATATGTGCTATAATGTTCGGAAGTTATAAGTACTATGGAGAAAAGTAAAGTAAAAGAAAATGCTACTAGACAGGGAAGGTCTATTATGTTAAAAACTGTAAAAGGTTCTTTGGCTAACAAAATATTGAGATCTTCCTCTCTGGGGCAGAATTTGCAGTAGAGTTACAGATCTAGAATATTCCTACTTTTATTATATTCCTATTTATTCCTATTTCCTTGAAAAAGGAAAAGTTGCTGAGGAGAAGGGAATTCAGAGTCATAGGGTTATTTTTAGGAGTTTGGGAAAAAGTTGACCAAGTTTACCTACTAAAGAGAAAAGGCATACAGAGTTGGTTTGTTGAAGGTACTAGGATGGGAAGAAAGGAGGCAATGGAGAGTGCAGATGTGGGTGGCTCATGTGATAATGTCAGTCTTCCTTAAGTAAGAAGTCAGAAGAGCTACTGAGAACAACGGTTGTGTGGATTGGCTTGGGTACTTGGTGAGAATTATGAAGATTTGGAGTTGTTATCTGAGAATTATATTTCAGATTATATTTTTCAGAGCAGGTTTTTTTAAATTTGATTTTGAAATTATGTATTTTAATTTAGTTGAATTTCTTATGGCTTTTACTGTATAGTTTGTAGTGTAGTATTGTAAATTCACTGCAACAGTTATGAAGTTAGGAAAACAAATCATAAGAATATTAAGAAACTAAAACCTTAAATGAATCCCTATTGCATTCTGCCATTTGTTTTTTCTTACCTTTAACATCTGCCAGTCTCTAGTGGAATTACTGGATTTAATTCATGTAATAACTGAGTAAGCTGCAATTTCTTAAAAAAAAAACAACATACAATTTGGAAGCTATTCATTGATATAGTTAATTTACCACTCTGTGAATCATCTTTTACATTTCATTCCTCTGTAAATATTTGATGACAGAGCAGTCAAATCTTCTTGATATAGTATAATTTTTTTGATAACTTGATTCTAATTTTTTCATTTTTTTATCCTTTATATCTGAATATTTATGTATTCTAACCACCACTGCCATTTTTTTTTTTTTTTAATTAAGAATGACATCATATTTAGAGCCACTATGGTTAAAGCTACAAGAAATTTTGCCTTTTTTTTGGAAGGTATGGGGGATTGAACCCAAGATATCATATATGGAAAACAGGCACTCAACCACTGCGCTACATCTGCTCCTGAAATTTTGCCTTTTGACACCATGACATTTCTCATTCTTTCAAGCCTTTTAGTTTTCATCCTTTAATACAGAGTACAGTGTTTTTGTTGGTTTTTCTTGTTCTCACATTACTACAGACATTTCTTTTATAAACTTGTTGAAGTGTTTGTTGTTGATTTCCAAGCAAGCTTATTCTCTCTTATAATTTTTATAATATTGTTTTTTATTTGCTAGTTTGTTTTTCCTTCAGGAGCACAAAAATATCTTCATGATTTCTCTCTGGACTTTCAGGTTCATTAACACATTTTGTTTAGCTTCTCCTGCTGTCTTTCTGGAAGGTGTAACTGATTTCCACATTTACATCTCATAATTTGTTGCTTTGTAGCAAAATTCCTGTTTGTCTTTAGACCTCTGAAAAATCTTTCTTTCTTTACTTGTGCTGCCATTTCTTGGTGCCTTAAAGTTCCCCAACATCATTCTCCACTGCTGAAACAGTCCTCCCTTAGCAGAAATATTACTTACTTTTCTGTGAAATATCTCCCTTAACAAGGAAGAGATAAACATTTTAAATCCTGAATTAAATATGGTAATCTTTGGCATCAGTCTTTCTATGATAAATTTTGATAGCTTATCCCCACTGATAATTGGCTTTTTTATTGTCCTCATCTTCTCAATCAATATTTTCTTGTCAGTCAGATGCAAATTAGTGAGATTAGATTTCATATGTTCTTGAAAGCAGGATATCACAACATAATTTAGCAAGATTTTTCCTGTCAAGTCATTCATACTATTTGTGTACCAGAAATTACATCAGGAAAAAATGCCATAGAAATGTGGCCAAAATTATCTATGCTTAGAGCTCTTTAATCAACATTTAGAATTCTTTTCTTCTGTGGATAGAAATAATGATCAATGCTCATGAAATGTTATTAACCTTTTAATCACTGTTACGCATTTGGCAAATGAGTTCAGTTTTTCGTTAGGTGATTAGAAATGACTACTTATAAATAGAAATTCAGAAAGCAAAGTTGATGTTTGGTAGAAAAGATTTTACGCACACATCCACATTATGGAATGTTATATTTCACATGTTATTTGTAAGTTACTTAAATACATTGAATTAGATCAAGACAAAATGAATTATGTGACAAGAAAATTCTGGGCTATACCATTAATAAGGAAAAAATACACTATTCCTTGGAATTCTAATTTTAATCATTATTTATTAATTAATCATGTTATTTCAAAATAATATTGTTAGTATTTTAGGAAAAGTTGGGTGGATTGACTTTCTTTTAGGCTTTTAAAGCGAGAGAATTCCATTTTTTAAAATAGGGGAAATTACACATTCACCAAAAATTAGGGGGTACCTAATCTTTTCCTGATGCTTGCTGAACATGTATCTGTAAAGATGAGTAAGACAAGGTTGACCCTTTCAAGAAATTCTTATATCATTGTAGTCCACTTCATTTTGCAGAAAGTGTGTCTATTATTTTTAATGATACTCTATCCCATTTGTTTTTAATTTTTTCCATAGAATGACTATCAGTCTAGATTAACTTTTCTGGAATTAGCCCTTGTTTAAATTTGTTTTAAGGGATGTATGCTACATGTTGCCTCTCAAACCACTCTGGCAGCTGCTTTGGGATCTACGGAAGCATATTTGACACAACTCCTGCTTACCTACTCACCTCCTACTGAGGTGGCATTGGGGAGACATAATTATTAAATAATTCAGAGTATAAAGGGTTACCAAATGAATATTACAGAAGTACAAAGTAAAGATGAGAGCATGCTGAATGGATTTTTCAGTAAACATCATGTCAGAGCAAAACACCTGCTTGGCCTAACTTAAGAGAGGATCTTGACCTATGGCTAGGAGTTAAAAGTCTAGACTAATAGATTCAGTGACAGCCAGGAAGTCTGGAGACGAATTCCACACAGATGTAGCAAATCCTAGGAGAGAGTAATAGTGTCCAAATAGAGAAACCCTTAGATACAAGCAGTAGCATGGGGGTGCATACAGCACTGGAGAAAAGATGAGCTGGCCATGTCATTCCAGCAAATCCATCTAAAAATAAGACTGGGAAAAACAGACATAAGATCTAGTTCCAGGCGACAGGGATATAGGGGTCAATTGTGTCTCTAGCTAGTAAAAGTTTGGGCCAAGGACCTTTCCAGTTCATAGGCATTCTTACCATATTGGTAAAAATACTATCTTGGAAACTTAAGACTAGGAAAATTAATTTTCAAGCACAAAGGTATAAATTCATTTGTTTTATGAGAGGCTAGGCATAGAAATTCTAAGAATCCAAGAAAGATGGATAGAATGGGATCAGGCCTGGCCAGCTAATAATCTTTATGGAGGGAGAAGAAAACAGGAACTTGGGAGTGAATGTTTTTTGTTTCTCCTATTTCCAAATACTTTGCTAAGAACTGCAACTGACAGTTTTCTAGTCTTAACCAGTGTAAAGGGCAAAAGGTACTGATCCAGTAGCTCACTGACTTCTTGTTTCCAGAGGAAAAACAAGACCATCTGTGGAGGAGTTAGTTTGCAACAGGGGAAAGTGTTTGTCACAAGGACAGAAACTAATAGGTAACAGGCTAGGTTGAAGCAAAAGTTCAGAGGGTAATGGACAAGGTGTGTTCACCTGACACATTGAACAGTCTGCTATGGATTTTGGTTTTGAACTGAGATTGTTGTTTTAATAAGATGAATATAAAAAGAAAAATTCTAAGGGAGAGGAAAGATCCATTGCAAACAGTCAGAATGGATACATGACTCTAGAGAAACAGCGAGGTCAGGAAAGGAGCTGGTGCTAGAAAGACGAGATGAGTTCAGTTTTGGAAATAATAAGTTTGTGAAGGGTAGTAAGAAAACCAAGAGGGCAACATCCTAAGGCAGTTGAACACAATGAATGACAGAAGTCAAGTCTGAATATTTTTCTTTTTAGAATAAGCGTGACTAAGATGTAATTCAAGGTGGTTTCTGTATCCCATGAAAAAGTTAAGGAAATAATTTCATGTTCCCTTAATCTGCAGAAAGGTTAAAGGATAATCTCTCTGGACCAATACGTCATACAACCTTCAAAACCAAAGTAAAGCAGGCTAATATCTTCTGATAAGCTACCTTTTGTAAGTTAATTAAATAGGTGTTATACCAGCTACATTCCCTAAAGGATTCACTTAGCTCAAATACAAAAGTGTGGTCAGGTGGTATTTGGCTGGGAATCTGAGCATAAAAACAGGTGAGAGGAGCAAACCATTAATGTGTGCAAAGTTTAGACTGAATATAATCAATTCAGTACAGTAAACATATACTAACCTCAGAAGACTCAGTTATATTTGTTCCCAAACCAGTTGTTTATATACTTTTGTGACATTTAATTAAAAATTAAGTAAACTGATGAAGTAGGAAAACAAAAAGAAAGAGAGCTGTTATTTCTTTGAAAACTGAGTTGATTGTTTTGGAAGACAGTGATAAAAAGTAAGATCCTAAAAAATATGTCTGTTGACCAGGTGTAGGAAAGACAAAGGTAAAAGCTACAAAAATTTATTTAAAAATTTAGAAGACATCTGTACTAAAATTTTTTCTCTAGTGACCTTAAATTCCTGTTCCGTTCTGAAGTACATTAAATTTGAAGTAATTGGTGGTAATATTTTATATGCAAAAAGCAATAACAACTTGGAGTTGATGAGCACACGTGTAAAGACAGCTTACTAGCACTGTGTCAAAATAGTACATAGATACACATACATACATATATATGCATGTAATAATATTATTTTTCATTCTCCACTTTGATAATTGACTGACTAGTCGACAGAACTGCTGTGTGAGTAAATTACATTTGCAGAAGAAATAGATAAAACCCCAAATCTACAAAGCTTAGAATTTGTTCAGATAACAGTCAAATGCAGTATATTGCAGGCAGCCTTCTGTTCATTGATTGAAAGGCTCACTTTCTTGATATCTTGCAGCTCCACCAACTCCAACTCCCACAGCCTTGAAGTTCAAGTTCACCCATGGGAGGACTTTATAGTCCTCACCTGTAAGTGGCATATGTTACTTCCACCCACATTTCTGCTCTCCATAATTTAGCCACACGGCTGTACCTTGCTCAAAGGAAGCTGGGAAACGTAGTTTATGTGTATCCCCAAGAAGAAGAGTCACAACCACTTGTTCAGATAACACACATCTGTTGTTTATACAAAGCTCTGGGCCAGGAACTGTGGAGAATGTGTTTATCACCAAGAAACACTTCCAGCACCACAATTCTTAGGTAATAGTTAAAAGAGCAGAACAATACATACGAACATTTTAAGGCATGCCAGATTTATTAGGTGCTATAAAGCGGAATAAAGAATCTCTTACAGACAGAGGGCTTCTTTAAAAAAAAGGTAATATGTGAGCAAAGCTTGAAGCATAGGTAGGAACTTACCAGGCAGAGATGGAGGGTATGGCATGAAAAGTGACATGACAACAGAAGGATATTATCTGGCAAGAGATGAGAGCCTATAATGGGTGCCGAGATAAAGATGTCTGAAAAAATTGGGGGATCACTTCATGACAGGTCTTAAATAGCCTATTAATATCCTGGAACCATTCCAAAATCTGTAGTTATGCATGAAAAAGAAAGCAGTGTTCAGAACACATTAGAATGGAAAGAAATTAGGGATAGTAATACTGGGCACTATTTGACCCAAGGCAGTAGCATTGGAAATGAGAGGCACTTAGGCAAAACATTTGAAAAAGTAGATTTGAAAAGGCTTTCTGTTGGTGACAGATCCAGAGATTTTATATTGCTCTGACAGAACATTCTTTCTTGTTAAATTGATGCATTTCAAACTTTTCTGTGATCTTGTTAATGTAGATACTGTTAAAATCTAACAAGTAAAGGGCTTTTTCAGGGTTAGAGCAATGGTATCTCTGGAAGCTTTGAACCTGAGAGAAGCACAGTGGAATATCTTCTATTGTAGCCACAAATGGCCATATTATGAAAACTATGAACAAGCAATAACACTAGATGGATGCTCTCCCTTTTTTTTGATGTTCTCACTAGAAAAATATACTTCTTTTTTCTTCAAATGCTTTTCCCTAACTACAATTTTATGGTGCTAATCTTCACTCAACACTTTCTTCTTGACTTACTGTCTTGGTATAGATATTTTGAATTTATGTGGAAGAGTAAATAAATCTTAGCAATTTTAAGGCTTCATAAATCCTTTTAATCCTGCTTTAGTGAAGGAAAGAGTAAGATTGGAATGCTTCTCAAGTGACACATGTAACTCTTCTCTACACATTAGCAATAGTCATGACATAAATTCACTCTAGGAATGAGGATTTTAAGGGCCACTTTTCCCCATTATTATAATGCAGAAGAATTATTTAAATGTTCAAGGAGGAAAGTAGCCTCTTGTATTCTCATTAGACCTTCTAGTAACAATGTACCAGATGTAAAACATCAAATAGTGTTGATGTAGAATATTTGAAGATTGTTTTGCGGGTGTTTTGCCCTAAGAATATTTCCTGTTAGCTACTGAAAATGTAATTCCTTCAAGAAGATAGCCTCACCCTTGTTAAGGCCAAAACAAAAGATCCTTATCATTTCCTACAGAGAAGTGGTAACTATGTTTAGATGACAACCATGGTGTTATAATTAATATGTCACTTTTTATTGATAAAATTCTTAAAATGATTCCAACTTTCAGATAAATAATCTCATTTCCATTAAGGAATTATATGCAAGTTTTAACTGTTAAGCTTAGACTGACAATTGAAAATACAGTATAGTAGTAGAATTCAAAAGAAAGCACATTAATTTTAATAGAAATTTCCCTCTAATCATATGGTTTCAAATGGATTTCTGTTACAATGGGTAGTATCTATATGCTCATGAAATGTTTTTATCTAAGCTGTAGCTTTTTAAAAAATAATGGTTATATTCTACAAATATTAAAAACAGAGGGAGAAAATGTTCCTAAAAGTGTCGGAATTTTATTTATGAGATCCTGTTCGTTGGTTGTATTCAAAGAGTGGGAGATTTTTGAAAATATCTGAGGAATAAGGACTGAATGGTTATCAAAAATAAGCAGATTCTGAAACTCTGCAATACTCCCTATTTCCTCAATGCTGAGGATATAGAAGATGTTTAGCAAATACATGTTGGTTAAATTGTATTGTAAAATTATGATAAAAAGGATATGTGTGGCTTTGTTAAGCACACTTAACCATAGTGCAAAGTCTTCAATATATCTGACTTAAAATAAAGAATCTATCTTTAAATCGGTAGAAATGAAGAAGAACAGGGCATGTTCAAGATGTTGGGATGATAACTTAGATCTGATTATGGCAAGACTGAGCTAAGCAGCTGTTGAGATAGGATAATGATATGTGAGTTTCTCATCAGGCCTGTAGCATGTTTCCACTAATACAGATTAAGAATGTCTGGAGGAACTATAATTATCTCTGTGGCTTGTGCATAACATAATTAGGCCCTGTCAATGCAAAGTACTTTTATTAACTGTAGAATGATTTTTTAAAAAGGTGTAGAAGTGGCCACAAGAAAAATCCCGCTAAGCACAGAAACGCTGACACTCAATAGAAATGTGAAGATACTTTTAGCTCTTTATCATATGGAGTGTTCAAGATTTAAAGTCTTGTTTATGTGGCAGACAGATGAAGGGTGCTTTCAATTATGCTGACCTTCTTGCTCAAGTTTGTGCACCAAGTGTCCAGACCACACAATGGAAAATGCAATCTTTGTCTGCCTTATGTAAATAGGAAGTATGAAGATCCGCTTGTCTTCTAAGTACCCGCTTGCTATTTAATTACAGAGAATTTCTCTTTAAACTGAGCAATCCAAGTGAAAAAAGCAGTAAAGAACTCATATCAGAACCTCCCCTCATCTTTCCTAACATATGGCAAGAATGAGATATATCTAATAACTTTATATAACCAGGTTTATTATGCGATAGGTGTTATATGTTTTATAAATACTACCTTAAAATATTTACTGAAAATGTTTTTGTTGATCAGTAATATCTAACTGTAAGTATGCATTGAAGTCATTCATTTGCATTCTCGTGACACTTTTATATAAGGCTCTTCAAACCATTGTCATGTAAATGGATGTTATCTCTGGAGTTAACAAATGGAAATTCCAATAGTAATTCTGAAATGTTGGGGCAGTCCATCTCTAGGCAAATTTCTTAATTTCTCTCACCTTTAATCTACTATCAGTAAAATGAGGTTAATAATTCCTACTCTGTTGGGCTGTTTGGAGTATTTAATAATAGAATTTATGTGAATAGTCATCTTAAGAATATGTTTATTGAATATGATTTTGAAAAATATTTTCCAAGAAATGTGTTAGAATAAGTTTTCTGTCTTTCATCTCAAAGGAGAAAATAGGAGGTAGACTAAATGATATTTTTGATCAAAGTACCATATTTGAAACTATCTTTTGTTTATAAGTAAATTTATCTAAATTAGAGAATAATTTTTACCTCTTCTTTTGATCTTCATTAAGGAAATTATTTAGTCATGTTTTTGCCATTACTCTTTCTGAAAGGGGGATATATTTTTAGACATTTACATCATTTTTCTAAAAGTATTTCTCAAGTATTTTCTTTTCTTAAGCCAATTTACTTGAATATTTTTAAAGGTTTTTCTCTTTCAGTCTCAGATTTCACACCTAGTATTTTTGGCTTCATCTTATGAATTGCCTTTGAATAAACTGGCATGTCGGCCTGTTTTAGAGATAAATCAAGTGGTCCCAGGTGGTATAATTCAGTCTTCATTCAGATTCATAACCTTACCTTACGTTAGGATTGACTTGGGCTCATAGGTAATGAACAGGGCCAAGACACTTCTATCAATGTCTTTCTTTTCCTCTGTATTATTTAAAACAAGGAAGACTATGACCAGCCCATTAGCAAATAGTCAGGACCATCATGCTTTCTCCTTCTTCATCAATCCCCAGCCTGCATCCCCATGGAAAATATATCCTTAAGATGGTGAGTGGAAAAAAGTGTGAGAACCAAGTGGTAGTATAAATGTTGTCATTGAAACTTCCTACCATAATCCTCCTGTTGGAGAAGTAATGTGGATGTAACACTAAGATTTGTCTTCCATCATTCCGAATGTATTTGATATACTCCATCATAAGGATAAGTTAGGTAAGGTGATAAAAAAGAAAAGAAGACTCAAGTCCTTCAAGTAAGTATTTTATTTTATAGCCTGGAATTAAATTTAAAATATAGAAAATATTGCAAAGCATTATCAGAAATGATGAACTACTAGAATTTTCAATAAAGTTCTGTTAGTAATTTGTCCATGAACATTAAACTTTTGTTTTGAAGTAAATTATTTTATCTTCATTAAATAAGTTAGAGCTAAACAGAAAATTAAAATGAACTTAATATCTCTTAAAAAGGGACTTCTTTTTGTTTCCAAGATCTGTATTTATGGTGTAGTCTCATTTAATGAATTATTATCCTTAACCAAAGAAATGTTGTTCTATTCACCAATTTGCCTTACCTCTTGTATAAATTAAGTTGGCAGATATTAAAGCATTGATACCATTAGAATTTAGTTGTGTTCATCGAAGAACTACTGAAAGCAGAATTTTCATTATACTTAAAAAAGCAACATCTAATGAGCAGGTATTTATGGTTTCATATTTTATTACCCTTTTTATTATCCCAATTTAGAGATTAAGAAACAAAGGCTGAGAAAGATAAAATCCCTGGCTTGAAAACAATTTCCAAGTCCATTCCTCTTTGTAACTACATCTGAAGGTGAGGGAATGCTATGAAAACTAAAAATAAAACTTTCTGTCCTTATTCAGTTCTGAAACCTACCAGCAACTCTTATTTCCTTAAAAAAAATTTTTTCTCTGGCATTGAAAAACTTAAATTATGGATATTTTCAGTAGCTTTATTCTTGGGAAACATTAATTGCAAATAAAGCTGAATTAATATTTTCAGAGGAAAAATATGAAGCCATTTATAGGTAAATAAGATTAATACAGTTACATCTGTCTCACTCTTTTTCATAGCTATGTGATAAACCATAATATGGATACGTTCTCATTTTATTGGATGTTTATGTTGTTTCTCTTTTTCATTATTTTAAATGGTCCTGTACTAAATATCACTGTACATGCCTTCATTTGCAGAAATAGACTTACTTGCTAGTTGAAAGTTGAATTTTAAAATTACCTTTCAACAATTTACCTGACAGTTTATACTTCTACCAAAATGTCTCTAAATCCCACTAATAAGAGAAAACACAAAGCCTAGAATGACATATATTTTTAATCAAATATACATTAAAAACTAGGTATGTTAAAAAAAAAAACTGCATATGTAGATGTGTAATGTAATGACTTTATGCATACTAAATAGTTACCTTTGAGTAGGAGAATGAAATTGAGGAAAAGAGAGGAGGGATACTTTTCTTACTTCAAATATGTGTGTATTGTTTTACTCTTTATAATGAGGATGAATTTATATATGCTATGTATTTAAAAAAATAAAACAGAGACTTGTGATTAACTTAGAGGATTCAAAGCAAGTATGAAAACATCATATCTAAATTTCATAACTGTAGTATGATGGAATTCTGATTCAGTTATGCTATGTTGTATTTTATGGTCTGAGACTCTTCATCTGCATGAGCATGTAAGTTTATTTTTATAGAAATAGAAATTATAAAATTTTTAATTTATAAAAATTAAAAATTAAAACTATCTCAGTTTCCAGAACAAATCATTTCCATCTGTACCACTGGATAAGTGCAGTTCTGTTTCAATCACATGAATGACATTACAGATGTCTTCAAAAAATCACCATTTTCAGAAGACCTGAAGCAATCTGCTATTCACATGATTTGCCTATGGTTAATTTTGGCAATAAGAAACAAGAAAGCTAGCCGAACCTTAATGTGCATCCAAAAATAGTGCTGAATGAATTTAGGCAGATTATGCAATTTATTTTGGTTGCTTTTCTCTTCTCCCTAAATTCTGAAGTTCAAAGTTTAACTTAGAATTTTTTTCTCCAGGTTAGCTGTGACCAAATTCCATGAAATGGCTTATGTCTGTCAACAGTTGACTTAATAGATTTGTCCTGTGTTGACACTTTGTTCTTTTCATGCTATATTATTTATATGATATAGTTATATTATCTTCAGTGAGCTTAGCTAAAAAATGAGATTAGAAAGTCAAGGGGAATTTAAACAATTATTTAGAAGTGTTACCTTTTCTTTCTTAAGCATAGTTTTGGGATAAAGCATTTATTAATTCTTTCACTATTCTTTATTCATTTCAGACTATTATTGATCATTTATTGAATACCAACTGTATTATGAGGGCTATCAAGACAACACCAGTATAGTGAGAGATGAGAGATGAAATCAACGTTACATAAAATATTAGAGTTGCTATGTGAGAACTTTGCCCAACTGTGATTGAAATACTCAAGAAGCGCCCCTTCTACTAGGACCATTAAAAGAGGGTTCATTTAAGTGGAGAAGCTTTAACAGAATCTGGATGGACAAGTATGAGGCAGGAATGGGGATACATTTATGACCTTAAGCAGTTTGAAATTATAAAAAAGCATGAAACAGCATATCTGGTACACACATTGGCATAGAACATGAGGATAGGGTAGGCTGAGAGATGAGAATGAAGATAAGGATATAAAGCAGAGTATTGGAAACCACCAGAACCATGCGAAAGCCTTTTCCCTTTAGTCAGTAGAGACTTTTTTTTTTCTCTAATAAAGTTTTATTTTGAATGATTTGCAACACAACACTTAAATTTTAGCAAGATTAATACATCTGATTTTTGTTAACAAAAACTATTATCTCAGTTTTCAGATTCAATGCTTATCATTTCCCAGTAGAGACTTTTTAAAGATTTTTCAGCAGGAGAGCAACTGAGATGTGCATTTTAGAAGGAACTCTTTGGCAGCAGTACAGAGGACAAATAAGGCAAACACAGTAAGAAGAATCAAAATGATTCATTCAGGTGATATTGAGACATGAAATAAGCCAGAGGGATGGTGATGGAGAGGAAGAGCATGGATACAGAATATGTTAAGGAAGTAGTGTTGTCAAGACAGGGTCAATGATAAAATTTGGAAGATGTGGAAAATGGAGTAGTATGGGTTGATTCCTAGTCACCTGCCTTGAGTTAATGGGTGGATGGTAATGTTGCTCACCAAAAGGAATAGGAGGGGAGATTTGGGCATAAAGGTAAAAAGCTCCATGGTTAGCCATATTTTGTTTGGAGTTTAAATGGGGCATCCAGGTGGAGATGCCAGATAAGCAGGTCAATATATAGGCCTGCAAGTCAGAATACAGGACTGGTCTAGAGATATAATTTTGGTAAGTCATCAGCATTTAATAAAAGGCATGTTGATATTATCCAAGGAGAAAATGTCAAGTGGAGAAAGAATGAAATTAAGAACAACAATCTGTCAAAAAATAAGACTTAAGAGGAGGAGTAGCCAGTGAAATAGTTGAAAGAAATAAGGATGTAACAATTAGGAGTTTATTAGGGATCTTTATGAGAATAGATTCATTAAATTGATGGAAGTAGAAGCTCCCACTCAGTGCTATTGTGGAATAAAAATAAATAAATAAATAGATTAAAAAAAATTTTTTTTAATTAAAAAGGCAGTTTTGAGCAGATGTAAAATAAATAAAAGAATATTAAGAAAATAAATAAATAGAGAAGTTAAAATTAGCAAGTTCCTTTTCTTTTTTGAGGAGCTTAGCTGT
The DNA here is from genome assembly GCA_026826555.1 of Tolypeutes matacus. Taxonomy (NCBI): domain Eukaryota; kingdom Metazoa; phylum Chordata; class Mammalia; order Cingulata; family Chlamyphoridae; genus Tolypeutes; species Tolypeutes matacus. The sequence continues at coordinate 8,907,295 of JAKSZT010054524.1, forward strand.
GAAAGAGAGATAACTAACTAAAGGTGGTCACAGGGTGGAAGGATGTATTTCAGGACAAGACACTTGAGCATTATTTATTATTTGAGTGAATAAAGCTAGTGGAGAGAGAGAGATAGTCAGAATACAGAAGAGTTGGGAATTACTTGTGAGGCACAAGGCTTATCAACTCTCAACAAGATGCAACAGAAATGGAGATAGGTGATTTTATTATTATCAAGGAAATTGCACCTGATAAAGTAGAAAGTGTGGTCTTTGAAAGGACATCTTGTTAACCGTGGCTTATATAGGAAGCATCTTTAAATTCACATAGGGGGAAGAGGATGTGGTTCAAGTGATTGAGCTCCTGCCTACCACATGGGAGGTCCCTGGTTCAGTTCCTGGTGCCTCCTAAAGAAGACAGCAAGCTGGCACAAAGGCCAAGCACAGCAAGCTGATGCAACAAGAGACACAAGAAGGAAAACACAATGAGAGACATAACAAAGCAGGGAATGGAGGTGGCTCAAGCAATTAGCTGCCTCCTTCCCATATCAGAGGTCCTGGGTTCATTTCCCAGTGCCTCCTAAAGAAATAGGGAAGACGAACAGACACAGCAAGTGCAAGCAGTGTTGGGGTGGAAAGAAATAAATAAGTAAAATAAATGTTTAAAATATAAATAAATAAATAAACCTACATAGGCAAAATGGCTAAATCAGTAGTCTTCCCTCTCCCTCTTCTGCCCCACCATGTACAAATATGATTCCCCCCAGATTTACCATTTTAGTAAATGGCACCACAGTCTACCTAGTTATTCAAGCCAAGAACCTGGGTCATTCTTGATTCTTTTTCCCACAGGTCATTCTCCAGACATTTCAACTCCATTTGCTTCTGCATTCTTATTGAAAGTATGAATATGTCATTCCTTGACTACAACAGTAGTATTCTAACTTGGATTTCTGCTTGTCTAGAACCATCCCACCTCCGTTCCCCAGCCATTCTCCACCATGCAACCAAAATAATGTAAAACAACACAAAATAAGTTATGCCACTCCCTGACTTACACTCTTCAATCAAATATAGCGGGCATATGGCAAAGGATGACTATTGTCACTATTATTAAAATTTTCCTTCACCTTTCTGAAATTATTTTTTTAGGACGTACCAAGGATTGAACCCAGGACCTTGTACACGGGAAGCAGGCATTCAACCACTGAGCTATAGCTGCTCCCCCAAATTACTTTTCCATTTCCCTTTTTTCAACCCTACAATAATAAATATATTATTTAAAATATAGGTCATGTGATATCAATTGTATAATAACTGATAGATTTCCAGCAAATATATCATCAGTGTGGCTTGTTTCTGTCAATAGCATTTGACCCCTTGGTAATGTCCTATTTGAAATGAATGAGAATAAAATAATAGGTTATATCGCTTGTGTTTAACTTGACCCCTAAATTCCCAGTAATAAGAAAAATAGTACCTAGAAAAGAGACTACCTTTGATAATTCTCTAGCCAAATAACAGGGAATGTCAATACATGAATCCTGTATTTCAAAGATAGAAATCAAAGAAAAATTTATAAGTAAAAGAAAAGCTGAAAAAGGGAACAAACTGATTTTTTATATTTTTGAAAATCTCAAATCTCACAACCCAGATTTAAATAACATTAATTATCAGAACAAAGGACAAAATATAGCACAATGAGCGCTGAGATTTTCTTGGGAATGCATGAAGTTTGATTCTAGAAATGAAAGACACTTTAGAAAAACCTATGGAGGTCTTAGCTACTGGACAAAGTTTACTCCAGGGAAGATTGGATGAGAGTTGGTCAAAGACGATTATTATAAATCTTGGTAGGGTGGTTGATTATGATTTCTAAATGTGATAATTCTGAAAAGATAATACAGACAGTATCCACATGACACTGTTGGTGACTAAAAGCAGAAGATATGAATTTCAACTTTAAACTTTTCTAGTTCTCTCTCTGTGTACTTATGTGTATTTATATATGCATACACACAAACACACACACATATACATTAGAGTTTTGTTTTTATGATCTCTGCATAAAATGCTCCTTATGTCATAAATGCATGAGAAAAAAAAGAAAGAAACTGCTTTTAGCTTAGCTATAAGTTATGGAAAAGAGACAGAATTAGTAATTCAGGAGTATAAACCAGATTCTGCTCTGTTGATCACCACATGTGTGATCTCAGTCTTCTCTTTTTTTAAGTGAAGGAGATAATTCTCCTCAGCCCTCTTCTAACAGGTCCATTCTAAGAGTTGATTGTTTTTGGTGAAATGATTTGCTAATTCAGTATCCTCAGTGTTTTATTAAGGGAGCTAATGAAGAATCTGAAGAATGTGCTAAAAATATATATATCACTATGTGAATCAAGACAGTAACCATATTTACAGGCTTTGGACTCTCACAAGGAAACCTAATTGATAGTCATATTAGACTTAGAAAACATACATATTGTTATAATTTAAAGCAGAACTGTGATTTTAGTCAAGACTTGGCAGCTTGGCCTCATGGTTAGTACAATATTTTGGGCTTTACCCCCCAGATTCTAAATGAGGTTTTTAGAATGTCTAAACCTCCTAATTGTCTCATGTGAAAGTCATTCTAAAATAATTAATATTTCCAACGTCATTAAGATAAGGCAAATAGATAGGAATGCAATTACCTATACCCTATTGGTAGGAAGTATGAAAAAGGAGTAAGAAGGGTATTTTAGTTATCTAGAAATTCAGTCTTTAAAAAAAAAAAACTTTCATTGTATTTTGCAAATGCCTGCTATAAGCAGAACACTGAAATCGGTGCTAAATAAGAAATAGCAGTTAAATAGATTGCAGAATGGATTTCAGGGTCTTTATTTTGGTTATTCATGTGGGCTATATTTACTCATTTGCACATGTGGAATTCTTAATCTCTACAGCATGTTTTTAAGTTTCACACTGAGCCTAGAAGTAGACACATTCAGATCAGTAAGCAAATAAAAGATTCCTTTTAAAACATTCAATGGAAAAAATATTTGTTTCTTTCCATTTTTGAAAGATTTATCTTTGCACAAAATGTCCATCTACATGTCAAAGATACTCAGATGTTTAGCTAGGCCTTGGGTGTGCCAAATATATTTCACAGATTAAAGAAAGAATACTTACTGGAAACGAGGCCTGATTCATAATAGAACTGCATTCTGAAATCTTGGTATCTTGGTTATATTTTCATTCTTTGTTATTTATATGAATGTAAAATTATAATCAACACCTTAATGAACCAAGTCATTAGAATTAATGTTCATGAAGGCAGTTACTTTATCTGTCTTGTTCATACCCAGTGCCCAGTTCAATGCCTGACATATATCAGAATCTTAATAAATGTGTTTTAAAATAAATACCAGGAAGCAGACATGGCTCAAGCAATTGGGCTTCCATCTACCATATGGGAGGATCTGGGTTTGATCCCCAGGGCCTCCTGGTAAAGGTGTGCCAGGCCCATGCGGTGAACCAGGTCTGCATGGCAAGCAGTGCAGCAAGATGATGACACAACCAAAAGAGAGACGTAGGGGAGAGTCAAGGTGAGATGCGACAGAAACCAGGAACTGAGGTGGTGCAGGTGATAGGGTACCTCTCTCCCACAGCAGACGTCCCCAGGAATGAATCTCGGTGAAATCCTAGAGGGGAAGAACAAGAAGAGAAAACTAAAAGAAACAGACACAGAAGATCACACAGTGAATGGACATAGATAACAACAAAACAGCAGGGGAGTGGGGAATTAATACCATGGAAAGAGCATGAACTAGAGCCTTGAGATATAGTTTCTGGTCATAGCACTGCCCCTAAGCAAAGCTCTTAACCAAAAGATTTCACTTTCCATGGTTCTCATTTTCCTCATGTTTTAAAAATAAGAATTTCTTATTGGTTAGAGTTATTCTAATTTTTAATAGTAGCCATTATAGTGGGCATGAAATGGTATCTCATTGTGGTTTTGATTTGCATTTACCTGATGGCTATGATGTTGAGTATCTTTTCATGTGCTTTTTGGCCATTTGAAGATCTTCTTTGGAAAAGTGTCTTCAATTCTTTTGCCCATTTTTTAATTGGGTTGTTTTGTCTTTTTGTTGTTAAGTTGAGGATTTCTTTATATTCTGGATATTAAAACTTTATCAAATATGTGGTTTCCAAATATTTTCACCCATTGTGTACTTGCTTTTACTTTCTGTATAAAAAGTCCTTCAAGGCATAAAAGTTTATTTTTATTTATTTTTTTTATTTTAATGAGGTCCCATTACTATATTTTCTTTTGCTGCTCGTGTTTTGAGTATAAAGTCTAAGAAACCATTGCCTAACACAAGGTCATGAATATGCTTCCCTATATTTTCTTCTATGAGTTTGATAGTTCTGGTTCTTATATTTAGGTCTTTGATTCATTTTGCATTGATTTTGTATAAGGAGTGAAGTAGGTACCCTCCTTCATTATTCTGCAAATGGAGATCAAGTTTTCCCAATGCCATTTGATGAAGAGACTATTCTTTGCCAATTGAGTGGTCTTGGCATCCTTGTCAAAATTCAATTGGCCATAAATGTGAGGGCTGATTTCTGAGATCTCAACTCAATTTCATTGGTCTATATGTGTGTCCCTGTGCCAGTACCATGTTGTTTTGATTGCTGTGTCTTTGTAATAAGTTTTAAGATTAGGAAGTGTGAGTCCTCCAACTTCTTTTTATTTTATTTTATTTTATTTGTTTATTTATTTATTTATTTTATCTTTTTCCAACTTTTTTTAAAAGATGGCTTTGGCTATTCAGGTCCCCTTATCCTTCCATTTAATTTGATAATTGGCTTTTCCATTTCTGTAAGGAAGGTTGTTGGAATTTTGATCAGGATTGCATTGAGTCTATAAATTGCTTTGGGTAGAATTAACATCTTAATGATATTTAGTCTTCCAGTCCATGAACACAGAATATTCTTCCATTTATTTACATCTTCTTGGATTTCTTTTAGCAAACTTTTGTAGTTTTCAGTATACAAGTCCTTTGCATCCTTGGTGTTTTAGTTTGCTATGCTGTTGAAATCAAATGGGTTGGCTTTAACAATAGAAATTTATTAGCTTACAAGCTTAAAATTTTGAGCCTGTGAGAATGTTCAAATCAAGGCAGCATCAAAGTGATGCTTTCTTCCTGAAGACCAGTTGTTGGCAATCCTTGGATTCTCTGCCACATGGCAAGGCACATAGTGGCATCTACTGATCTCTCCTTTCTCTTCTGGGTTTCATTAATTACAGTTTCTTGCTTCTGTGGCTTTATCTTTGTCTGAATTTCATTCTCTTGCAAGAGACTCCAGTAAGAAGATTAAGACCCACCCTGGGCCACACCTTAACTGAAGTAACCTCATCAAAAGGTCCTACTTTCAATGGTTTACACTTACAGAAGTGGATTAGCTTTAACAACATGATTTTCTGGGGATATATACAGGTCCAAACCATCACACTTGGATAGAGTTATTCCTCGATTTTGATTCTTTTAGTTGCTATTGTGAATGGAATTTTTTTTCTTGATTCTTCCAATTGTTCATTACTTATGTATAGAAACACTACTGATTTTCGGTGTTGCTCTTATACTGCACAACCTTGCTGAACATGTTTACTAGTTCTCAGGGCTTTGTTATGAATTTTCCAGCATTTCTGTTTATAGGATCATGTCATCTGCAAATAAGGAAAGGTTTACTTCTTCCTTTCCAATTTGGATGCCTTTATTTCTTTTTCTCGCCTAATTGCTTGAGCTAGTACTTCCAGTACATTGTTAAATAACATCCTTGTCTTATTCCTGGGCTTAGAGGAAAATCTTTCAGTCTTTTACTATTAACTATGATGTTAGATGTGGGTTTTTCATATATGCCTTTTTTTTTTTTTTTTAAGATTTTATTTATTTATTCATTTATCCCCCCCTTGCTGCTTGTGCTCGCTTGTCAGCTAACTACGTCGTGTGGGCGGGCTTGCCTTCACCAGGAGGCCCCGGGAACCGAACCCGGGGCCTCCCATATGGTAAATGGGAACCCTACTGATTGAGCCACAGCCGCTTCCCTCATATATGCCTTTTATCATGTTGAAGAAATTTCCTTCTAGTTCTAGTTTTTGAAGTGTTTTTATCAAGAAGGAGTGCTGGATTTTAGTCAAATAAATTTTCTGCATCACTAGAGATGAACATGAAGTTTTATCCTTCATTCTGTTAATGTGGTGTATTATAATAATTGATTTTCTTATGTTGATACACCCTTGCATACCTAAAATAATTCCCACTTAATCATGGTATATAAGTCTTGTAATGTGCTCTTAGATTCAGTTTGCTAGTATTTTACTCAGCATTTTTACATCTATATTTATAAGAGATATTGGCCTGTAATGTTTTTTCTTTTAATATCTTTAACTGGCTTTGGTATGAGGATTATGGCAGCCTCTTTGAATGAAATAGAAAGTGTTCCCTCTTCTTCAATATTTTGGAAGTGTTTGAGTGGGTTTGGTGTTAATTCTTCTTGGAAGAATGTTAATAATAGGGTGGTTTATGGAAAAAATACTTTTGGCTATAGTTAGCAGTAATATTTTGATGATGTTCTTTCATAATTGTAGCAAATGTTTCACAACAATACAAGTTATTGGTGATGGGGTGATGTATGGGAATTCTGCACATTATGCATGGTTGTTTTGTAAGCTCACAATTTCTCTAATAAAAAAATTTTTTTTTAAGTTATTCCTGGTAGATATCAAGTGATATCTATCATATAGGAGGCCTAAGGTTTGATTCCTGAGGCCTCTTGGTGAAAGGCAAGCTGGCCTGCACAGCGAGCTGGCCCAAGCAGAGAGCTGGCGCACGTGGAAAGCTGGTGCAGCAAGATGATGCAACACAAAGGATAGACAATAAAAGGCACAGCAGACTAGGGAGCTGAGGTGGTGCAAGAGATTGAGTGCCTCTCTCCCACTCCAGAACATTCCAGGATTGGTTCCCAGTGCCACCAAAGGAGAAGACAAGCAGATACAGAAGAACACACAGAGAGCTGACAGTGAGTTCAAAACAATGGGGGCGGGGGGAATAAATAAATAAATCTTTTTTAAGAAAGTTATTCTTAATTTCCCTTGTGATTCTTTCTTTAACCCTTTGGTTGTTTAAGAGTATGTTATTTAATTTTCACACACGTGAATTTTATACTTCTTCCTATTATAGATTTCTAACTTCATTCAATGGTGGTGTGGTGGGTGAAGAATCATTCTATGATTTCAATATTTTTAAATTGAGACTTGTATTGTGACCAAGATACGGTCTATCCTGGAGAATGATCCATGTGACACAAGAAGAATGGTATTCAGTTATTGTTTGGAATTTTTTTAAAAAGGTTATAAATATGTCTAGTTAGCTTAGAGTTTCATTTGCAACTTGTATTTCCTTACTGGTCTGCTGTCTAGATGTTCTGTCCAATATTGTTTGTGGTTTATTGAATCTACTATTAATGTAAAACCATCTATTTCTTTCTTCAAATCTGTCCATTTTTGCTTCATATATTTTGGGGCTCTGCTGTTAAGTGCATATATATTTACAATTATTTTATCTTCTTGTTGAAGTGACCCCTTTATCAGTATATAATGACTTTCTTTTTCACTTGTAACTGTTTTTGACTTAAAGTCTATTTTATCTAATATGGGTAAAGCTATCCTAGTTCTCCCTTGGTTACTACTTGCATGGTAAAATTTTTTTCCATTCTTCACTTTATAAAATTATTATTTATGGGCTTCAGTAGATACATAAATAACTGCACTTTACAATTATGTCTAACTCAATACCTCATACATTTTGACATCTTGATAAGCTAATCTTATTTTTTTTTGGGGGGGAGGGTATTTATTATGTGTTTATTTCCTGAAGTTTTGAGATAAGAGAAATGAAATCATTATTTTTCTTGTAAATAGCCATTTTGTGAGAACTAAAGACTATAAATTCTTTGGGATCTAGGTCCTGGAATGCTCTTGAATATGAGGGAAATATCTTAAATACAGATAGTTGTACATTTGACCTCATGACCCAAAGTGCTTGAAAATTGAATTTATTGCATTTTTATTGTACATATTATGTTCAAACTGGTTAGATATTAATTGCACATGAACACAAATAAGAATAAAATAACAATATCCACATAGCCTAAACATAGCCAGTTAACCCTTTGTATAAAGTGGTGAATGCTTTCAATATATGAACACACAGTCCACTGTAAACATTCAAGAAGTGAGAGTGAAGGTGATGTAAAATGTATGTCTCCCATCCATCCACCTTAACTCTTGATTCTGCAGCATGGGTTAGAACTTGGTTCCATTGCTTACTCTCTGTATGCATACATTCCCTCATCTGCAAAATGGAGCTAATAGTACAAATTTTGCTCCCAAAATAAGATGAGTTTATCAAGATATCAATATGTATGAGGTACTGAGTTTGACATAAGTGTAAAGTGAAGTTACTTATGTATCTACTAAAGCCCATAAATAATATTTGTATAAAGTAAAAGTTTGGAAAAATATGTTAATACAGGCAAAGTGTTTAGAACAATATCTAGCCCAAAAGTATTAGCTATTACTAAATTATCCACTATATTTTCAGTGGATTTTGCAAAATCAGTTTATAATATTAATGCATGCATTTTTGTTTTGTATTCTGACAACTAATTAGTTCTAAAATTAATTATATTTATTCTTCAGTAGATTCTTTCATGGTTCCTGGTAGAAAATCATATCATTTGAAAATATTAACCATTTTAGACTATTTTATCTTTTCTAATCTCCATCAGTTTCAATTTTGAGTTCATTACTTATTGCCTTGACTACAGCTTTCAGTTCAATGTCAAATAATAGCAAATAGCTTTTTATTCCTTTTGATTTTATTGAGAAAGTCTCTCATGATTGCCATTTAAGTATGAGGTTGACAGTGTAAGTTTTATTCCTTGCCATGTTAAGAAGCTAGCATATTCCTGATGAACAAAATTAGATCATCAGAAATTTCTGTTGAAGTCTTTAAATATAGAAATATGTAAATACATATTTTTTAAAAATATGAGGGATGATATGGCTTTTCTCTGTGGAGCAGCTGATTTGCTAATATTATGTCATCCTTGCATAGCTGGAAAAAAAGCCAATTGGTTATAGGGGCTTATTCTTTTATCATATACTTAAGTTTAATTCCTTTGTATTTTCTTTGAAATTTTGCAGAATATTCGCAAGTGAGAATGCGCTATGGTATTTTTTATTGCTTACCATCTTTTTGGTCATTTTATGGTTATATTCACATTAGAACCATTATAATATACTGACTAGAGAATATATATATATATGTTGTATAAAATGAATAATATTTAAAAAAAAAAAAACTCACCAGTAAAATATTTTCACCATAGAATTTATTTTATTATTTATATCATAGGTGATATTTGAAAATTTTTTAAAGTTTTTTCATCAAGTATTCTTTGAATTTTGTAGGAATTTTGCGTTTTATTGTGTTAATTTTCAATAATTTCATTAAATCTTTCATTTTATTTATATATATTTCTAAATTACAATCATGGTTTGCAAAATGTTTGCTTAATAAGTTTGATCATCTCTTTATCACTTCTAATTTTCATGTGCTTTTTCCTGTTTTTAATTAATTATGTATATCAGGAGTTTGCCTATCTTATTGGTTCTTTCAAAAATTCTAAAATGGAATTATTTACTATCTTACTACTTGGATCCTTTCTAATTTATTTATTTCTATTGAATATTTAGTCTATTTTTGTTCCATTTTTTAAATTGCAAGATTTGTTTCTTGGAAAATGTCTCTAATTATATCTTGGGTGGTTTAAAATAGGGTTTGAATATAATCAACTTTGTGAATTTTCAGGAATGTTTGAAATCAATTAGTAATTCATGTTGTCTGTTTTGTTGCATATAGTTCTATCAATTTAGCATATTATTTAAATTTTATGTTCTTATATTTGGTCTACTGGATAGAGATGGGGCCGGTTTTTGCAAATTCTTACAAAGAATAAACCCATTTGGGTTTATGCAGTAGGCAACAAAAAGCTAGCAAAATATAAGCTAGTGAATTATGTGATTATACCTTTTTTAGGAAGATGAGTATATGGGGAATGTAGAGGATCAACTATAGTCAGTTTAGATTAGGGCCAGATAATACAATTAAGGATGTGTTTTAGATCTGTGTTCTCATCTTTAGGAGTATGACCTTTCGAAATACCCTCCTGTCTTAGAAGGAATTCTTTAGTATTCTTTTTCTTTCCTAAGTCTGTTTTCCCCCGATCTGGAGTCCTGATTCCTTCCACTTTTCCTTCATCCAGAACATTCACTCCATGAGATTTCTTTCTCAGTCCTTTTGTGGCTCTATGTGACACTAACCTCTTAAATGTAAAAATATGATGACTATAATGACTGGTGAGTTACTGCTGTTGCACCTCCCTTTTCTCTGTAACAACTTTTTTATAGAGTTTGCAAAAGCCCAGACAAATCACTGCCAGGATTTCAGTTTCAGTGTTCATACAGTCACCAATCAAACATTTACTGAAAATCCACTAAGTGCTAGGTACTGTGTTAACACAGTTAAAACCTTTAACCTCTGTGCTAAAAAAGATCTTAATATCTTGTTTGAGCTCTCCAGAGTTCAGTGTCTCCAATTAGTATTGGTATGTTTCTGATTTGATGACCTGAAGGCTCTCAAAACTTTAAGAGCTCTTTTATATCTGTCCTATACTTCCTATATTCCCCGGCCTGATTGATGGATGATAGTATTCGTGTTATACTCTCTTCACTGTCTCATCCTTCACCAACCCCCTCCAAAATCCTATTGATTCTATCTTTACATCCACCCAAACTTCTTCTCTTTATCAACACATTTATTGCTTTAGTTTCAGAACCAAAAAATTTCCCCTCAACCTTTCTTTATAAGTTCCTCATTATCTCAATCTTCTTCCCTCTTGTCCATCAACCACACTGCCACCAGATACTTTCTAAAGTTTGTACATGATCATCATAGTTACCCACTCAAAGATTTTGTTGACTATTGTTTAGAGGGTAAGCCCAAACTCCCCAGCATGTCTTTCAGTGTTCTTCAAAACCTGGTACCAAGTTTATCTCTTCTCCATTTATTTGCTGCTCCCTGCTCACACTCTTCCTGAATCTGATTCCATTTCATTACTGTGTACTATGGCTTCTTCATATTTAGACTATTTCCTGACACATGGCAGGTATTCAAGCAATGGTTGGTGATCATTATTTTTAAAAAACACAGAGATAGAATAAGCAGGAGCTAACGGTCTGATGGGATGGATCAGTCTGAGGAGTTTTTGTTTACTTTGATAACTTATGGAAGTCCTTGAAGTTTTGTATTAGGGGAATAACATAGGAATGAATACTGTGTACATGACTTAGAAATGACCTCGTCTAAGCTCTGTTTTATGGATGCTAAGTTGGGGCCTAAAGTATTCAGTCATAGTTGTAGCTGTTTAATACTCTGAAATAGAGTGCTGTGGAGGATAAAGTAAACAGTGATTTGAGTCCTAGATAAGAGTTTTAAGGGTTGTGATGAACTATAACCATTATATGATACATGTAGATTAGTTCCACTTGATTCCAAAATGTCTGTCAAAATATATAGCCAAATAATTTACTTCTAAGATTATGTTATTATGACTTTTCCTGATGTTCATATTGTAGTATTTATGAGCATGTAATTTGCAGTGTTTTCTTTTGAAGAATGCAATTGGATATTTGGTCTTAAACTCAGAGATGAGGGCTGGGCTGATTAGAAATATGGCAGCCATGAGGATGTCATCAGAGTAAATGAATTTAGTAGCTACCTCACACAACTTGATTCAAATAGAAGTTGTAGTCACTTTCCTTGTCATTATCATATGAAAAGCAGGCAAACTTAATTTTCCTTATGTTTTTGTTTAGTTAGACATTTTGAACCAAAGTTAAAGTCTTTGGACTTCCTTTTTTGAATTTCAACGTCTTGGTCATGGTCACTTCTTTCCAACTGTCAAAGTAATGTTAGCGATTAATAGTGTCATTTGTAGTATTCAACACATGTTGTAAGTGATAGAGTGGTTGAACTAAACTGTTGGTAGATTGTTTGGGCTGTTTCAATAATTAAGGATATCAGATCGAATGTACTATAGTTGCACTGATTTATCAACTATTGACCAAAAAAAACCTTTTTTTCTCAATTGATTTATCACTATAAAGACATTCTTTTTGTAAATCTTGACTAAGAAAGAAAATATCCTACTTTCTAATTCTATCAGTAGGGAGGGAATAATGAATTTTGTTTTATAGCTTTGTTTATATTTTATACATTTCTTTTTATTTTTTACTTTAAAAGAGTTATACATTAAGTGTTTACACAGTTTTAAATTAAAAATTTAGAAAAAAATCATTTAGGTCTATATTGAAGGTCTGAAAACATTATTTTCTTGTAAAGGAGTCATATTGTTCATTTGAGAAATACTACGACAGTTAATAACTTAAAATGGTCCTAGTTTTCCAAAATTTAAGAGAGGTTTTATTGTAAAAGTGCTAGTTTCTGCATGTAGAATCATAAACTCATAGTTGAATATATTTGGTAATTTTCTTTGAAAGATCTAACCTAATGCCCATGTTGCATAAGTAAATATATTCCAAAAGAGGTTAAGTGACTTATTCAAATTCATTTAGCTTTTCAGTGATAGACGGACCTAGGTATAATGATAACTACATACATATAAGTTTAGAAAAGTCTATCATAAAAACTTCAAAGTAATTATTTTAAAAAGGAATTAGGGCAAATTACATTATGTACAAAAATAATTAAAATAGTTTTCTTGCTATTAAAAGTATTATGAAATTTTGTTTGAGGTAGGCTTCAGTGAATTTTTAAAAAGTAAAATTCCAAAATAGCCTCTAAAAAGTATTGCTTTGTACATAGGTAATTATAATTAACAGCAAAAAATTAACTTTGGTTTATTTTCATTACAATATATTTTGAATATTAAATATTGTTTTGAAATAGTTATTTCTATATGATTCTAGGGAAGGGAAGTTAATTTTAGTAAAAGAACGTTTTTGAAAGAAATATTTTAGAATGTTATTTCAGAGTAAAAATTATTTCAGTTGTTGAACACCATGGGTTTTTGGTTATTTGACAAAGTAAAATACAAATGATTTTAAATATAAGTAGAAGTGTGTCATTCATCAGGTTATACTTAATTGAAATGTGAAGTTTGGTTTTCTCATTCCCAATAACTTCTTTCTTTAATATCTCAAAGGATAATGCTTATTTCTGAATTTAGACTTATTTTAGTCTCCTATGTATAACAGAATTATCTAAGTAGAGGGGAATCATGCCTATTCAGCTCTCAATCTCGTTCTAGCACCATGAGTCTCAACCTTAGCTACATATTAGCATCACAGGGGTGATTAAAAGAAATGCTCAGCAGTTGAAATACAGGGGCTTCTTTGGGAGTTGGAGGTTGTCCTGAGTACTGTTGTGGCAACGGATGTAGGCCATTTTAAATCAGCACACACCACTCAGAACTGAGTGGGAGAGAGTGTGGTCTACAGTGTGAACTGTGGTCTATGGTTGGTGGCAAGGCTCCAGGATGTGTAAGTTCATTGAGGGTGGTGGGCCACACTGTGTGAGATGTTTGTGTTGGATGTGGTGGGAGGTGTGGGAGGTGGGGAACATGGGAATCCCAGTGGGTTCCGTGTAATATTTTGGGTAATCTAAGCACCTCTTAAAATATATGTGTATATATATATAAATAACATTTTTGTAAGCAAATACGCATATATGCGTATATATTTATATATCATTTTGCAAATGTTTGTATATATTGTGAGAATTTTGTTTTTACCCATAATAAAAGAAAAAAAAAAAAAAGAAATGCTCAGGAAAATAAAAAGAAACTTCAGAGTGATAAATATATTCATTATCTTTATTGAAGTGTGATAGTTTTACAGGTACTTATATATGTCAAAGTTTATCAAATTATATGCTTTAAATAAGTGCAATTTATTGTATGTAAACTATACCCTAATAAAGCTTTTTTGGTTGTTGTTTTGTTTTTTTAAGTAAAACATATACTTACCATATGACCCACTAATCCCACTACTGGGGGGTTAGAGATACTCAGGTGCGCCTTGCAGAGATTTTGATTTAGTTGGTTTTGGATGGGGTTCAAGCTGTGGTATATATTTTTAAAGCCCTCAGGTGATGCCAGTTTGCATCCAGAGTTGAGAAGCTCTGTTCCAGCATTTATCAAAGTACCATGTATACATAAGTTTTCCACAAATATTTGTTATTATTGTTCAATTGAATATATTTTTTTCTCTGATGACAATTGATGAAGTTTACATACATTGAGAAACCTAAAGATGCTAATTATACTAGAGTGCCTTTAATAAAGGAAGTACTCCCCAAAAAGCCTTGTGAAAAATGTAGATATGCCACAGTCCTGTAGTATTACATATTGACAAAGACACACACACACACACAAAAACTTCTATGTGGTACTTTACACTCCATTTTGAATTTATACAAAAGCTGGTCAATTTAATCTAATGTAGAGGATTGAAGTTACAGTTGTCATCTTATTAAAAAGACTAATTTTTCCAGAAATTTCAATTTTATATGATATGTAACAGTTTACAAAACAGTTTCACAAAAATGGCATATGGTCATTTGATTAATGTCTGTTTATCTTTTAAACAGATTTTAATACTTGCATCACCAGACTTCCTATTCTATGCCAAATTCACTCCTTTAAACATCAGTATATGAGTGAAAATGTCATACAATTGGAGAGTATTTTTGCTTTAAGACAAGTTGTTTTGGCAGTGTCAACATTTTTGTCTGTGTAGCAATATTTTTACAATGAATTTACCATTTAATTTAATTTTCCTATTATAAAAATGAGTGGTAACAGAAAAAATTAGAGTGCTGACATTTGTGGTTAGAATAGTAGGGCTCAAAAATGGTGTGTTATTGAAATGAAGATGCCATGGTTTGTGTCTAAAAGGCAAAGTGTAGGCAAGAGGGAAGTTATATTTATTTTCAGTCTTTTGGGCATATTCCTGATAATACTAGTCTTTTGAAATTGTTATATTTTGTTAATCAGAATTTTCTAGGTTGTGCTTCAGTAGTAAACCATCACCACATTTCATTGGTTTGTCTCAACAAAGGTTTACTTTTCATATATATATATATATAGGTCTTTGTATGTTATAGTTACTCAGGGTGCTGGCTGATGGTGGCACCATCTTTATGCATGTGGCAAGAAAAGGGACACTAGTAAAGGACTCACTGACTGAAAGCGTAAACTTGGATATGACACTTGTCACATCTGCTTACATTTCATTGACCAGTACAAGTCACAAGAGCATACCTAATTCAAAAGATGCAAGAGGGTTCATCCCATGTGCCTGGGAAGAGAGAATAATTGGGGTATTTGTAAATAAACCCTAATGGATGCCATAGACTTCTCCTAAATGAGTTAACATTCAGGAATGATGATGCTGGATGACAGTGTATCTTTTCGGTTTCAAGATAAGCCTATATTTGAAGGAAGTAGCCTGTTATTATTGATCTTTCTTAGACAAAGAGGATGAAAATCAGAATGACTGAGCAGTGTCACTATACACATACACCTAGTGAGAGGAGAAATCAGGCTTACTCTATCTGTACAGTATAATTGTCTCTCCATATATTTCAACCTGTACTAGATTCTGCTACTTTATACTCTATGGTCCTTTTTACATAATTTGCACCTTATTGATAGTCAAGTAAAAAGACAGTTTTGATATGCATATATTCTTTGGTTTAAATGTGTAATTTTAGCTATAACTATCATAATATCTCCTACATTTTCCTTTAGAAAATTGTTTTAACATTAAAAATTATTCAGGGTTTCAGTACATCTTTAGATTTTTCACTAGAAAATTATCTTCTGCTCAGTAGGAAAACAAAATAAAAGATTGCTCTCTTAGAAGATAATTTATTAATTTGTTAAACTTTTTTTTCCTTCCTTAGGATTTAAAAAAATAATAATGTAAAATTTTCTAATACTGATTTTAATTGAAAATAAAACAAGCCATTCGTTTTTACACAAAATGAGTGTGAACTGATTTATTATTTTTCTTCAGATACGTAAATATATTATCCAGATAGAGATCTGTTCTTCTTTTCTTATATAATAGCCAAGCATTTACCAAATATGTGAAAAACCAATTGTGCAGCTCATTATATAGAAAATATAAAATGTTGCTGGCAGGTAAGCATAATTTCTGGTATAATTTTTCAGGACTATGAGATGGATGGTTGAAGTCCCCATGAGCTCTTATGTAGTATTAAGTGCACTGTCTATTAATATGTCAGCACTTACAAAGTACTTTGTAGCATTTAATGAATCTAAAAGAAATTGAGAGTGCCATTCTTGAAGAATAATAAAATTTCCGTGGTTTTTACTTCTGATCTGATTTCTAAAAATCTACAGATGTCCTAGGTTATTTTACATATTTTTGAATAATCATCCTTACATAAACTATGTTCACATCCTAAAAATAGAAGGTGAAGGCTTCATGGCCTTACTGATGCTTTACAAATAATTGGATCACTTAGTTATTCTTTCATATTTGATCAAATTCCAGCAGTAAATTTAATATATAGGGAGGAACTTTAGTTCTTATAGCCCCCATGGTACCACTGTTATATATTTGGAATAATGTTGTTGTTTCTTGCTAATATTTAATTTTTACTGAAATCTCAATGCTTCAACTGATGATATAAAGAAACAAGAACAATTCGGTAATGGACAGTTTCTGAAGGGACAGGAGGGAGATTTCCAATATGCAAAGTTTTGCCAATGGGGAAAGTCATTAAATGAAATTATCCCCCATTGGAATAATTTTCTTTCTTTCTTTATTAAATGTAATTTTAAGTAAGAATGTCGGGCGGCCTAATGAATCAAATATGATTTGTAAGTATTTCTTATGTTTAAGGCCATGAACATGGATTTATAAATTCGGAGGTTATATATACAACCTTTCTAGAAGCAAATATTGTTTGATAGATTCATAATGTATCAGTTTTTTCAAGCTTATATCCTATAAGATTGCAAAGATGCTGTCAAATAAGGGATGAGTCAGGTTTTCCATAAGAATATCATTCTAATGTCATGACAACAGCCTGACTCAAAACTACAAATTCTGCTGGCAAACTTTTTCTTTCAAATGTTTGACATTTTTGGAACATGTAGAATCCATTGTATTGCCTTCCTGAAAGAACTCCATTTAATAAAGTGCCTTAATGTAATAATTTAGTATTTGAGATTCAATGGAAAAAGAGTTTTTCATAAATTTGAATAAATAACAAGGCATCATATTCAACTTTCAGGGCACAAAAGCAGGCTATTGATAGATGATTTTACTCCTAACATAGTAGGACTATTAGAATGTTTAATGTTTTGTTGTTTTTCCTCCCTCCTTAGAGATTTGACAGTTAATATTTCTGAAATCTAAAGTCCCAGCAGTTTTGTGCTTAGGAACCTAACTGCATCATGACCTAACAGTTGAACTAAGCCCTGATGAGTGGATTAGGTCCATTTCCTCTTCCTTCTCCATGTGTCTATGATTCTCATACCTGTGTCCCTTTCTTGGACTTGTCTCTGAAGTCTGTGGGAGATCACTTCCTCCCCATTACTAACCAGCAGGGGGGCCTGTGTTTCCTTGTTTTGGAGCAGCAGGGCATTTGTTCTACCCTGTTTACAGCCAGCGGGGGGCCCCTTTCTTCCTTACAGCTTGCCTTTTCGTCAGCACAGAGGGAGATTCAAAATCGGAAATGATCTTAATTAAATGCTTTCTGTACAGAAACACCCAGTCCATAACCTAGGTCTCCCAACCCCTCTTGGAGGTGCCCCTCCTTACCTTCTGCCTTAGTTGAGACTGTAGGGAATAGATCTTCTCACAAAAGACAAGGATAAATATTTATCAGGGCACAAAAAATGTTTAGAAGAGCTACAATGATTACATTCATTATTGTGAACAGGTTTAATGATGTGAGGTGTTATCAGGACTCCTGACAGAAATATTTTCCTCTGTAATATTTTCAAATAAAATTGTAGCCCCCCAAGCAAATGACAAAGTTGCTTTAAATATCCAGAATAAGTGTTCAAGAGAGTATTTTAGAGTTTGGGTCCCAAGATTATACTGCAAAAAATATTTAAGAGTTTTTAGCTTTATAATGTAACGTTTGCAGATATGATTCAGTTTCTACTTCGTGGTGTGCAAATGGTATAAGGAATGGAAATGTAACCAGATTTTGATTGATTTAATAATTTCTTTCTTAGGGATTAAGATAAAAATCCTGAATGTCTTATATTCTGTTTCTAAAATTATACAATTATACCTGGCCAATTATACACTACAAAGTCAGTTTTTAAAATATAAATAGACCAAAAGTTTATTTTTGCTTAGTTGTAAAGTAATAGTTTTACTCTTCTATTATGTAAAAAGCAGAAATAATTAGGGAGATAATACCTAGTTAGTAGATTATTCACAGGTTTCAGCTGAATAGATCTTTAAAAAGGAAAATAATACAATTACAAGGCATTTGAAATATTTTTTTTAGGTAGATATAAAAATTACAATTAGTGAATATATCATTCTTTAAAAATCACATTTTTAAAAAACAAAGAAATTAAAGATTTGATATGGAAAGTTTTAGAATTATTTATTGTTTTAAGCAGAATTTTGTTATAACAATGAAATGGAAATATTTACCATATGAGAAACGTTATATTTAGATGAAATACAACTTCTTTTTAAACATAAATAATTTTAAATTATTAGTACACTTTTGTCATCACTTTAATGTATTATTATTCATTGATCAAAAAATAATCACAATTAAATTAGAACACTATTTTGAAGTAGAAGTTTACAACAAATCTTTTTTTCAATGAAATCAAGTGTTGAATTACATGATTTTTCTCTTACAGTTTTCTACTTTAAAAAGCTTATTTTTACAAAATAAAAAGTATTCAATAATGATTTGCTAAATCATTCTAAGTCTCTAGGTTTGGATAAAGTAAGTTTGCAAAATTCTGATTTTTTACTAATGATTTAGTGTTTGTGTGATGAATACGATGAAAGCATCATATTAGGTACAGGTGTACGATGCTGTGATTGGCATTTGAGTTTTGTTCAAAAGGCACTGTTCTTTGTGAATTAGACATGC
This sequence comes from Tolypeutes matacus, assembly GCA_026826555.1. NCBI lineage: Eukaryota > Metazoa > Chordata > Mammalia > Cingulata > Chlamyphoridae > Tolypeutes > Tolypeutes matacus. The sequence continues at coordinate 8,926,572 of JAKSZT010054524.1, forward strand.
TGATTTTATATCCTAATTCAATGTCTATAAAGCCTAGCATTGTTTAATTCTCTGCTTTCTGAGGTTTCCTCATAGGAAACAAAATAGAAAGCAACTCCTTTAAAAGAGACATTTTCATAAAAATTAAAACATCTTTTGAAATGATAGTGAGGTAGTGGTATTTTAATGCCTCTTTTTTGTTTACTTGTTTAAAGACATTTTAATGAAAGAACGCTGTTATTATTTTCTCTTTCCTATTTCAAAAGCAGCTGTTTCAAATTAAAATTAAATGTTTTTGAATCTACACTTTTTACTATGACAATAAAGGGAAGAAAGAGTTATTATTGCCTCTTGTGGAGATTTTTAAATATAGTTTCTTGTTTAAAAGAACTTATTTTTAACCACAAGAAGTTGGTTATTCTGTGTGCTTTTATCAGATAGGCCTCATATAATTTCTTGTATCTGTTAAGGAAATCTCTATATAAGAGATAAAACATCCAAGAACGCGAACCTAATGAAAACCATGCTCTTGCTGAGATGGTTTCACTCCAGTAACCTCGGGGAAGTGTTGGAAAGTAATTGGAGTTTCAGTGATAAGGCTGTGCTGCTGCCCATGATGGATTTGACTATTTGATAGGCTGTTTGTATTTTTACAAAAACAATTTACTGTGTTTATAGTTAGCCTGGGTCTTAGGGGATGTTCTTCCCCGCCCCCACCCCACCCCAGTTTAGGTCTATGTGCTCATTAATAAAACAATCTATTTCTGTTTTTGAAGACAAACAATATATTTTAAGATAACTTAAAAAATGTAAATTTTTAAAGAAAGACGCTATTTAGTCTTCTAAATTATGTCTTTTATACCATTTGGTATTGCTGAATAGCTAAAATTTGTTTTCTCTTTTCTCATTGGAAATCTGTAATTTTCTTAACAAATACATTTTCTGCTCTGAATAAAACTAAGATTATTAAAATATGGTATTCCAAAAATAAAGTTTTTGAAAAGGTTCAACTTTTAAGTGTTTCAGGTGCATGCAAACATTTCCATTTATGAACTTACTTTTTTATTACTGTTGCTTTTATATGAAATAATTGATAGCTAAAAAATATATTTAGTTGAATAAAAGAATTAGCTGAATAATAAAATGAGAATAGCCACAAACTAAAAGCTGGTATAACTGAGTTCCATTGCCCAGTTAGGTATGTGTAGACCACTTGCTACATATATGAATTGTACACATCATTTAACCCTTTGGGATTTTGGATTTAGCTTCTGTAAAATATGGGGATTGCATTAAAAATAACTCAGTTGGTCCTTCCTTCCAGGTGACAAGATACAACATCAAGTCTTGACTTCACAAAATTATTACAGAAGATTTCAAAAATGTTACTACTAATTAAATTTGATATAAGCATATATGCTAAACATTTTATTTTTTTAACTTGAAAATTTGAAAATAAAAACTGAAGAATAATTCACTTTGTTAATCTCATAATTTAAAAAGCTTGATATTTTGAGTGGTAAGCAAAATGAAATAGGAATGTTCCCATTTTATTAATTCTGTCAAGTTAATGTGAGTTTAAATGCCATGGCAATCCATGTCTAGATTTAGACAAATTATTTTTAACTATATTCTAAGGGTTTCAGAAGAAAGAAACAATCATAGCTAAATTTGAAGGGTTCAGCTTTGTTGCTATTTTCAAGGAGAGAATAATTTTACAAGAAACTAATGCCTATTCCTGAAATGTAGACAATAATTTGAATTAATATTAAATAAACATATTTCTGCTTTAAAAAATATTGTCATTCTTTTCCTAAAGGTATACGATCTTGTGCCGACTCTCAGAATGAGGACATGAATAATTGTATATGTAATGTATTAAGATACAGTTTCAAGACTGATTTTAAAACAAAAATTTTATACTAGGAAACTTCATATTCTTTCTTGTTGATGCTCAAAGCCAGTTGGTGATGACTTGGAATATAATTTAATTACCATTAGCAATTTAGATTTATACTGCCAAATTCAGAACTGCTTTTGAGGTGGTATAATAGATATTATACAGTATAATTTTTTGAATTTGATTTGTCATATTGTAAGGCTGTTTGGAAATCTGCCTAGAAGATAATGTTTTTACCAAAAAGTAAGATGTTTACGTCTGTATGTCGAGCATGTAAAAATGGATGGCAAATAAATGGCAAAGAATGTGATTTTTAAAATTTCCTAATTCATTTCAGCAACACTGTATCTCGTATTATCACTTTGTTACTTGTCAAAATTCAGTTATTTTCTTACTGGCACTTTTGAAAGCTCTTCATCATTAACTTGCTACTAAATCTGCCTTTATAATTCCATTCTATAATAAGTTTTCCAAGACAAACATTCCTTCCAAAAACTTTCAGAGTTTACATCCATTCCAACTTCTTTTCATACTACCTTTTAGTATAAAATTTTAGTATAATATTAATATCATTTGTCAACAGAGTTTCTGTTTATCTTTGTTCATTGTATTGCTTACTCTACTGAGATGAAAGCTATATAATCACTAATGTCAATACGTTGTCTTACAATAAAGTCTCTCCATTGTATGAAAGCCATACTATATAAATCTGAGAGTAGAATGGATCTATATATCATCTTAATAATAATTCTCAACAAATAATATTTAAGTATACAAACTTATGCATTGAATATCAATATATTTCTTGGAGAGTTCAGTCAGTTGACTATGCCACTAGTTGTGATAGAAACTTGTTTGAAATCCATAAATTCTTATTACCAGATTACTAGACTTTTCTAATAATCTAGTAATCTGGTAATAAAATATGTATCAATGTATCATCACTTTTGAGTCAGCTAAGATTAACCATTTTTTCAGTGATTTTCAGTTTTTTTTTAGTCAGTCTTATTGTCTTCTCAATGATTATATGTACAATCCACAGCAACATTTGGAATGAAATCTCTGCTTTGCTTTCTCTGTTTAAGATACTCTATCTCAAGTAAACTCTCCATTACTAGTGATGTTAAAATTCAGTAAAATTCTGTGACCCACTATATGTTCTTCCATTTTTCCAGACACAGCTCATTTTGAAATTTTATTAGTATTCTGTCCATTATATTAACACTATTGTATTACATCAGATGTAATTGCCTATATAAATATATTTTTTAAACTATGTATTAAAAGAGGAATATCATAAGGATCTAGTTTCATTATGCTCCTGGTTTATCATGGGTGAAAATATCTAGGATATGCTAATACATTAGGTTACTGTTTCCTACTGATACTAATATTAAAATTAAATATGGAAGGACTTGATTTCAACAGAGTTTGATATGAGACCCAAGATTTATACAGAACACTTTTAGCCATTTCTAGAAGCCAACTCTAAACTGAAAATCAAGGGATTTAGGAATCTACTGTGTAAGCTAAGTCTCAGATTAAAATAAAATAAAATATATGTATATATATATACAGTGTCTTTTGAATTTATATTTCTTAGTAGGACCCCTAAGTGATTTTGATACAGTTAATCCACAGACCACATTTTTAAACTACTGTTTAATAAAAAAATTTTAGGCATGTCTTTTTTTTTAATTACAAATTCATGTCTTTTGTCCAGCAAAAAATCATTTATAATAATTCCAAACTCTTACAGAATCACAAACTATTTCTTAAGGAATAGTATCTTCAAAAATAAAGAATAAAAGATTGCTATGTTCTTAAACCTGGGCACCAGTCTTTCTGCAGGCTTTTTTGGTCACACTCGGTTACTTTATTCTATGTTGTGCTATCGTAGATTTTCTGTGGTCACTCAGATTTTAATTACTCTTTCCTGCTAATATCATAAACAATAGAAATGTCCCAGAAAGTTTAGGTAATTCTAGCACCTAGACTATAGCTCTCAGACTCCTACTCATACATGTATAAAGAAGAAAAAAACTTTAGAAATAGCTAGAAGTAACTACTGTAGAAACATAATGTTTTAGGGCTAAAAGGTGCCTCGAGAATGTTGGGCAACCCCTGTCATATATATTCCTATAATACCATATATGCATATATTCTATATGAGTAATCCCCTCTTTAGCAGAGCACTGGGCATACTTGATATTTTAAAATATACCAAAGAGCTATATTGAATCAGTTTTTGAAAAAACAGTCAATCTATTTGTTAAGAATTCCTTTGCAAGTAACAGCAGTCCCTACTACAGTGGCTTGTGCAGAGTCATATATATTTGCCTCATATTACAGGGAGCCTGACCTTAGGCCAAACAGGGCTAATAAAGATGTCCAAGGATGTCCTTGGACTCCAGAGTCTTACCTTCCTTCTGTGCCAAGGCCGTTACTGTCATGCTTTCATGTTGCAGATGATCACTGCCCTTCCAGGGCCCATATCCTCATGTTAGCTCTCCAGGAAGGAAGAAAAGTAAAGGGCAAATAGGCAAAAAGCAAGTCTGTCTTTTTATTTGGGAAGGTTCATCCACTTCAGAGACGTCTATCTACATCTGATTGGGAGAACTTTGTCACTTTGCCTACTCTGGCTCTTTGGGAAGCTGAGAAATTGAATAATTTTACCTGGGCACTCTGACGTCCTAAAATGAACCGAGTAGGAAATCTAGTAACCAAAAAAAGTAGAAGTGTACATTGTATAGACATTTGGAAATGTCTGCTACACATGCTGTTTATATAAAGGAAAATGTGAAAAAGACTCAGGACAATGATTTATAAAAAGCGACATCCTTCATTGTTTGTTATGTGTATCATTAACTATTTTGTATACTATTAATTAAAAGGCATAGTCATGAGTCTTTCTCACCCAAGTCTGATGACAAAATGTGTGCCAGATGCTAACAGTGGGGTAATAATCTAAACTAATGGGAAAAGTGAAAACCTTGGGCAGATAATGGTAGGTGAAAGAGGGTGACAAACCCACAAAAACTGCTAAGGCTTTAATGATTGGCTCTTTCGGTGTGGTAGCAGGCAGCAAGAAGACAATGCTCTACACCGTTTTAGTAGTTTATCTTTATGACTGACTTTGAGGAAGTTCTAAAGTTTTAACTGCTCCACTTTTGACCATGATATTTTAACCCTTGTTCCAACAGCAAGCAGGTATTAAAACGCTGAAATAACTGGAACTCTCAATTGCTTTTTCTGTTGGAATCTCCAAAATTTAACTTTTGCTATAATTGACTATTTAAGGGGTCCAGGGTGGTACAATGGAAAAGGAGGTCTCATGGCATGAAAAAGGAAGCGGAAGTCAGAGTTTCCTATGGCAAGCCTGGAGGGTTTGGGTAAGGGTTGAAGTGAACCCTCTAATTGGCAGCACATTGGAATTCAGGTTATCTTTTAACTAGTTCAGAATTAATCCTGGTTATTATTTATACCATGGTGCTTTTTTGTGACTAATCCTGGAGAGAAGCCCACCTTATGTTATGTTGATAGCATGCATTTATTCTGAGGAGTGTAACTAGCAAATCTCTCAAGAGAGATTTTCCAGTATAAAATGTAAAAGTAATTTTGCATGATGTATAGATTATCATTCCTTGATAAATGTATTACCCAATAGCCTTAAATTAGTGTTAGTAATACTTTGGTATATATAATAATTGTGTTTCTTTTAATTCCTAACCTTATTCTATAAAAAATATGAAGGGGAAAAAAAAGAAAGTGTTCACAGGAAGATACAGATGAAATACACATACAGAGTATTCAAAGAAGATGAACATAAAAATTGTGGAAAATACAACATCATTAAAAACATTAAAAAAAAAAAAAACCTTTTGTCTATATTAAACATCAAATCCATTTCCAAGTCACATATTTGCATTAGCAAATGGAACAGATGAGATTATTTTTTCCTATGTTTTGAGTAATTTCTTCTTACTTAATTGCTTTTTCTTTTATCTTAACTATCATTTTGCCAGATAATATGCAGTTTATTATTTTTATGGTACTCAGATTTTCCATCATAAGAGTTGAAATTATTTTCCATAATTTTTTGTCATCTTATTTCAGATATACACATGCTGAGAGATACATATTTATGCCATTGTATCTTTATATTTCCTACAAAATGAGACAAATTTTATATAATAGCTTTATATATTCTATAGTTATCATTTGGGCTGGGCATGGGAAGCATTTTCATTAGAACACATTTAAAAAAAATCATTTCCAAATATATGTGCTGATCTCCGAGTTCCCAGACATTTTCCTATGGGGTCCATATAATATAATCATGGAGACAAGAGTCATGTCACGGCTCAGCTGGACAGCTTTTATTATGTATTTTGATACACAATTTGAAACAAGCTCATTGGAGGCTAATTTTTAAACCCTCTCTTCATTGTAGTAGAGCAGCCCGAGAAATTTTTCCTCATCTAATTGTCAGTAGTAATGCTAAGACATTCCCTAGATGGATATGGGACCATTGGGAGTTGCATTAACTCTTGCGGCTCTCTGCAGTACCAAGAGTCATCAGCCTGGTGAATTAAGAGCAACAACTAAGGGCACTGGGACCAAGTGTGGGATATCCTTCCCTCAATTCCAGAGTTTATGAAGAGTATTGAAGCTTTCACCCTCTATTGAAGTATTGTAGAGGTACAGTACTGTCTTTAACACCTATAGGACTTTTCAATGACTATAGATAACCTGGGAATCCTTCCTTCACCAGGCATCTCACTGACCTCTGAAGGGGTGGGGGGTGGGGCTGGGATAAAAATGCCCTCGTTGGCTCTCTGATACCACAGTGGCAGTTCTAAATGTCAGAGTGATCATATGGGGATGAGCTGATTCCTTTTCACCCTTGTGGAGATCTGCTTAAACTCCAAATACACATTCACAAACACTAAAATAGCTTCAAGCAAATATGACTTATTTATCTAATTGCCTATGTACCATAAAAAAGAAAAACAAAGCAAGGCTGCCCTGAAGAACTTGCCATTCCATAATATATAGAATTAACATCTAGGAAACTATGCAGAACCACCACAGTCACTTTGATATTTTTTCTAGTTATTTTTTCCTTTGTACTGATTTTACACACTTGGAATTATAGTGTACAAATAATTTTGTCCATTTTTCATAAGATAGGGCTATTTTCCTTTGTTTTCACCCTGGTTTGGTCATTGGCTTCCACTTTATTATTGTTATATGGGTTGTGTTTATGTAACTGTGGTATTTACTTACGTACAAGATAGAGAAAAGAAATTCATATTTCTACAAACTTGTTTCAGTGATTAGCCTAAAATGGAATCTTTACGCCATAACATTCGACCCTTAGAATTTTTGAAATTGGATATATGCCTTCTTTTGTGATGTTTACACTTAGTATGAAAATAACTGTTACAAGTGTCCATAATATCCTACTTGACCCAATGTACCCCATGGAAAATTAAGTATGTTTTGAAGCTACTTGTATTAGTCAGGGTTCTCTCGGGAAACAGAATCAACAGGAGATATCTGTCAATAATATGAGATTTTATAAGAGTCTCTCATGCGACCTTGGGGATGCACAAGTCCAGGTTCCACAGGCAGGCTGCAAACCAGGGGCTCCGGTGAAAGTCCAATGAAAGGTCCTTGATAAATTTCTGGGAGAAGTTGACTTTCCAAAGACGAGCTGGGAAATTCTCTCTGAATGTTGAAATCACTTCCCCTTTTAAGGCACTCAACTGATTGGATAAAAGCATCACCCACTGCTGATGCAATCTCCCTGATTGATGCAGATGTAATCAACCATCCACGCAGTAAACTCACTGGTGATTGAAGTCCATAAATGCTCTTGTATTACAATTAGCCCAGTGCTTGCTGAACCTAACACCTGGACACAATTACCTGGCCAAGTTGACACATTAGCCTAATCACACTACTGAAAGTCCTAGTATGACAAATGCTGCAATATATTACTCTAAATAACACTTTCTCGTATTTGTATCTTATATGTATGTATATACACAACTATTAAACAAATAACAGGAAACCATGCTTCTGCAAATAGCTAATACTCAGTCATTATGTTCCATTAAAATAATAAGATATTTTATAAATATGATGAATACTATGTTTAACTTTTTACAATAGAGGATTCCAACATATAATAGACTACATAAATTATCTTTTACTGAAGTTTAGTTATTAGTTAGCATTTTTAGAGTAACATCCAAAGAGATTCAAAATTTGTCATAGCTCATTTAAATTATGATTTAAATTATGAAATATTGTCTCCAAAATTTGAAAGACATTTATATTTACTAGATTCAAGCATTGAAATTTATTGAAAGCTCTGGTACATTTGTAGGTCTAATGTGAATTGATAAACTGGCTTAATTAAGAGAAAAATTCAATTTAGTCCTCTGTACCAGGGAACTGGATTCACATTATTATAATACCTTATACTATTTAAAATTAAATGAGGATATATTCTTTTATGGTACATATTAATTAAATTACCTGAGACTTTTTTTGAGTCTTCAACAAAACTACACATTCTTTTGTTTTATTACATAATGAAAAATAATACTGAAAATGTCAATATTTGGAACTAAATTCTAATCATTCAAACTACGTAGTATTCACTGTACAGCTATTTAGTTTAAACATACTTTTCTTAAATGTGGCATTCGTATTAAAATGAAATCCAGACAAAATTTGGGGATCTACTACTTTCTAAGTTTGCTTCCGTTCTAATAGATCCTTTCTTTAAAATTGATGTTAGCTTAATTGAGTCAGGGAAAACAATCACAAACTTCACAAATACTCATCTTCCAAGGCTAAAATAATAAAAACAAATTTAAGTTATTGATTTGTCTTTTGAAATATAACACTCGTTGGAAGGCATGGTTTATCGTGTAACTTTGAGACATAGCTAGCATTTGAATAAGTATTGTGTTAAAGCTTCTGTAAAACATTTTAATCACCTCTGCTAAAAAGAAGATGTTAGGTACCAATATATAACTCTCATTGGGAAAAATATATTTTCAAGGGTAGATAAGAGAAATCTTTTTCTTTCCATTTTATCTTAAATTCCCATTAGAGAATAATAGACTCCTTGGTAATCTCTCTTTAAGTCTTATCTCTTTTTTTTTTTTTTTTTTGGAACATAGACAAAGTTGCCAGGACTGTTACCAACAGCTGTTGGTCCTGTAGGAGAGCTTTGGGTATGCATTCTACTAATATCCTGGTTCACTGTAAGACCTAAAGGAGATACTCTTCACCTTTCCAAAGATTTCAATATTTTTCATTGGTTTTCTCTACAAGTTGCTATCAGTCTAGTCTCCACAACAAAAAAGTATTGGTAGGTGCATCAGACACATCACTTTTTATTATCACTTCTTATCCCTTCTATTTGTATAAATTTATCAAAGTTCACTTTGAGGAACTGAATTCATTGAATTTATGTGTGTGCACATTTGAATATCATGAAATGTAATTTTTCATCTTATTAATTTTTACTAAAATGGAATAACTGATATCTTATTAATAATTTGGAGATGCATGACAAATTCAAGGTTTTCCCTCCCATGTTTTAGTGTTGATAGCCCTCTTTATGAATTTTTTTAAAGCCAGATCAATCCAAACAAAAATAAGACCTTTGACATTTCTATTCTCTGTGTTCTTTTTGTTGCTGTTGGTAGACGAGCAGTTTCTCAATTCTACCATTCATTTTTATAAACATGGATAAATTCCTTATTTTGTTTTTATTTCCTATGCTTCTGTTCCTATTTTTTACTACTACCATGTAATTTATTTTGCATGTGAGATTTTCCAGAGTAAATACTTCAAATGAATTACTGTTAGAAAGTATATCTGTCATAGCATCTTTATTAAATAATAGCTTTAAAAAGTCAACTCTTGGGAGCAGATGTAGCTCAAGCCGTTGAGTGCCTGCTTCCCACATGGGAGGTCCCATGTTCGGTCCCCAGTGATCCTAAAAACAAAAAATAAGCAATCAACAAGCAAACAAATGAAAAAACCAACTCAGGGGAGCCGATATGACTCAGTGGTTGAGTGCCGATTTCCCACATATGAGATCCTGGGTTCAATCCTCAGGCCCGAAACATTAAAAAAAAAATGTCAACATCAAATTGTACTTGCTACCAAGTCATCTTTGTACTTTTGTTGCCACTGGAACATCTAAGTTCTGTGTTCTTTATTTTACATCTATCTGGGGTATTCTCAATGACAATTAACGGCATCAAAATGGAAATGATTTTGTGATTCAAACTCAGGATATCGCAGACATGGTATGCACCTATTAAGGCTATTAACACAATAGATGACCTGCCACAAATTATTTCTCTTAAAAATTCAGATTTACTAATGTCATTGAGCTAAAGATTTCAGACCTAGCTCTAGAAAAGAAAGTAAGTCAATTACAATTTACTGCAAATGTAATCATTTATCTTTCCATAGAATAAATAGAATTTGTTTTACTTGATTTGAAGATTTAGTGGGGCATGGGATTCATTCATTATGCCTTGCCTTAATCTTGGGCTCTAAATTGCCTTAAAGGAAGAAAGCTTCTAGAAACTATCTGATTTCAAAATTTGATATTTGGATTTTTAAAAAATGATTCCATATAAATAGTTGTATGTCCCTATAATTTAAATATTGGCATTCTCATAAGATATCTTTTTTAAAAGAAATGAAATTTTTACAAAAATATTCTAGTAGTGGTAAAAAGTAAATAATTTTAAAACATAGCAAGTATTTATTAAAATATTCTGCCAGTGTTTCTACTTTAATAGTTAAATTTAAGCATTGTCAAATATAACTTTGGGAAAAGTTGTCTAGAAATGTTATATTTAGATGTTGCAAATATTATTTGTTTTGATGATTTATGTCAACAGATGGCAGTGATTTAAGGAAAATGTATAGGCTAATACAGGAGAATTTCCTCATATTGCTGGATATTGCTTAGGAATGTTGCTATTAAATAAAACATCTTTGAGTTTACCTAAGTAGTTTGTTGAAGTGTGTTTGTACAAATTCTTACTATGCCATCTTACAGTAGCTACTCATTATAAAATAGATATATTGTCCCCTTTTTCCTGTAGAGAATAGAGAATTAGAAATTCATGTAGAAATAAGAATATCAAATAATCCAGAATTAAGTGGAAAACAAGACCAATTCTATCAATGTACCTCTATTGCTCACTGATAATACTCATGCATTGGACTTCTTCTTCCCAGCTCACCTGTCTAATGCCACACCGGAGCCCATTCTCAGCTGGTTTCCCTGAGCAAAAGAAATCTCTAACATTCGTTTAAACCAAGGCAGCAATTCTCATCTGGAGAACGGATTGTGTGGGTTATAGTAGCAATGGTGCGAGAATTTCTGTTATGAAGTACCACTGTAATGATGGAAATATATTATGACTTAAGTTTGTGGGGTGATTGTGGGATTTGATTGGGAATTAGTGAACTATGGTATTAGTCACTGGCAGTAGTTTATAATGTTATCTTCCAGGATTTTTGTATTTAATAGGGATTTACTGCATAGCAGAACTCTAACTCTGACCTAATGAAGTAAACTCTAATAAAGGAGTTCCAGAACCAAGCTGACTGATGAAGGGAGGCATTTTGAAACTGATAAGGTATTTTGGTCCTTGGCAGCGGTGACCAAGGACCATTAGACTCCTGAGCTCAGCCTCTGCTTTAACACATACGGTTGAGTATGTAGGCAAGACACACATATAGCAAGCTTAGGGGTGACTTTACCTCAGTCCTTGTTTTTTTCCATTTATAATGCTGGTCCTGGTAAACAAAGGTTTTGATTTTCCATGTTTTCTGATAAGTTACCAAAAATCTTTCTCTCCATCCAATCTCAGATGAAGAATTGCTTAGCAATAAACCTGCACTACCCAACGGCAGTGATTTTAGATCCAATATTACACAATAATTAGTGAACTATTTAGCAGTGTTTGCAATAATTCTACCACCATGTTTACAGTTTCTATTTCTTTTCTCTAAAATCATATATTTATGTTTGTACCTAGTTATGCATATTTAATAGTTCTCTTTTATACTTTCAGCACAAACACATATTTAAATACATCAGTTCCAAGAGCCTGAATTATAGTAGCACCAGTAGTAGCATTTTACAGTTGATATTGATTTTTAAAAATACATTTGCCCCAAAAACATTCCTTTTAGATCCTTTGGAATATTTTAAACTATTTTCTTTACATAGAAAATTGAAGAAATTCAAAGTCATTAGAAAATAATTTCCATTTAACTCGGTCTTCTTCAAATTGCAATCATGCTCCCTAAAAACAGTTAATAGATATTTTCACAGATATTTTCACATTTCTATGCAACAGGCTAATTTTATAAAAGGAGACAGCTAGAACTTGTTTCTCCATGATTTGGCTTCATTTGTTACAAAAGATTGCAAAGTAATTGAAGGAAAATGAAAACTAAATGAAATAATTAAATAAGCAATGTAATTTCTAGGTGTTAATTCAATTCTATTTCTCATCAATTTTCTGTATTTTAAACTTCATTTGCTTTTTATCTACTTCTTGCCTGAAGGCTTATGTCTCAAATTATGGAATGGATTCATCCCTGAGTACTTAGCATGATGACATAAGGGAAAATGCCACTCAGAGAGCTAGACTAATACATTTAGCAGTTATTCTGTTATTTGGTGGTTTCAAACTCCAGATGGCCAAGTCTAGTTGATTTGATTGTCTTTGTCCATAAGTAAGAAATCTGTACTGTGAAATTGTATGACCAGAAAGGAATAAATCTTGATTTACTAAAGATGATTTTATTGCTTCTGAGATATTTATAAGAGAAAGAGGTAGTATACCAAAATGGAAACGTTAAGAAAGGTAAGTGAAAACCTTTTTAATGTATCTTTGTCAGTAAAGTAGACCAAATTTACAAATATGGAGTATTTATCGACATTTATATTGTTTCAGTTACCACGTTTCCAGGTCTCCTACCAACATATTTACAAATCTGGAGGAAAAAAAAAAAAAAAGTGAGGAATTCACTGAATTGGCATGTAAAAGCTTTTTCTATAAACCTTGGGGTCAATTGTCAGACCCCTCTTGAATGATTACTTATCTCTAGAGCTAACAGAGCTGCTTTTGAAGCTGAATACATTCTTTAAAGGCAGGAGAGATAAGTAAAAGTACATGAGAGGCTGACTGTTCACATAAAACAAATAGCCTTATGCATAAGTGATCAGCATGTTAAATTGATGGTAATTGACTTTAACAGTTTTTGTCAGAAAAATGTTTTCACATATGAATAAGTAACTTTTTAACCAACTGGTCATCTTTGGCAATTGCTTATATTTGAAGAAAAATTAAAAGTTTTGTTTATTTCTCTTTTAAATTTGCTCTTAGGGCACAGTTTAAAAGCAAAAGGACAAACCTCAATGTGGGAAAATGCCACAATGAGTCAATGTGCTTCCACTAGAAGACAAAACCCTCCATAAAAATGCCACAGTACCTTTTTGCAACCTGGAATTCACAAGCAGTTAATAATTAAATTAATCTTGACAATCTTTTATTGTTCCTTTTGAAAAATTAGATGCTTATAAATAATTAATTAAAATTTCAACTCTTTAGTCTTAAATATTTCTGCTGGCCAAGTCGATAGGGACTGAGGGCCCATTACAAAAGATTTTCACCAACTATTCCTAGATTTCTTCTTACTACAGATTGCTTTTTAATAAGACTGACATTCACAGTTTAATAATATTAATGTGCTCTCACTTTTTATCTCTTAATTCAGTTGCATTAAAACATACATGGAATGGCAGATCTACCTGTGATTTGCAATATGCAGAATAGGTTGGCTAATTGTTAACTAGTGACCTGGTTAACTGTAGTAAATTTAGGACATTAAATCAAGCTTTTATATATTCTTTGTGAATGATCATTGCATCAAGTTCTTAATACCACTGTCCAAAGAAATAGCTCATTATATCTCTTCTGCCCTTTGAATTTTTTGTGCATACCTCTGTGTCCCTGTGGTTAAGCCCACATCCTTAAATTATAGGATTGCATTGTGGCAGCAATCTCCCTTATCAACATCTTGAAGAGAGATTAAGTAAAACTAGATTTGTGGATTTTGCCTTCAGTCCTGCTAGTGACCAATGCCTTCTCTCCTCTGGGAACCTACACCCATTCATGAGAGAGAAGCCATGAACCCTTGAGTGTCCCCATCCTCATTTGCTATCCTTGTGATGAGAATAAGGGGTTTTCAATTATTTAGTGTCTTATCTTTCCAGAGATAGGCAAATTCCACATTTCTCAATTATCTTGAAAACTTCCAAAACCCCCTACTTTTATATGATGTTTACATGATTATGCACTTTGAAAGAGCCTGTTTTGTAATGCTACCATATCTGACAGTAAGCTTTTGCTTTTAATTGCAATAGACTGAAAGCTGCTTCCAGTGAAATCTAATTATTCTTAGTTGGGAATACTCTTCTAGTGATACCACCAGCCTCCTGGGTACTAAGCATGTCTGATGACAGGTGATTCATAAGCACAATGTGACATTTTCCAATGAGTTGTTTTGTCACAGGTTATCCATTTTGTCAGACATGTTATTTTATCCTGAGCTTTAATGTGACTTTCATGTTCCTGGGCAAGTAGCTGAGAGTGTCATTTAGGTTGTCAAAACCATAACACCGTTTGAGTCAGAATATATAATTTTCAAATCAGAGCATGAAAAATTTAAATGAAGATCCCACAAAGTCACAGTTGATTTCTTCCTATTTACTTATCAATCTGGGGGCCAATGTATGATTAGCAGGCTGCTATAATCGGCCTTTGCAAATAAGTTAAATCAATTAAAGGACATAGTTTATTGCTGGGAAGGCTCTGTTGCCTGTTCTTGGGTTAAGTTATTGTAGTTTGTGTTAGAAGAAAGCAGCCTATTTGTTCAGATGACAAGCTGCTTGAATCATCGGTGACAAACTCAGGGAGCTTCTGCTTTTTTGGTATAGTTTTCCAGTGTTCATGCCTCTAGTCGTACTTCTCTTGCCCTTCTACCTTGCAAGTTATTTCATCTATTTGAAGATGAATCTGTAACTTAAGTATAATTCATTTTGATATGGTAACCTAATTATATGTGTTCCATAAATTCAGAGGAGTTGAAGATTAAAAAACAAAGTCCCAGTATCAATACAATATTGGTATCAAGGCCATTCTCAAAATTAGCCTAACAACTATTTTTAAATAAACAAATATAATAGGAAATACCTTATGAGGCTATAATTCTTTTAATTAAATTATTTTGAAATTAGCTATTAAAAGAACATTTATGGAATTTGGAGGATTGTGGGAAGATGGCAGAATTTGAATTAGTTGAGAGCACATTTTTAATATATTGCCTCATGTTAGTATTTGAAGTTTAAGCCTTTTCTTTTAAAGTGGTTTTAAGAAGACACTTTTTAAGATTTTTTCAAAATATATTATCCTAATATTTGAGAATTTATGACAGGAAAATGCCCCCCTAAAATAAGATAATAAAACGTAAATTATTTAGAAAGTTTTGTAACCTTTAAAGGGAGTATTAGGGGAACAGATGTGGCTCAAATGGTTGGGCGTCCATCTCCCATATGGAGGGACCCAGGTTTGATCCCCAGGACCTCCCAGTAAAAAAAAAAAAAAAAAAGATTATGGGAAGCAGCTGTGGCTCAAATGGTTGGGCTCCCGTTTACCATATGGGAGGCCCTGGGTTCGGTTCCTGGGGCTTCCTGGTGAAGGCCTGTGTGGCACCGTGAGCCAGTGCAGCAAGATAACACAACAAAGGGAGACAAGCAGACACAGAAAAATGCAAAGTAAATACACACAGAGAGCACAAGCAGTAAGGGTGGGATTAAAAAAAAAAAAAAAGGAGCATTAAATGCAAAAAATATATAGTTCATAATTATTCCATGTTATGGAATTCTGGACATTTGTAAAAAGAAAACGAATATCTTTATGTGACTTTCTAGTTTGGTCATTTTGATTAAACAAAATGAAAGAACACATTAACTTTCCTAAAATTATTAGCTTTATCATCATTTTTCTGAACATTTTATTAATATCTTGCAAGCTTATGTGATTTATGTAAAATGATTTTTCTTTTAAAAATATTATTAACAAATATTCTAAGACATTATCAGTGGTTAATTCTGGGTAGTAAGTGTGTGATATGGATGACTGGTTAAATTTTTTTACATTTCAGTAACTTACTTTTAGAAAATATAAACTTGTAAAAAATTAAGATAAATCATTGTGAAACCTACTATTGATAAGGAATAGTCCTCCCAAGGAAAAAAAAAATGCACACATTATTTTCATGATGTGGAGCTTTGTTCTGCCTGATAGTCAATAATCCCAATAAAATTTCCACTTTTTTAGGGGACAAATTTTAATCCTTATAAAATATGGTAGAATTTTCCATCAGGATGGAACTCATTAGTTCAATATCTGTACTAGATGAAAATATCTGGTGATTTGGGCCATACTGTCTTATGTTCATTTAATTTTCTGCCAAAAAAATGAGATTGAGTTTTAAGAATAATCCACAGATTTTTCTGTCCATAGAGTTTTGGCCAGTAAAAGTATGTTTACATTAATGGACTAAACATGATGCATTATAATTATGACATCTTTATAAACTTTCTGAAATGTAGGTATTTTTTTATTTTAAAAATAAATGCCACATATCTTAGAATAGGTAGCTCCATAAGATCTTATAAACAAAGCCCCAAAAGAGCCCGTATATTGATGCTTGAGAAGAAAGACAAATGGTAAAATAGATGAAAAATATTTTTAGAAATAATCATCTTCAGTGTTTGAATAGAGTGCTCTTTTCTGTGGTTTGCTAACTTCTGTAAATATTAAGGAATGAGCATATATCTAATTTTGAATCAATAGACTGTTACTGAATGAAATTCTTTTATTATCTTTTTGTCCCAGTTTTTTGCACAGTTCCTGACAGGTGGTTGGATGTCATCACATGTGACATAAGGGTTTGTTGACGTTTTAACAGAGATGAAGACTATTTCTTGTTACTTTCTTGGACCTTTCATAGATTTCTTGAAAAGAACTCTTTATTACTCCACACTGTAAAGTGAAAATAATGATTATATTTTCATTTGCCAGCACTGACTCTCCTCCCTCTTTTTGACATTAGACTATGTTAATGGGATAGTATTTTATTTAGAAAGGGTACTTGACTTTAAGTAGCATTTATGGATTTGAAGATCATCTCTGTCCATTTGTAACTTTGTACTCAGAGTGAGGGGAACATCTGAACATCTGGGGGCTCATTTCTATATTATAAAATGGGGATGATATTAACTACCATTTGCAACTCCGATGGTTGTTATGAAAATTAGAAGAATTAATGAATGGATTGTGAAAAATCACAATCACAGTGCTTATTCACAGTGTAAGGCATTTTGACTATCAACAGATCTGGTTAAAGTGTAATTCTTCTAATTTCCATGACGTTGTTTCACTAGTCAAAATCATTTATACTTTCCTTTCCCTCTTCATTCGGTCTGGTTCCTGCTTATTTGCAGTGGGTGCCCCCAATCAATTCCTTTTGTCAAACCCCTACCCAGATATATGTCTATGATATTTTCTCTAATAATCTGTAAAATATAATTTTGATTAGGGAACTCCTCACATGCACTTAGGGTTTAAACATATTTCTATTGCTGCGTACACTTATTTTCGATAAAATTTCTTAAGTTGTGGAAATCACTGGATGGAAACTAGTGAGTGAGCCCTGAAAGGAGTTTTATGAATGGGTAATGCAATTCCCTCCCTCTAATAAAAGCACTGTACAACTTATATTTAGTTTATATTGATTATTTTCCAACACAGAAATAAACCAATCTTTATATTATGCAGTAGTTCCTGTTAGTGGTGATATCAAGAATATCAGTCTTCCCTTGTGACTTCTATTTCTGTGCTTTTCTCCAACCCGGTGTAACCCTTAAGCAGATTTTTAATTATAGTAATGTGAGCCACTGAGAGTATCACCCTTTTGTGCCTGATCAAGTTACTATAGCTTAAATGTATTCCAGTTCTCTTATAAACTTAAAATTTATGGGTGGGTTATAAAATCCTTCACGAAGTTTGCAATTTTATTTCCACCAAAACAAAAACAAAAAGGTATAGTCTTATATAAAAAATGCTTATATTAAAAATGTGTAAAATGTGAGTAATTCATGTAAAGATATACTAGATTAGAATTGCAAATGCAGTATTTTAAGCCTTTTTAATTATTGAGACTGTTTAGAAAATGGAGTAATACCATTTTTTTTCTACACACTTATATTTGATAGCATTTATTGATGTTTTATTTATGTAATTTGAAACATACGTCTAAATTGTGAAGGAGACCAGCAGAAATATTTTAGATTTTAATCAATGTTTTATTGTATGTAGCATTTATAAATCTCAGTCTTCGGTAGAAAGCCTTTAGGAATATTGGTTTACATTCGTCTTATCAAATATTAGCCCTAAAATATGCATGTTATGACACGTAAGCACAGATGTTATAAGATAGGGCTCCAGAGTGTGGTCTTTGGAAACAGACCAACCTTCAACATTTACTACCTTTATGACCTTGACCTTTCTAATTCTCAGTTTATTCATCTGTAAAAGTGAGAATAATTCTCTTACTACCACTTAGGTTTGAGAAGATTAGCTATAGTGCAACTGAAGCAGTACTTGACACAAAGGAAGCACTCTAAAATGTTCACTACTTTTTACAATGATGCATTCATAATTCAAAGTACTAGAAACTCTTCTTTGGCTCAGTACTAAATAGGAAGCCTGAAATGTTTTAGAAGTTGATCTGTGAGATTTGTGTAGGCACAATATACTAATCAAAGCCTTATCTATGCTATTAACACTAATTAAGGACTCTAATGGCACTTGCATTTTCTTTTTGTTCTGCCATGAGAGATTATTATTTTTACTCTCTTTCTTCTCTTTCTTCCTCTATCTTTCTTCATAATCTAACATTCAAAAGCTTTGCTGAATGGAAATTACCAAATAATGATTGAGATCATATTAATACCTTTAAATATTTTCTTCGCACTATTTTAAAATATCTTAAGTAAAGGCATATCATCTAATCTGACATTCTTCACTACCAACTGTAGATATCAGTTGATTTTAAACAAGGAACTGAATTTAAGAAGCAACTTTCTTAAGAACTGATTTTTTTTTTTTATGCAGCCATTCTTAGAACTCTGTGATGAAAGACTAAATGAACCCATTTTTCAGCATGAATGCTGAGTGATGTAGAGGGGATAAGATTGATCGTCTTGGAGACAGAATACTTGCACTCTAAGCACAGATTTGCCACTTAAAATCTGGTGAATCTATTCCTTCATTAATTTACTCATTCTTCACCTTGCTGGAAAGGACAAAAGGAAACAACAGAAATTAAAGGTAGAGTGAAAGAAGAAGAAAATCAGCCATGAAAACAAACAAAAAGTGCCAGGAATGAGTCCAAAAATGTATAATATAATGCTATATATACCCTTGCTGTGAGTAGGTCACAATTTTTGCTTCCAGCTTCCTAGCAGCCAATGCCATAAGGAAGATCCGGCAAACTTACAGTTTAGAGTGTCTTAGAGACGATTCAACCAAGCAGGTGATGGATGCCTTTTCTTGATGCTAAGATGAGGAATGAATTTCTCGTGCAGGTCCTAATAAAGAGAACATGGTAGAAAGTAAAGAATAACATCAACTGCCGTATCCTAACAATGCAGTGATGAGTTTCATAGGAAAGTCACTACTTCTCTGGACCTCAGTTCCCACAGCTTGAAGGAGCTGTTGGGCATCATGTAAGGTTCCTTTCAGTGTCAACATTATATGACTCTAAACTGGAACTTGTTGAGCTCAACAGGTTGATAAAATGTGGGCATGGTGATAACCAAGTAGGATGCTATTAAGGCATTAGACCTCATCTCTGCTTTATGGCTTTATTAGCGTCTTTTCATTCCTATTGTTTCAATTGTGATGAACAGCAAAATAAAAATAATAAAAAGGTACAAACGGCTTCATGGTTACTACTGCTTTTGCTCTTTGCATATTTTCTATTCCTAAAGACAATCATTTATTTTAAAGGCATGGCTTTTCTCTTTTTTGCCATCGACTCACTGATGCAGATACAAGGTGAAAGTTTACTCCTGTATAGAACTCAGTAGTGGATGAAGAATTGGATGGGATGATTTTCTAAGAGACAGCCGTGTGTGTGTTTGTGTGCGTGTGTGAGTGTGTGTGTGTTTGTGTGTGTGTGTGTGTGAAATGTTGCTGCTCTTCAAATACTGTTGCTCTTTTATTCACAGCCAGTTAAGTCTTATGTAGACCAAAAGTGTTTGTGCATTTGTTGTTGTTTTGCATCTTACTTTGTTCTTTTGGCTTTGCCTTCTTTGTTTATATTTAGCTTTCCTTGATGTTGGGACTAATCATTATTTGTGTCCAACTTAATCCATAAACTTCACAAATGGCATTCCTTCTTAGCTTAGAACTATTATTTAGTTTTTTTTCATTAAGATTCTTTCTTTATGAGATAGTCTCATAAGTGCAAACACTCACAACACTGAGGGATTATGGGACAAGTATGCTTTTCATTTTGTTTACCCTTTTATTTTCTAGATAAATCTGGTTGTATTTCATTTACATGGAATACTTCAGCTTATATTATATGTGTCATAATAACAAAGTTAAAGACAAAGGACAAAAATCTAGTACAACCACAAATATCATTTTAGTTTCTTTATTTTTAAGACAGTCTTGTTTTCCCTACAGCACAGTATGTCTCTTAATTATGTAGATTGACAAAATTTTCTTTCCTCAAGCTTTCTGGGACTATGTCCACTAAAGTTGTATTTATTATGGGATTCTTTATCAATAATTGGTTCTCGGGTAGCTCAGCAGATTGAATGAAAAACAGTCAAAGATTTGGGAAAGCTTTCTTACAAGGTATATTTGAGCATAGAGTAGGAATTTTCCAGGAGAGGAAAGACAAAATGCCATTACAGCTGTGAAGACTTTATGTAGTAGCTGGGAACTGAAATTGGAGATTAAAATCCTGTCAGCTGGGGAGTTTTCAGCCATATGTATTTGAAGGCTCAATTCATACTGCCTTAAATACTAGTAAAAAAGACATACACATATAGTGCCGCAAACAAGATAGAAATTTCCTTCTGTTTCACATAAATGTCTGGAGGTGGGTAGGTAGGTGGCTCTGCTCCATGATCTCATCCAAGGTGTCAGATTTTTCTTATCTTGTTTTTCACCATTTTCCACAATGCACATAGCTTCCTGAACCATCTGTATGTCACAAAGTTAACAGAATATAAGCAGGAAATAACCATTCTTTGCTTGTTATTTTTTTCCCACAAATCCAATTTTGGAAACAATTTTAATGTTTCCTATGTTACATAAGGTTCTAGTAACTGAAAAATGCAACATTTGATTATGGTTTATCCATTAGTTTCCAACCCTTTAGGGTCATGAAAATGCCTTTGGTGTGTCACAGCACCTCTGCCATATAGTAGGCTATCAAAAAAATGTATATTAAATAAGAAAAAAAGAAAAGGAATGCAAGGGATATTGAGGATCTTTATGCAGTTATAATTTATCAGCCTTAGGGGGAAAATTATAATTCCAAAAGAACTGTCTTAGTAATGTGCCAACAACTAGTTAGTAGTCATCATCTGGGCTAAAATAAAAAGGATTAAGTGAAAAAATTGTGTTATAGCCATCGTCCAAAGACATCTAAACCAAGAAGGTAATTTCTTCATTTGAAAACCGGGTATAGCTCAGTGATTGGGTCCCTGCTTCCCATGTATGAGGTCTCAGGCTCAAGCTCTGATCCCTCCTTAAAAAAGAAAATAAAATAGAAGAAAATATTTATTAATATTGGGATGGGGTTGGGCTTTATGCACTAGTTGCATGGGAGAGCAATTCACAGGGTCTCACTGAAGTTTTGGACTATAACAGAGGTAGTGCCAGAGTCCTAATAGAAATGAAATTAGCAAAAGCAAGGGACCTTTGTGTTTGAGTTTTCCTAAGGGAAACCAAGAGGTAGGAAATCTAACAAGAGAGTGAACTATTTTAATCATCAAATTCACAATGCAAAGCAAGGCATAACCATTTCCACTGAGGAGAGGGTAAGTCGATTGGGACTTTTCAAACAGTAAGAAAAATTAAAACACATCATAATCTCATTGTTGTCTTCAGATCATTACTATTATTATACTGTTGTTGTTTTAGAGGGAAATGATTGCTTACTAGTGCTCTGTGTCAGTAGAGGACAAATAAGGGGGTTTTAGATAAAAGGAAATCATTTTTAAACTACGAAAAGATAAGCATGGAATATATCTATTTGCATGTCTTCAAGCAGAAAAGAATTTATTTCTATAGCAGCTTTAAATATTATCTACATTCCTGGAAATGGATCAAAAAAATTCTAAAATCTATCCCAGATTTTTTGTTCTGTTGAAACATTAAATTTTGTGCTGATTTTCTCAGCTATTTCAATTGAAAATCTTAAATGCCAGATATGTGTTTAAAATAGTAATGTGGATAGATAAGATAATAGTGTGGAGAGGAAGGTACGTGGCTTTCATAAACCTTGTATTATATAATTGAATCCTGCTAGCAACTCTCTGAGGGAAGTTAATTGTCTCCTTTTTGCAAGTGACATATTTGGACCCAGAGATATTTAAGGAACTGCTATTTTCTCAGTTCCAGAACAGGAATTTGAACCCAAACCTATGAGATACCATGGTGTCCCATTCTCCACTATATCACAGAGTTGCAGAAATCTAAGCAATGTGAGAAATAGTTCAAACTGGTCATTTATGTACTTATACCAATTATTACTTCACAGTTCAAGAGGTTTGTGATTAAAATTATTAAAAATAAGTTCGTTTATTCAGTTAATGACTTATTTAGCCATTAAAGAGCCCTGCTAGGTGCTGGGGATACAGTAGTGAGTGAAACAGTTGCATTTTTTTCCTCTGCTAACTGAATATCATTTTGGAAAACATTTGTTAGTAGAACACCTAAAGCAATAAGTTAAAGTGGATAATATTTTATTTTATTTTATTTTTCAAGTGCAAACAAGTACATCTTCAAAAGTAGGTCTGAAATGGTTCCAAGGAATGTGCACTTTCATAGAAAAACACATGCCTTGTTTCTTCTAGGCAAAAAGTCAATCTTGTGGTAAAAAGCGGTTTTACTTGCATTCCCTCCACTACGACTGCCTGAGCATGTGGGTGTGTGCACAGACGCAAACAAATGCTTACACACTTATAAACCTAAATGTGAAAGAACCAAACTGTGCCTCTGGATTAGGAATTTTGAAAGTTCATTGCTATCATTAAGCTGAGTAACATAATTATGTCCTATGTTTTATTTTCTTATACTTGGTAATTTTCAAATTGTGATTTCCTGCCTATGGTATATCATCACATTTTTACTTATCAAGTGTCTTATAACAGTTATTACTGGGAACTTCTGTTAATATGCAAGAACCACAGCCCCTTCAAAGATTTATGTGCCAGTTTTTCTTTCCATTTAAAAAAAAATGCTGAAAATTTTGTATTTTCATCACAAAGCACTAGTCTCTTAAATAAGTATAACTTATCATATGACAAATGAAATATCTGCTAACAGTAACAGAAGGCTAATGTAGAAGACAGTTTAGTCTTTAGTGCTAATTTCACTACAAGATATTCAGAGCATTTCATGTATTTATAATATGTCTTGCCAGAAGTATTTAACAGAATTATTATCATGTATTTTGTATCTTTAGAGATGTTATGATTCAGAATCATGTAAAAAAAATCCTTTTTCCAATTAGGAAATCGTAATTCAGGTGGTGAAGAAATCAGTCATACAAATGAAACAAACTAATGTAAATTTGAGAGAAGGAAACACTTAATAATTGGCATTCCATGGGTAATTATCTACAAACAGAGAAAAATACCAAAGAACACAATAAACAGAAGTAGAAAAATTAGAAATGTAAAATATTATTTTTGTGGTCAGACCATAAGCACAAAAAGAGAACAAAGGGAGATGTCAATTTGAGGTTAGAGTCCACTTAGAAGAGATTGAGGAAATATTAAGGATTGAAAAATCACAAATTAAATTCTGTCTTCAGTTTCTACATGAAATGCTACAATGTGTGTGATTTTAAAAATTTGCTGATGTGACTAGTTTAAATCTATTCCTATATCTCACCTGACATCTTAGCCTCCTGGGAGACTGGAAGATAACAATTATTTTTTTACATATATTATCATTACTCTAATTGGAATTATGATTACTTGATGGAATTCAATTAATGTTTATTAATAATGAGCCTAACACAGAATGCATTATAGATGGGCACCCAATTGTCTCATCTTCTTGTGCACTAAAATAACACATGGTCGGGGAAGAAGATAGGGAAAATATGATGGTGGAGAATAGTGTTTCCAGAAAAAATAGGCTTTATTCCCTTTAGAGTTTATTGTATACTGAGCCTCCATGGGATACTTTTGATAATTTATTGAACATTGATGGGGCTGAGAACTAACCATGGGAGTCTCTTAAGAAACTTCCTTATTTTTTATTAAGGTGATGCCTGTGTTCAAGTCTACAAAGTTTTTAAAAAAATGTGTTGTGAAAATGTGCCACTCTATAAGACGGGCTGCTGTCTAACTGCTGCCAGTATGAGATGTGACTCTTCAGTAATCTCTTCAAATACATCTTAAAACTTTAAAGTTTTATAGATTGAATACTTTGTTCATGGTGCAGAATTTTGTCCGGAAGACATATGTTTAAATTATCATCAACATGAGATGATAATCAAGTCAATATAGCTACTCTGTAATCTGGAGAATCATATATATCACAGAAACCAGATAACCTACAGCTCATAACAAGAGAATAATAATACATTCGTTATTTAGATGCAAATACCTGAAATTGAGAGTCTATGCATAATTAGCCATTTTTCAAAGACTTAATAGAATGAAAGTAAGCTACAGAGCAAAATGGATAAATATGAAAGCTGACATCAAATGACCACAAACACTGTACCAGGCACGGCTCTAAATGCTTTACATATATTCTCATTTAGCCTCAGAACTTCCCTATGGAATGGGTAGTATTTGTATCCCTCTTCTACAGGTTTATAAATAGAGTCCAGAAGGTAAGTTCTAAAATTACATAGCTAGTGGTTGATAGAATTAAAATATGAACCTGGGCAAGCCTACTGCATGGCCTATATTTTAAAAGTATTGCTATATTGCTAAGTAAACTCTGATTATCAGTGGGGTAAATTGAAATATATACCCCAATTTAGATATGTTCTTAACCATTGTATGCATTCCTTTAGGTGTGATCCCATTGTAAACAGGATTTCTTGAAGATGTTATTTTTAGTTAAGGTGTGTTCCAATTGAATGAAGTTGAGTTTTACTTTACTGGAGATCTTTAAGCAGAAGAAATTTAGACACTGTCAGGAAAACCATGGGAGCAGGAAGCCAGAAGTCAACAGAACCCAGAAGAGAAAGGGGAGAACATTTCTCTGTGATGTGAGGCAGGGATACGAGCCAAGGAATCCCAAGGACCATCAGCAGCTGGCACCGGAATGTTACAGGCTTTGGGGAGAAATCATTGCCTTGCTGATACCTCAAGTTTGGACTTCTCTTAACCTCATAAACTTGAGTTAATAAATTCCCATTGTTTAAGGCACTCCATTTTATAGTCTTTGTTGTTGCAGCATGACAAACTAAGACAGTAAGAGATTTTAATTATAATCCATAGGTTTTAGGTGGCAGAAATGAAAAGTCAAGGAAAAAACTTGAGTTCATGTTGTACAATGCAGTCACCATGTTCAGCTCTTTAGGATAATATGACAAGTTTTAGATCTCACATACAAACTTCTGTGGACAGTAAATTTCAGCTGCTTCTTCCCTTACATCTGCTATGCCAATATAGCCACCCTCAGGTACCGTAACCCAACTCTGAACAGAAGCCACCTTGGCCAGGGCACTAAAATTCTTATGTTCCATCAAAGGGTGTTTACAACCAGTTCCTTTAACCTCTCATGCTTCAATAGAGGCCTGTTCTAAAATTGCTGAATGCATATGGGCCTCAATGATTGGATGCTGGAATTTCAGGATACGCAATGCTTCCCACTGTCCTGCCCATCCCTTGTGCTGGATATTGGGCTCCAGTTGCTACATTCAATCCAATCTCATGACACCCCATCTGGAAACTCTATGTGGAACTATGATTTGCCCATCTTGGAACCTTTACTGAAAGTCTAGTCATTTTCTCTTTGTGTTGTTTTCTTTGTCCAGGCTACCCCTGCTCATGTAACTGAGGTTCCAACTTGCTCTCACACAGCATGATGTGCTAAAGTGCTATCACATAGCAAAATAACTTTTATAATAGGGGTTCTTAACTGAACTTGGATCCACTGTTAGACTGCAGAAGGTTTTTGGAAACCTAATGTTGTACGCAATATGCTATGTATATCCATATACAATTTTTTTTTCTAAGAAGGTTTTATAGCTTAGATTACTTTTCTCAAAGGGGTCTGTAATCCAAAGATATTTACAAGCACTGCTACTAACAGTGATTTTGCCAAGCAAAAAAGAATGGTGATTTGTTGTTCAGACTCCTGAATTTAGTTTTCCAAACCTGAATTTACATGTTTCTAGAAGTAATGAATTAATATTATAAGAATTAATTGTAAAGTCATATGACAATCTCATTAATGGTAAAATCTAATGACTCCTTATCAAAATCATTTTGGAAAAAAAAATAACTTTGAGTTGAAGAAAATAGGCCTGAGGGAGAAAAATCTCTTAATAGTATAGTCCACAGCATCATTTGTCCAAGAAAAATATAGCATGAACCACAAATGCAAGAAATATATGTCATTTAAATGTTTTAATAGCCATATTAGAAAATTAAAAAGAAAACATTAATTTTAATAATATAATATATTGTATTCAATGCCATATATCCAAAATACTTTCACTAGGTAATCAACAAAATCAGTAAGATTAAAAATCAAATAGTTTGCACTCTTTTTTCATGCTATTTCTCCCAAGTCTGGTGTGTATTTTATATTTACTGCACATCTCAATTTGACTAGCTGTGTTTCACGCACGTGGTGCATGTGGCTAGTTGCTACTGAATTAGACAGCACAAGTTTATAGCAATAAGTGACCTTTTAAAATATGGTGACAAAGAGAAATATCTCAGTTGGTTTTTGATGGTTTGTGAGAAGCCAGTATTAACGCTCAGATTAACAATAGTGAAATGGCTTTTAGGAGGCACATTTAAACACTAATTTAAAGATCTGAGAAAAAGAAATTCAGGTGCCTTTGACCCATATCAGTGTTGAATGGGACATTTCTTAAAGGCATGCACTGAAAGTGATTTTAAGGTGGTTAAGTGATGGTGCAGGGCACTTATTTTTTTTTAATACAGTAAATTGTATAATTAGATGTAGTAGGAACTGATAATTTCTGTGAATGTGGTAATATTCAGCTTACTCTGAAATAAAATATAAAATATCACACCCTAGATCAAAAATACAAGAATCAGTAAATATTGTTATAAAAGCAGTAACAAAACATGGTAATTAATTGGCAATACGGCTGTAAAGACAAATGATAATATTATGTGTCTTAAGTAGTGGCTGTTAATAGCAGGCAATAATATACAGTATATTTGAATGTATTCCTATAGAGTATACTAGCTAAAACGGGTTTCAGTACAAATTGACAAAAGCAACAAAATAAGTTAGAATTAAGCTCTGTCACAGTACACTCAGACAACAAATATCTGAGAAACAGCTGGTAGAAAACAAAGGATAAAATAATAAGTTAGAAAAAAATAAAACATTTTCCTGGATATTAATAAATAAGAAGCACCAGGGGAAAAATGAAATGAGTGTTCATCAGACTGATAGATCATTGGATATTCCTACGAAGGTTGTGTTTTCTACATCAAGAGACTCTCAGCTCATCCTGTGTGTACACACCTTTATCATTTTGTGTCGTTTTTTTTTTGTTTTTCTCCAAGTAGTAACCTCCTTCTAAGGTACTGTGCTCCAAGTCTCTTACCCAGGACATTTCTGATGTGTACAATAACCTTGAATCCCACATTGGAATAATATCTCAATTGTGTTTGAGTCATAGATTATGGTGGTAAGAAATTTCGGGTTTAAAAATTTTAGGGGAAAACACTACTTCTACTTCTAATGAGCTGTGTAGGCTATGAATTTTCAAATTTGAAAGAAACCTAAAGCCATACTGGGATATGCTCTTTACTATGCTTTTCCACCAGGGGGTACCATTACTGCTATTGGCCCTTAAATGAAGAGTAATATTTGATTATGTTCTATAATGACAGAAATATTTCACATTAAAATGCATTTTGGAAAAGGTCTCATCAAGATTGGTTGAAACTAATGTAATTAAAAGTAAAGATTTCCTTGACCAAAACAAAATCATATACAGAGCAAAAAATTTTTGGATAGCTAATTGCATTGGTTCCTCTGTGTTTGAGGGAATTTGCCCTTCATTTTATAGAATAATATCATGATTTCTTAAGACTCATGGTCTCTTTAGAACAATGTATCTGTAAAAGTTAATGTTTATAAGAATTATTATGCTATTATACTTTAGAATGGATTTTTTTCAAATAATTTTGCATTTTCACCAAATTCCTAAACTTTTTTTGTCAAAGAAAATACAAAGAAACACACACACAGAGAATGAATAAACGACCGTGTTCTTGATGTAGGAAAGCTAAGGAAGTTGAACTGATAATGCTCATCTAATTGCTCTGTCAGATTTATGGAAACATGGGCTATGGGGTCAAGAAGAATGGATTAGGACCCATCTGCACCTCTTACTTGTTTGACATTTGACAATTCATTTATCTACTGCAGACCTCAGTTTTCACTTCTTCTGAATATGGAGAAAATTATAATTCCTTCATGGTCTAGGGCAGAGATTTTATCAGGTCTTATATATCTTTACCTGGAGGTAAGCAATTTACCTAATACAAAATACATGTGTAATAAACAACAATTAAATAAATGATTAAATAATATATGTCACACAACCCACATAGTGCCAGAATACTATAGGTGCTTAATGTTGGCTGCTATTATTTTAGGCTAGTGATATCCAATTATATTTTGCTTACTAAATTCTTCTCACTAAATTAGGCATCATTTAAATACCACTTTCTATGAAATAAATGTGTTCTTTCATTTCTAAAATTCTACTTTAACTGGTTATCATATATTTATATAGTTGTAGTTCAGCTACACATGCTGTTAAGTTATACCATAAACTATTATAAACATACATATATACCCCAAATTTTAGTAAATTTCATATTTCACAAAAGATATTGACACTTTCCTTAAGTCATGAATTGTTCTCATCAGAATTAAGTATAAGAGAGTATGTTCTGCCAAACTTTGAATCAATTAGAACTGCCTGGACTCTGCATTTGAGCCTGTTGTGACCTGACTCTCATTTATTCTTGGTACAGTGTACCAGGTCCATGTGTCTAAGGACTCTTTGGGAGAGCAAATATCCCCAGGGTTAAGTAAACTCAAATAAGAAACATTTATGTGATTGCATTTTATTCAACTATATGCATATTCGAAAATAAATGGGTAGCATTCTTGGAAAAATACATGTTGGGAATTGCAACATCCGAAATATTTCCAAAATAATGTGAGAATTTTTTTTAACTGAGAAATTAAAATCTTGTGAAAAATTAGTTTTGAGGTTTTTTAGTAAACCTTTGTATTTTAATAATTTCTAACCTGCTGTTGGGTTTTATATGGTATGTAACTTTTGATGTTACTTATAGCTCAACTACTACTTTGATTCTATTAGTAGATGCATTTATTTCTAAAAGTGGGTGTCAGATGAAATCACATTAACATTAGTATTACAATTTAGAGACAATGATTTCTTGTAGAACTATAGCAAGAATATATGTTATATAAAATTAAATAGCATTAGAAATGTTAAGTACATTAATTAGGCACAAGTGTAGTTATTTTGATTCCTTTTTAGCAGCTTCAATTTCTAAAAATCATAACTCATTTTTCCTTATAATATTTAGATCACTTTACAATCAAGTTAGCTTCTAGAATTTCATTTGCAGTGACTTAATTATTGTACAGTATAGCAGAAGTATGAATATAAATAGAATAAGATTTTACATGCTTTGTTTGATATTTTATTTGGCCTTTAACATATTAATTTCATTGAGAATGGAGATCTATATTTAAATGAATAACAAGGGTGATCCACACTTAAAAAGTCTTCACTATGACCTTTAAAACAACGTATAGTAATAGGAAAGTCAGAAATACAACTAGAAATAGAATATTTTCCTTTATACATCTCTATGGAGTGCTTTAACGGCTTCAAAATATCCCACATGGAAATTGCAAAGGTGATATGCTGTTGAAAATATTATGAGCATTTCAATAACTGCAAAGTCTTTATAGCTCAAAAACTGCAAAGTAATAGTTTCTCAGAATTTTCCTTAAAATATCCTTAAGTTTCCTTAAACTTCTATTTTTAAGCAAAGAACCATATTGTTCCCCACTGCCATGTTGGTCTCTTCAGAACATCTGAAATACCTTATTAACATAATCTCCTATCTGAAGAGGTCACTCTATGAAATACATAATCATAACTTTATGGTCTGTATATTTCATTAAGAAACTAATCATAGATTGACTTGCCAAAAATCTTTTCTAGTTTTCTTTAGAAGTTTTTTAATAAGTGTATTTAATTCCCCAATTAAATTTTAATACAATTAAGGGGAAACCCCATACTCTTGTATTTCTTTGTATCTGTCATTATCAATTAAGATTTTGCTGTTTTGATTAAGCTACACCTTTTCACATGTACAGTGCCTATTTTGACACAGTATTAATTACAGCAGACATATATTGAATGGTTAGCATTTCCTGAATACCCAACTGGTAAATGTACATTAACTCATTTATTCCTCATCATAATCCTTAGAGTACACTTCTTTTACAAAAGAAGGCACCAAGGAGAAGGGTTAGCAACTTTCCCAAAGTCAGGCAGCTAGTATGCGGCTTTGCTTACTCAGTATGGGGTCTATGGACCCTACAGCCTGGTCCCAGAATCTCATGACTTTTTAAATCTCTCTTCCTAAATATACAACTCCCTTCCCAAATCTGAACTCTTCTTAAAGAGCGATACAAATAGAAATGAAAAAGGGAAATATTGAGTAAAGAGAATAACAGTAGGAATATGCCATTCCTAACAGTGATGCATTGCTAGCATGTGAACTGACAGAAGACAGTACTGTGATGTGAGAGGAAGACTTATACCAGTTGCTTGGCCAGTATATATCTTTCCATAACTTACAAAATTGTGTGGGAGAGAGTGTAAACTACAATGTAAACTATAAGCCACGCTTAGTGGCAATGCTCCAAAATGTGTTCATCAATTGTAACAAATGTACGAAACTAATGAAGGATGTTGATAAAGTGGGAAAGTGTAGGAGGGATAGGGAGCGGGGCATGTGGGAATCCCCTATATTTTTTATGTAACACTTATGTAATCTAAGTATCTTTGAAAAAATAAAAAGTATATATAAACAAAAGTCTATGTAATTGACAGCTTAGCATCAGTTCTCATAACTGATCTTTGATGAAATGTTCATGCATTATATTAAAGTATGATTATATGAATACAAGTATATAGATTTCTGGTGCCTTAATTAAACTGATATATAGAAATTTAGGGTGGCCTGAAAAGTGGGATGATGCTGTTGATTGTGATCAAGATCATTATGAAGAAGAAAAGTAACAACTTTACTAGGAGCACCTACAGTTTACAATATTTTAGGTCAGTGATGTAACTGCCATTTCACAGGTCAGAAAACTGAGGCTTGCAGAGGCCAAGTAACATTTAAGGGCACTGAGCTAGTATGTGGCTGAAGCTTAACCTGCATCTAGACTTTTACTCCAAAATCCATGCCCTTTCTCATTATACTATAGACATTTTATCAAAGAGGTGTTTTTATGGGAAATGATTATATGAGAAATTGACAAGTATACTTTCTAGTTAAGGTATGTAATCAATAATGCTGGTTAAACATAGATCTAGCAGGTAGGTTGTTGGATGAACATTTTACTACAGAACCAGGGATTCAGATTAAGATTCTCATCCAAGTGGATGAACATTTCACCTACCTCTACAGAAAGAGATGAGATCCAGGAGATAGCAGAATGGCCCTGGATCTATTCCATTATGCTATTGTTATTGTTAATTTTAATTTGGAAGCCTCAACTTGTCTCTAGGTTTATCAGGAGGCTTTCTGAAACCCTTGTTAAATGCTATATCATGAGGCCACATTGATATCTATTTCGCTGAATGTAAATACTTGCCTCCAGATTACAGTTCTCAATTGCTTCATCTCTTTGTCTTTATCACCCCCAGGCTATTTCTTGGGAATTGGTCTTATCTCTTTGGCTCACAGGGTCTCTGGGTAAAAAGGAAAGTACTATTGGTTGCCACCTTCCAACTCACCCAGTAACATGAATGTTCAACTTTGCCTTGCTTCTCCTACACCCTGTTAGGGATTGCAGGACCCCATGGAAATCAGTGGGACCCATTCCTTAGAAAAAGAATTAGGGGTCCTACATTAAGACTATATTCAGATTTTGAAAACCTTTTTTTTCTTTTTTTAGGAGGTACCAGTGATTGAACCCATGACCTTGTACATGGGAAGCAGGCACTCAACCACTTGAGCTACATCCACTCCCTGATTAGAGTTGGATTTTTCATTTGTTTGTTTTGTTTTCAGGAGGTATCAGGAATCGAACCCAGGACCTCGTACATGGGAAACTCCGTCACTTGAGCTACATCTGCTCCCCTAAAACCTCATATTTTGAAAAGCAAACTTTTAAAGGGAATTGGCTAAATCATTGAGTCCTGCTTCTCAGAAAACCCCCATATCAATAGAAATTGACATTTGGTAATGCAAGTTCTGTGCTAAAATATTACTATTCCTTTGACAATTAATGGAAAAATCTCCAATATATTAAATTCTTGCTGCAATACTATTTGTAATCATCATTCTTACAAATCTAAATTATAGAGTTTCACATAGTCCAAATTAAGTATTAAACCCATTACATTAAAATTAATTTATTGATTAATTATTCCATAAAAAAGCAATATATATTTCAGGTTATATTCCACTGCTAAAGTAACTATCTTCATATCTTAGCATATAGCTTTGCAGAAATGTTTTTAAAATTTGTTGATTTACTGACTTTTATATATTAAATGATTGATTTAGATTAGGTATGTTGTGAAGAATAATTGGAATTTCTATGCTAACAGACACAGTGTAATGCATATTAATTATAATGATGTACATCAAAGCTAAAGAAGAATACTGGACTTTATGTTGCAATTTTAGGACTAATATGCATTTAATGAATTTCTAAAGCTTTAAAACCTAAATAAATTCTATAAGACACTGGGATGTTTAATATAAAATGCATTAAACATTTTCACAACATCAAATCTATCAAATTTCTGTGTCTTAAATTTTATGGAAGAGAATTCTTTGAGCTACTAATTCCTATGAATCACATACTAAAATAATACCGATATAGAACAAATGCTTGTGATATTTATTAAAATATAATAGTGACTTTGTTTAGATAAATTGAGTGAGTTAATAGATGTATATGACTATATTATGTGAGTGGTTAATGTCATATATTTTGTTCCTTTTACTTTTTTAGAAAACTCAGTGTGTGTGTTTTCATCTCATCAAATGTTATGCAATCACATTTCTAGATATAGGGTGATTATGTTATATTCAGTCAGATCAGGTTTCTTTATGGATACTTTAGAGATATTTCTTTTTAAGTGGTTATTCAACTTGCCATACGCAGCTTCAGAAAAGAAAAGAAAAGTTTAATAAAGTAAATCTTAGAACCATTTATGAGCAAAGAGTTTAAAGTTAATGTCGCTCTATCAACCAAAATAAAGTGAGGAAATACTTAATAGGGCCAAAATGTTAGTTAGAGTTGAAAATATAACTTTTGAAATCTTTTTATCCTGAAAAAGAGACCAGCATGTGTTAAAACGTCTGAAAATCTGAAGCACAAATGCAGGCAAAATTTCAAGCTTTCTTTACTCCTGGTAAAATTATCAAGTTGAAATAGAAGTTAAATGTATTTAGAGACTTTTTGAGTAGAAAACAGATTTCCTTCAGAAACTACTGGGTAAACTTTAAAATTTTTTTAATAAGCCAGATATTGTTTTCATTCATGAGAAGGGTGGATAAAAAAGAAACAGTTTTTTTAAAAAAATAAACTGCAAAGAATGTAACACATTCAGTTTTTCTAAAGTCATTTTTTTGTTGTTGTTCTTTTGTTCTGTAATTGATTGCTAGCACCCCCTTTAACCCACCTTAAAGAGCAAGCAGGAAATTCATGTTTTCGTTCATCAGCCCATCCCTCTGAGAAGCGTTCGATATTAAAACAGTTTGCAAGGAGCAAAAGCAGAGGAAAACAAGAGGCCCAGCTAGACTGTAGCAAGGTTAGAAGATACATGGGCGATTGCCGGCAACACGCACCGGGTCTTGTTCCTGTCCAGTGTTTGCATGGAGATATCAAGTTAATTAGGGTATGACGTTCTTCACTTTATATGTGACCTTTTATTATATCTGTGGCTCTCTAATTCATGTGGTGTCATAAAGCTATGGGAAAGTCTCTCTAGCTGTTTGACACAAACTGGAAAAAATTAAGCATTGATATTTCCTTTTGATTGAAGGTTTTTGAAGCAGCAAAGTACTGCAAAGGCAAAGTGGATGTTGTGGTAGATTTGCTGTGGGTGTCAGAATTTTTTTTTTTTTTCTGATTTGTTTCCTGCTTTCACTGATGATCAGGTGCTACCAAGAGAGTTGCAGAAAGGGGTGGGGTGTTAGGGGGGGTTGGTTCAGGAGGAGGTTACATGGCAGAATTCCCACGAATGCTGGGGAAGGATGAAAAAGATAAAGAAATCTTGTTTTTCTGAACGAGAGGATTCTCTGCATGACTTCCCCACTGTTGGGGTGATGAGCTTTCAGGCAGAGATTTTATTAACAATTCATATGGAGATTGAGGGCAGCGGAGGAGCAGATTCTCACATAAACTTGATCTGTCCATGAATGCAGTTCTCTGTTTGCCCTGACCCTGCATGGCTTAAGACACTGCCTGTGAGGGTAGTATGCCAGACACAAAGAAAGAAATGAAAAGCAAGCACATTCCAGGAGTCTGCACAAAGGAGCCCAGCAGTTTCTAATGGTGTCCCTGGAGAGGATCTTATCTTTGCGTGTCCAAAAATGTCTAAAATGTTTATTTGTGCACCTAAAGTTTTAAAATCCACGTGGCCGTTCCTTCAGCAGTATTCTATAATGATGCTTTGTTGGGTTTTTAAATTTTGTTTTCTGAGCTTGCTGGAACTAGAAAAATGTCTGCACGGGTACATTTTCTGAAGTTTTGCTTTAGAAGTCACTGGACTTGAATTGTTTTACTTTGTTGATTGGTAGGGACCTTGTAAAATGAGTCCTTTCCAGCTTTAGAAGTCAGAGCAACATTTTAAAACTGGATTTGACTTTGCAATGCATCATTTTGACACTGTAACTCTGAAAATTTTGACAGAGCTAATGCATGAGATGAAACTGACATGGGGTCACAAGCAGGGACATCACCATGCTCATGAGCATAGATAGCAATACTAGATCAGAAAAAGCAAGGAAGAAGAAAGTGGGGAGAAAAGTTTGAATAAGATAGAAGGGCACGGGAGACTAGGT
This sequence comes from Tolypeutes matacus, assembly GCA_026826555.1. NCBI lineage: Eukaryota > Metazoa > Chordata > Mammalia > Cingulata > Chlamyphoridae > Tolypeutes > Tolypeutes matacus. The sequence continues at coordinate 8,962,451 of JAKSZT010054524.1, forward strand.
ACTTTACCATTATAACATATCTGTAATTATTGGCAGTTAGCTATATCTAACTGCATTACAAAGAGATAATGCCAAACTACCACAAGATACTTCTCTGTAACTTAATCTACTAGATTTTATTGGTTAACAAATTTATAGTCTGGGAGTATGAGATCTTTAGCTTTAGGGAATGAAAACTTGACATACATAATTCTGTTGCTAAATGACATGTTTCTATAGATGCTTAAAAATCAGAAAATCCAGATACTTAACAGACTTGAATTTTTCAATTGTATTTAGCTGTTTAAATTTCTTCAAAACTCAAATGTTCATGAATTAAATACCAGTAGAGGAATGCAGGGAAATGCTATTAATTACTATAGGTTTTGTTTCTTTAATTTTATAGTGAGCTTACTTCCATGAAATTAACTGTTGTATTTAGACTAATTGTCAGTAATTGGGGACAAAATCACGTCATTGTTTTCCTATTGCATGATACAAATTAGGATCTTTGCAATATTGGCTCAGTCGTGTCCTGTATATTACCTTCTATGTTGAGTGAAATGCAACTTAAAGAAAATCTACATGATAAAATGTTTCCATTAATAATTAAACAAGTCTTTTAAACAGGCTTTCATAAATTAATTTTAAAACTTTGAAATTGAAAGCAGCTTTGATTATGGTTGGTTTCATGAAACATCAGTTGACTTTTCTGATTTAAATTGAATTCTATTAGAATCATCTTTAAAATATCACAATTATAAATGTCAACTACTTATCCACATGCATTTTCATTATTCTATTTGTGTCTGCAACATTGAAATTAGCATTGCTAAAAGAGCTTTTGTGAGGCATCACTGAGCTGAATGGGATTGTCTTTCTTTTCATACCTGATGGTTAAATTGATTCGCATAAGATAGAGTATATTGTTTATTCTTGTTTTCTAACTAGTTTTTTGTTCTCTTTTGTTTTGCGACATGAGAATGTTTCCGAAGCACTATATCTCAAATGAAAATATATGTGGAGAACTGAGATTATCAAAGCTTGGTTTTATGTATGGTTTTGATGTAGAAAACTGTATTCCACATAGGTAATAGGTTGTAAAGAGAGCAAATAGGAAAGTACTGTAGATTTTAAGGTGAGGTTTCATGCCGGTGGGAGAAAATATTACAACACCACAGACGCTATTAAAACATTAACAGACAATATTAGCTTGGCACATTTTTTTCTTAAAAGAGTTCTTCTCAACTGTATACCCCCTGCTTTTTATCAATCTGTAAGTTGCAAAAGTTTTATACTACTTAAGTAAAGTTTCCTGGCATCTTTTACTTATTCTAAGATAAGGCCAATCAAAAGTAATTTTGCATTTTACAACACACTCAGTTTGTTTCAAATGCATCCATTCCGTATAACTTAGAGCTAAACATTTCACACTTATCCTGAATACAGTTTCTATGAAGAGATTAGAAAAATAATTGCCCATTAAAAGGTGAAGATTGGTTTGAGCAAAGAGAGAACAAACTTAACTTTGAAATTGAAAGCATTCATTGTTAGCACGACACGTATGCACCAAATCTGAAATTAGAGTAAACTCCCGAAATACGCATCTTGGCAAGGGGAATTGTTTAAATTTTCTTAAGGCTGTCAGCCCATTTTCTCTATTTTTCCCTTTTAAAGAAAAACTTCAAATGGAAAGCTTCACCTTTTGTACAAAGTTGAAATGTTTTATTATTTCAGGATTGTTCTACACTGTAGAACTAGAACAATTCAATCGCTTCCAGGAGGGGAAAACACAAATGAGAATCTTTCTATCATTTTAGAATGTCCATAGCAAAGTGAAAATAACTATTTAAAAAAATCCATGGTTGTTTCTTTTTAAAAAAAGAATCTTTTGATTTCAACAGTTATTTGAATACCCATTCAGGCTCTTTTGTAACTTGTAATAAGTGCACATCTCTTAAATGAAGAATACTCACAAGGGGATAAAATTGAAACATAAGCTGTGCTTAGATGCTGCATTTCAATAGGCTGTTCTATAGGATTAAGCAAAGGTTATTATTTTTCTTTTCTTTTCTTTCTTCTTTTTTTTCCCTCCAGAAAATAAATTCCGCAAAGTAAAATTCAGTTTATTTCTACCTTCTTGATGTATAACCAGTTGTGATCTTTTGTTTCTTATCAGTTTCAGAACGTGAAAAATAAACATATTTGAGACTGACTTCAAATTTAAGAATGACAAAGTGTTATAAAAGTTACTTGGAGAAGATAATATTTCTCTTTTCTTATCCTGCCATATCACAGGCTCTGGAGGATACACTAGGATGGAGTTTTCCTTACTTAAGTATCCTAAATATTCAGAGAAGGGAACATGGGACTCTGGTAATGCTATGAGCCACATCCATTGGCATTTTACATGTATAGGGAAAAAAGTAATAAATCCAGTCTGCTTCTTGCATAATCATGCTTGACAACCATATAGACAGCAGTGTGGCTAGCACGGGTAGCAGTCAGCCCCAATGCCTGCTCTAGCCCCAGAATGCTTTTATAATTGTAATCAGTTTCTTCATCAGTCCAAGCTGTGCCAACACCCCTAATTAGCCAGAGCCTCATTTTAAAAATTAAAAACAGCTCAAACCCGATAAAACTAACAACAATAACCATCCCACAGCATTGTTGTGTGAACTCAAACTATGTAGCAGCTGCATTCAGCTCCTGGGCTCTGAACTACATGGCATAAGTGGGTCAATCAACTTCCCCAATGGGAGGTACGTGCACATCAGGTGGACCAGAGACTTCTTTTGGTGCTATCAATCTCAAGTGCTACTATTATTTAAAAAAAATTTTTTTTCCAGTTATGTCCTTGTTTACAGCAGATATATCTGCACTCTTTTACTGCAAAATGTACTGCCCACCAATTAAAGCAACATCCACAACAAATGGAATAAAAAGTGATTCGTGGAAGAACATATTTATTCCATGCTAGTTTTAGTTTCTGTTGCTCACAGGAGTTCCACATTCCATGAAACTTGACCTTTCCCAGGGAAAATGGGCAATGGCTACTTTAAAATGCATACTAAAACTGTCACAAGCCTTGGGGGTGCTTTAGAAATTACTTATTTTAGAAGGTACTGCATAACATTTTTATATGTCTTGCAATATATGCATACATGTATGAAGATAAACACTACTCTTTCTATTATATCAACAGTTTCTGGGAACTTTTTCTCTGTTGGGCAAAATCACCATCTGTAACTTGGGAAAAATTTTCATGACATCAAATGCAGGCTTCAGCAAGTAAAAGGTGGATTGAACAGATTTGTTAATGAATGTCATGTGTCTTACCTGGTAAGGCAGTCACCAACTCCTTCTTCAAGTGGCCAGGGTCTGCAGGCGAAGCCAAATTGTGTATGCGATGCCCTTGGTGCCAAATGACTAGTTGTTTTCATTCATTAATAATAACTGAATTGTAAGCTCATTTGCTCTAGGATCCATGAGTGAACTTGAAACTAATGATTAGTTTGCAAATTAGCTAGCTATCTACCAACTGAGAAAATAATGTTCTCTTATTTTTAACAAGGACAGGTTACTTAAGATTTTATCTCCAAGTATGAAAATAGAAAAAATTCAAGCTGAAAATCATCTTTGTATATATTAACTAATTCTCTCTTTAACCTACTTGTGATAAAAGATAAGACATTTATATTTTGTCATATTATCCAATGTATCATTTTTTTCAATTACAAAAATAAAATCTAAAATTTAAAAATAACTTACACTCTAATTTGAACTAGACTCATGCACTATTAAAAATAACGAAGGAGTAAAATTACATAGTGTGTCTCTGAGAAAACAAATTCTTCCATGAAGTGTCATATGGCAATGTGAAATAGTTATGTGAAGAAAAGTCACCTGTATCTAATTAAGTTTCAAAATGATATAGAGAAAATTTACTAGAATGGAGGAAAAAAACTTCCTTTTAAAAATTATACTGAAGGCTTATTTTTCTTTTAAAATACAGATTTTTTCCCCCAGCATTAACTTCTAACAGGCTTAAGATGTGGCCTATTAAATGAATTATTGCAACAGATAGCCTAGAGTATGGCCACATCATAAACTGTCAAAGGCATAAGAACACCAAAGCAGGCCACGTGATTTCAGTTAACACACATCTTGCATGTCGACAATTTTTAACCTTCTTGATTTTTACATGTGCAATTTTGCTCTTTGGTTTTCTTCTTCCTCTCATCGATTCCCAGGCAAAGCCAGGGCTCTTCGGGAGAAGGTTGAGATTATAACAATGTCAGCCTTTGCTTTTAGCAATGTGTTGAGGTTATCAATAATGCATTGGAGATCTCAGGACCCTTGTATACACGAACATCACAGCTGCCCTGGGTTTAGTGTACGACTTGCAGATTTCAGCTGAGATGTCACCACATCTGCTTTTGAGCCAACCAGTGATGCAATCTCAAGAAATCTTGGGGACATAGGGAGAGCTGGTGAGGTTATCTAACTGAAACATTGCTCTGAGGTTATTTAGGGGACAAGAATACATCTATGAAATTGCTTTTTTAAAGTCTCCTATTCAATATCCCTTTAATAACCTTTTGTCTTCCCAGCTCTCTTCTAATGTTTATAAGTTTTGTTGTTTCACTGACAAGTTTATTCATACCCTAACAGCTTGTCTGGCAGCAGGGTTCGTGTTCTATACTTGGGCTTTCCGGTCACGGTGATGGCTGAGAGTAATAGAGAGGGGGAGTAAGTGAGTGTGGAAATGCAAAGCTGTCTCTTGTTACATTTTATTGATCTCATTCTGGTGTCATTCAATTAAACAGAAATGTGATGGATAGTCTCTGCACAGATTTCTGGGTTGCTCTCCATCCATTGTAGATAAAGCTTTTGTGTTTTATTTTGGGGGATGGGGTGGGGAAAGAGCATGGGCAAGTGGGAGAAATCAAAGATGTTATGTGATCTGAATTACAAATCAATGTCTTTCTAAGGATGCTCCAAAATATCAGACATGCCATGTTTATACTTTCACATATTTTCTCATACACAGAGTACTTCTGTTGATGTATGGGGGATGGTCACGAGAATTTAAGGTAGGGCTAGTTGTTGTTTATTATTTTCGAAGACACATAAACTATCATCCTCCTCCTACCAGTCCAAGATAATTAAAAATGAGCCACATGGAAAAAAGACCTGAGTCAAACTAAGACCATTTTTGAAGTTTGAGCAAATAAGAAATTCTCTTTTCATTTTTTTTTCTATGGGCCAGTAATTCTAGCTTGACTTTTTTTTGCAAATATATATTTTAGAGGTGATACATGAAAATAGTAGGTAAAGCTTTCCTAACATAAATAAATCATTCTATATTATTGCACATGCTACCAAGAAATATGCTATTGTGAGTAAAATATCAGAAATTGGAAATGAATTAAATCTGATCCTTACTCTTTGATGACATATTTTTCCTTAACTATATCACTGCCTGCCTTCCCTGTCAGTGTTAAATGAGAGTGAGAGCAATTCATGAATATGAGAAGCTATAAAACTAACAACTCACATAAGCAAAACAATTTATTTTTTAAAAACATTAAAATAATGAATGCAAAGATAGCATAAAAGCAGGTTATGTTAAAGACCCTTAGATCTTCCCAAAGCAATGCTAGATTCAAATTGAGTATTCAGGATTTTCTAATCAAGGTTATGGCTTCTGATAATTAGTCTAAACTGAAAGGCAATATGGGATAAAAACATAAGCATGAGTATTACTCTCAGTTTGATAGTGTCCAGGCTCCCCTATGTCCTTGGTATATGACCTTGGATAAGACACATAAATCCTCTCATCTAAATCTTAATTTCTTGATATGAAAAATGGAGATGATGACAAACGGAATTACTGTGAGAATTATGAGATTAAGAATACGGACATGCTTACACCATGCTTGTTCTATGTACCTAACACATGGGAGGCATTAAATAAATAAATGTTAATTTCACCCTGATCTTCCTTTATAGTTTTGATGCTGATTAATTTGGTCCTATAAAAAACTTGCTCAGTCATTTGGGAAAGGAACTGAAGAAAAGAAAAATAATATACTTCAGGCCTATTGCTGTGATTCATTTTTTTTTTTTTCAGTTTCTAATTCATAGAAGGCAATTTACCAATCTGTGGGATATTTTACCAAAGAAATTTCCAATTGTTCACTAAAAATTTGTACAAAAATTGGATTTTTGGAAATAATTCTGTGTATTAGGTTTTAATCCAAGTTGAATTTTTCAATGATGTTTTAACTATTATACTTTGATCTTAAAGTTAAAAAGTATCAGTTAGCTAAAATAGTTATTTACTAATTTTTCAAAGGTTAAAGGGCACATGGAATTGATTTAGATGGAAATTTGATAGCTCTCATTGCAACCTGCTCAGTAATCTAGAAGATCACAGAATCTTGTACTGCTCTTACATACATAGCCTTGTAGGCATTTTTTGAATAAAAGTAAGGTGAATTGGTGGGATCTGGGTTTCTTAATGGCCACCTCTCCCTCTCTTCAGTGATCATGCATTTTTAAATAGGATGTTTAAAGAAAACCATCTTCATAAATCAAGACTTACTGAAATATATGTCAAGGTATAATTGGCATCTATTTAAGGAAAATACAATGATAGTGGGTGATAGTAAGTTAAGGATTTTTCTCCATCATCAAAACATAAATAATTAGATTACTTCTGATGACAGAGGGATTTTAGCTTAAATTTTGCACGTGGTCTCTTCAATTACTACTAAATGTGAGCTAAGGCTGCTTAAGGTAGCCTTTCTGAAAACTACCAGCCCTTAGTTTGAAGAAATAAGTTAATAGATTCCTACAGTCTCATCAGTTATTGTGTGGACAGTCAGCATGGGGAATTAATGTGTTAGTGTGTTTGTATGGGGCATTAATAAAAATCTTTTCACTCATTTCATGGAAGATACATGTAGCTCTCCTTGACGTCCTAGTGTAATATTCATTTTTCCCCAATGAGGTAAGAATCACCCTGTTGTTTTTGGTCATTCTCGGTTATTCCTGCCCCCTTTTTAGAAAAAAATATTTGAAAAAATTTTATTATGTAAAGTATTAAGCATTTACAAAACAGAGAGAATACTACAATGAACCCCCCAAAATACACAATTCATGTTCAGTTTTGTTTTATTTCTCACCCCCAATTTTTATCCATCTCTTTATTTTGAAGCAAATCCCAGGTATCATATCATTTCTTCTCTAAAAATTTCCATATACTTTTCTGAAAACAAGCGCAATTTCAATTACCCTTGGAGGACATTCAACTCTAACCTGGGGCAGGAGTGCTTCTTCAGTTTCTTGGGGGACTTGGAAAGCTGCTTTCTAAGATGTACCACATTCCACAGTTGACAGAGAATTTAAAATTTTGTGTGTGTGTGTGTGTGTATGTGCAAGTAATTGTTTATTGCTCACAAGAAACAGAGAACTTGACCTGTTTTAACTCACCCTGTTCAATTCCAGGGGAACATATAACCCAACACTTGTATCAACATTCTCTCTCTTTCAATAGTAAAGGACTATTTGCATGGCAATTTATAAGGTAGTTAAGCACCACTTGCCAATGACATTTTCCTTTAAAAAAATTTTTTTTTCCTGCCTTCAGCTAATATTGAAGCCCTTGGTTTGTTTTGTTTTGTTTTGTTTTGTTTTTTTACTTTCTATTTCTTTACAGGCTCCTTTCCAATTTTAATGTAAGCATTTTGAAGTAAAAATTATATTTATGCATATTATCATTGACTGTTGAAATAACTATGTTGATTCAATACTAAGAGTCCCTTCAAGAAAACAGAATATTTCTGTATTATTCTCCGTTCTTATTTTCTGTTCATCAAAGAGATTTAAAGGATGATATCTTCCTGAGGTTCTGGCATTTCTCTCTGTAACATTTTAATTTAAAATTACATATTAAAGAATAAGAATCTTTTTCACAAGCATACAGTTGTGAATATCCACTCTGCATTTATTATTTATATTCCAGGCATTCTGTTGCGTGCAAGGTATGAACAATTTCAAATTAATAAACTATATATCAGTTAATATTAAATTTTATATTTCACTCTGTGTCTTTCTTTAGGTTTAAAGGAGTCTGTTGGGTATCTGCCTCTCTTTACCTCTCTCTTCTACTTTTTAGTTCTTAAAGAAAGAGTATCCTTTCTGCATGACTTATTGGCCATAACATCATGGTTTAGACTGTTTCTATAATAGTACCTTAGCACATATCTTATACAAATTGTTTCCAACTTAATCAAAAGTTTTTTAAACTATCATCTTTTGTTAAAGTCTTGGCCTAAGGCAACTTTAATTGGATACTCTCCAACTGAGACACTGATTAACTTAACCCATTCTCTCGTTGGAGTGTTCTCTCTCTCTCTCTTCGATCTTTGAATAATTTTTTTTTCATTCTTTCTTTATCTCTAATTATGTTGGCAACTCTTTGGAATCATAAAATTGGAGCTTTAGACTTACAGTTACACACCCCATCCTAGTTCTTTTACCTATGAGGATCCTTGGGCTCAGAAAGGTTGTAAATGCTCACATCACAGGCGCATCTCAGGAAAAGCTCTTGCCCTATGAAAAAATCTAGAAGTGAGATTAAAGGATCAATTCCATCAACTTGTCTTGGTTTTGCAGGGCAGAGTTTCTTGAAGAAAAGGACTTTGTCTTATTTATCTTTCTGTCCACAGTATCTAGCACACAGAAAGAGGTCATAAATGCTTTTTGAAATAATCATGAATTTTGTGTCATATTTGAAGACATTTTAAGATGAGTTCAATTTCATCTTCCCAAACACTGATGCACTAATTATGCATTCTTCTGGCATGAAGAGATGTTTGAATGATATATAACTACATACTGATAATTTTTTCTCCATTGAGATTCTTTTGTTCCAGAGGAAAGAATCCAGGTCCTATTTTTGTGTTTCCCCTCAGACTGTTTTTGGTGATTAGTATTAGCATTAATATTCTCATGATTTTTATATTGGAGGAATGGGGTCTATATTATGTGTGTTACAAGAGGGGGAGAAGAGGTGTATTGTTTGCTGAGTAAGGTTCTTTCTTTTTTGAGAATTCTTGGTGGTCTGCTACATAAAAGGATCTGACAAGCCATTTTGGTAGTGGAATTTTAAATAATGTTCTGCTAAGAATGTGAGATATGCCTCCAAATAGCAGCCAAAAATAAGATACACAAAATGAAAAATCAAAAGTCTCCATGTTGACAAACTTTCTCACTATGTTTTTTCTAAAGTCATTTAACTTCTCTCTCACCAAAATCCAATTTATCCCTTATGGGCCCACTCCCCTACCACCCCCAGTCACTAATGAGTATAAATCAGCTATTTGCCAGCTTGAATTAGTAAAGTATTGAACCAAACTTGGTCTCTGACCATTGGGCACAGCAAGCATTCTAAAAGACTTGTAACACATTAAATAAAAAGTATACAAAAAACAGGATGTATCTGGACAAGTTGGACAAGGGAATTGCTATAAAGTAGAAACGGCACTGTACTGCTTTCAACTTGTGATTCTGATAAAAGTAACTTAGGTATTTCTATCCATACCTAGTAGAAAATATAGACATGGACTTCTTGGACCATTTTCTGTTATGTTCATGTTTTAGTCTATCAGGTTCATAATGAGAAAGGTCCACTGTTTTACACTGAGTCTCAAAAGGTGTCTGTAACTCAGCTGGGCCCAAGACTTCCAGGCTTCTGCTGTGTTTGGCCAGAAATCTTACTTGACAAAGGCCTTGAAGAATTACTCACAATTTCAAGTTCACAAGAGACTAGCTAATAGAAAAAAGAAAATGACCATGGATAGAGACATATACTTGTTAGCTGGTTAAGGAGATTTTTCCCAGCAGAATAGTCAATTTAAGGAACCATATTCACATTTGTATGACCCTTGTGGATTATAAAATCAAAATAAATAGTACGCATTTATGTGAATGCCTATCACCGACCAGATAATTATCACCCAAAATTCCAATCAAGTAGGCAAGGGTCCTCAATTTGATTGTTATTCCAGCTTCCCTCAAAGGTACTCTATTAACACTTCCCTTTTTAGTATTCCTACAGACCATCAGCACGTACAGGTAAAATAAATCATAAATCATAGTATGCTGGGGTAGTTCAAAACACAAAAATAAATAATCAAAGTAAAACTTCAAAAGAACAAACCAAACCAACATCAACAAACCAAAGCAATTTTCTGGCACACACAGGTGTATGTTCTGGTCCTTTTTGTCTGTTCATCTGTTTTTAGCAAGTAGCAATTTACCTAAGAAAGTTTCAAATGCAAAATGAAGTTGAATTGGAACTATCTATTATATTGCTTCCAGAGTTAGCAGTTTATGTTTGTGCACGTAGATGACAAATGCTCCCAAACATTTATAATATTGTATATCCTTTATTAATTTTGGAAGGTAGTCCTTATGATTTTTTTCTCCAAAATCAACAAAAATTAATGCAAGACTTCGTATATGTAAGCACTATGGTGCTTATGAATATGCATATGGTGATATGAATGCACAAAAGGCATGCCTTTTCACATTAAGCAACCCTGCTAAGTAGAAAAGAGATAGAAATAAAAGGATAATGAAAAAATAAGTCATTCCTAGTGCTAAAGAACTGATACAAACTATACCCAGTGCAGAACTTCAGAGGAGATTTGGACTCTTCTATATGGCTTAGAGCAGTCAGAGAAGACTTGGTAGAAGAAATGTGTTTTGAGAATTCTTCTGAAAGAAAAACCAACAAAGAGAGATATCTCAGCCAACCCTATAAATCTTCTCCCAACCTCTACACAGTGGGAAAGCACACATTATAAATGGAGAAAATGTACCCATTAAAGGTTTTCCCTGGACATCACAGGTGTGCTCTAGAGCACACACACATGCAAAGATTAGTAACATTCATTGCATGTTTGTTTTCTGGTTGGATGTAATAGCTGGTGTGAATTACCCAAATTAAACTACATGTCCCAATCAATAAATCTGTAGGTATAATATAAAACAGTAGTGACACTTTTGAATTTGTATGTTCGGTAAATGGGTGATTGGAAAATATGTAGGGAGAATCATCCACTCCTAAAATCCTGCACCTTTCCAAGTTTCCCTGTCTCAGTAAATCCCATCAATGTCCACCTAATATCTCAAGTGCAAAACCTAGGTGTGATCTTGGACTTCTCACTTTCTCTAACACCCACATCCTTTCCAAGAGCAAGCCCTGCCAGCTTGACTTTCATATCTGTTCCAGTATAGCCTCCTCACACTACTGCCAGGACTGCCGCTCTTCCTGGCACCGCTGGCATCTCTTACGGAGGCTAATGCAATAGCCTTCTATTAAGTGTTTCTGTTTCCATTCTTCTCTCCATAGAATGACTTGTCCATCCAGAAGACAAGGTGAATTTTTAAAACGTAAAATTAGATAAAACCCTCCAATGGCTTTTCATTTGAAAAATATCCCATCTCTTTGCCCTTTCCTACTTGAACCTGCATTGTGAGGCCTCTGCTTATTTTTCTGACTTCACCTCCTATCATCCTCCCACTTGTTCTTCTCTGGCATTGCTGGCTTTCTGAAGTTCCTCCTGCTTGCCCTGCTCCTCCTAGCCCCAAAGACTTTCCACATGTTTTTCCATCTGCCTGAGATACTCTTCTCCTCTAGATTCATATAGCTTCCTCCTTATTTCATTCTGACCATTGCTAAAACGTTACTTCCTCAGAAAAACTTGCTCTGATCTCCCAACCATTATTTCTAAAACATTACACTCTATCTCCTTACTCCCATTTTTTTTTTTCTTCATCGTACTTATCAATACCTGGAGTAAATATTTATATATTTGTATATTGTCTCTTTCCATAACATAAGTGCCTTAAGAGCAAAGATATTGTTTCTCTTGTTCATCTCTGGTTTCTAAGCAAATGCAGGGCACAAAAGTGCTATATAAGTATTTGTTGAATGCATTTATTAAAGTAAGTGGAACATATTTTAGGGGGCTTCATCTAAAGGAATGGGTGATTGTTCTGTAGCCCATAAGACTGGAATTTAAATTTAAACTTGAACACATAATTGACACCTGGACTTGGGGAAATCACTAAACATCTGGGTTTTATGCTTTATAAAATGAGCTTGCACTGCCTTTCAGACTGGTTTGTAGAGAGGGTTAGAAATAAAGGACATTATGAACGCAATGATGGTCCAAAAGGAGAATCTCAATAATAATAATAATAAATGATAAATAATAGTAATGAACAAGAGTGATAAGGAAGTGTTCTGGATTATAGGTAATCCACTTCACCAAAGGAGCATAAAATGAAAAGAGCCGCCCTTTAATTCATTATCAGGTACTTGTATTAAACCCTTGAATATGCACTTTTGGGAAATGGTATAAGAACCATAGCTTAAGTAGTTTAAACTCATATGGGGCAAAATATTGAAAAATGCATGGAAGGAATAATCATACATTGGAAAAGTAATCTGTCTAGTGGCCTAATATATCTTTTCCTTATTTCTGGCGAGAGTATGTATGTTTAATTCATAGAATTCTCCACTGCTTCTATGTACTATTCATAGTAATTCTATGCTGAAATACTCTTCGATGAAAACTACACTCCTATTAGCAGAATTGAATTTTAAAAATCACACCAAAGATACTAGTATTGAAAACTTTTTCTGTACAATATATCAAAGTTTATTGGCTCTCTCTGCCTAGAAGGGCCTGCACCAAATCTTGGTGTGTATTTCCATCTTCCTCTCCCATTTCTCAGCAAACTCTGTTCTTTCCCCCATTTCCCAAATAAATTATTTTTACTGGACTGAAAAAAGAAGTTTATTGACTAGATTAATTCTCACTTGCACTTTGTGCAAAATATTTTCCTCTGTGCAGGTGATGTTGCACTCTTGTCAATGTTAACTGAACACATGCCTACAGCATGGTAAGCAGGATATGGACTGGAATTCAGTCTCACTCGCCTCCTGTCCTGCCTTTTACAAGGCACAATCCAAGCAACCATATTGCAAACATTAGAGAATGAGCATGATAGCAGACTGGGATTCTGCATAGAGTGAACTGAAATTAGACCCATAGTTCCAGTTGTGTTGTGGCTTTCTTTAATTGGAAATTTTGAATATTACTCCAAATAAAGGGACAGTTTGGTTCATGAAACAGAAAAAAAATATTTTAACATGTCGTATATAAATGTGGCTCATGGAGGGTTATTGCTAACCCAAACTCTATAAAATTTAATTATCCAAGTTTCATGCTTGTTACTATTTTAGGGCTGAAAATATACTTAGACAAATTTGTTGTGGTAAGGAAGTTAAGGTAGGGTAGGGAAGATTGATCAGGAACTGAGTTTGAGGAGTCTCTGTTTCTCAGTGTGTACAGTTCAATTTAATGATCTTGACTTAGCATCCACTACTCTCTTAGACATTTCATGGTGTAAAAATAAGAGTAAACATTTTCAGACCTTATGAAAGCAATACCTAGAGGATAAAATTAGGGTATGAATTGCTATAATACCGGATACAGTAAAACAGATGCCATATCAACAAAGAGGGCAGGCAAAAGGAGCAGTCTGCATTCTCACAGGTGGATCAGAAAAGATTCATGGGAGAACGGGTATGCATTATTGGGAGCCCAGCAAAGGCAGGGTCACTCTGTAGTCTTTATGTTATCTCTCAGTTTGGGGCTTAAGGTGGGTCCTTTGAATGACTGTGAGAACAAAAGTAATTTTTAAACTGTAGGAAAACAACAGGATCAAAGGCAGGGGTGAAAGTGTACAGTGCCTCTCTAAGTAACAGTAGACAATCCTCTTTGGCAGTAGTGCAGGGAGCTCACATCGAAAGGAGAGTGACTTGAAGTTGGGAAGATATGAAATAGTTATGCTCTCGACTAGATTCTGGAGGACTTTGTTCTTTTCCTGTTTCTATTTAAAAATAATATATTTCTTCTGAAGACGTTTGACCATGATCGGGTCTATAATTTATAAAGAATGACTTGCCTTGTGGATGTAGAACGGATAATTTGAGTCAGGAAGAGTAAGGGTGGTATTTAGGAGGATATTCTTATAAACAATAAGGACTTAAAATAAGATGAAAATGAAGATAGAGATGAAGACTTTGCATGATTTAAACAGAAACTGAATGAAACAGAAAGGGAGAAGGAGTTAGTTAAAGAGGATTCTAACATTTTTTTTTTATGTGAGTAAATAAGAGAATGTTGGTACCATTAACAGATAAAGCTAAAAGACCTGCTTAGAATTTTTGGAATTTATAAAATTTGTTTTCTTAAGAACAAACACAAGCTGGCGTACAATGTAAGCAAATTTGCATTCAAATATATGGTGGAATCTTAGCTCCTTTATAATTCTTTACGATAATAGCAATTCAGTTGGTGTTTATTCATCATGCTCCATAACATTTTCTGTAGTCTTGTATTTATGCACATATTTCTGTTTTAACTTATTTTATGTATTTTAATCAGGCTTTATTTGCAAATGTAAATGAATATGTGCATTTAATCAAAAGTAAATATTGAATAACAGCCTTTAGTGCTGATATTTGAATACCTTTCTCTTTCAGGTATTTTGTATATACATATCCCTTTTAACACTTTCCTCACAGGCTGACTTATTTTTTAACTTTTTATTTGGGGATAATGTCAGAGCTACAGAAATGTTAAAAAAATAGTATATGGAGGTTCCATACACTCTTTACTCTGCTTCCCCTATTGCTAACATCTTATATAACAATTATCAAAACCAAGAAATTAACTTTGTTGTGCTGATTGATTTTAATGCTATTCATCTCTAAATTATTTTTCTAAAGCAATTAAAAGACATATGGTAAATTAAAAATATTATAGCCCATTATGCATATGATTTGAATGCTGTTTTAAGGTTTTAGACAATGAAAGCTGATCTTGATGGGCTGTATTCTACACTGGTAGCCAATGACTGTTAACATCATCTATGGCAAATGATCCCATGATATCATGGTCTCCTTTTATGGTATCTATTTAGGGTTCCAAAAAGTTTTTTTGACCCATTACAATTTATAAAAATGTTTGTAAGTAGTAATAGCAGTTAAAAAACAAAAAACAAAACAAAACAAAACAAAAAAAAAACTAGAGTATTGCTGGATGTAAATTTTGAAGTTTGTAGGGGCTGGGAATACCATCAAGGAAATGGTTAAGAAGATAGTGGAAACTGGTCAGTGGACAATAAGGATTGATGGAAATTCTTTGGCACTATTAAGGGATTCCCTGGAGTCTGGGAGGAGTGACCAATAATTTTGTGAGGAACAGGGGGTGAGATTTATGTTTGATGAGGAGTTTTTATGCCTTTAATAGAAAGTTCCTGATGTGCTGAGTTTTGGGCCTGGTATCAACTCACTCCATTTGGGCTTCCAGGCTTACTTTACCACCCAGCCTTGATAAATACTCTCATCCCACCCAAATGCTCAAGCCAAAAACCCAGAAGTCATCCTTGATCTCTTTTTCCCAAAATCTGACTCATCTACCAGTGCTGTTCATTGTACCTCATAAATATATTTTTAAACTATGCCATTCTGTTCATCTCAACTGCTACCCTAAGAATATGGCTCTCTCCTCTTACTAGAACTATTCCAATAGCACCCTAATGATTCTCTTGGACTTTATCCTTATTCTTCTCTAACTCATTCCCCATAGAGATGCCATATTTACATATATTTCATTTTATTAAATATACTTAGATTATATAAATGTCACATAAAAAATGTAGGTGATTCCCATATGCCCTGCTTCCAATCATAATTATGATCATAGATCTTGTTACTCCCATGTTTAAACCTTCTAAAATATTTCCATTTCACACAGTTTGAAAACTTACTTTTAAAAAAGCCCCAAAGCTTTACATTAGCTGGCTGATGCCTATCACTTTAAACTCATTTCTACTTTCATCCACGTGGGATCTGCTGCAGGCAGTAGAAAGGAGAACCTTCTTTCCTTCCCTGCCTCTGGCTTCCATTCTTCTCCAAAATCTTTACAAGTGTATTTCTACTGCACAATACCAAAGTGATAGTAGGGAGAAGTAAGGGCATTGGGATGTTTTCATTTTACTGTTATTATTTTAAGTGGATTTCCACTCTCCAAGCTTGGTAGTTATCTAAAGCTCTTTGGTGAGCTTTTGGGTGCCAGACAGAAATATCCACTGGGAATATTCAGCTGCAAATTCTGTCTCTGTGATAGATCTTCTGCTTGCTACAGTGCCATCCTTAGCTCGGGTCTTTCATGATTTACACCACACTCCCACTGATGGTATCCTTCCAGGTGTTTTCTTGGGCTACATTTAGAATGGCTCCTGGCTCACTTTTCACGCTTGTTCCAAGCTCTGGAAAATGAAGCAGATCCCAGCATTGTAAGAAGTTCTCCTTTGATCTGATACTGAAGGAACTTGCTAGCCCACATCTCAGTTAAAGGCAAGTCCACTGTCTCCCAACTGCAGCTCTGGTCAAGTGGGACTACTGAGACTCTTCTCTCCATGATTTAGTGGAGGGTCAGGTACTGTGCTTTCCAAAGAAATCTTCTTCGGAAAATCTTCATTCCAAGCCTTTTATAGTCTCAATGTGTTCAGAGCTAGCTACTCGGAAATTGCCACAAGGATTTCTGTCTTTAAACTCCCTTTGAGATCTGCTCTCTCTTCTCTCCTCTTACCCCAGTTAAAGCTTTTAATGTAATAAACTGATAGGTATATATAATTGATAAGTTCTTAAATAGACTGACAAATTTAACTCTCTGGTTTTATTTAGAATTATCAAATTGAACATTTAAAGGGCATTTCAGTGTATAAATATTGATATAGTAGACCCTTACCAAAAACTTTAAATAGAAGCCAAAATACTTAATATATTATAAAAGTGCACTCTAAACATTACGTGAAAAATTCTGCATTTCAGAATATTAAGTGTCTCTTGCAGCCTAATTTTCATCTTATACTTGATTTCATCTGTAGCAGTTTGGCAGTTTGATATAGTTATGAATTCCAAAAATAGATATTGGATTATGTTTGTAAACTGGTCTGTTCATCTGGGCATGATTAAGTAATGATTAGGGTTTTGATTGGGCCATGTCCCTTGGTGGGTGGGGTCTCAAAGATAAAAGGCATGGCAAAGGACAGAGTTGGTGTTTTGAGTTGGATTCCTGATGCGGAGTCTTAAGCTGGAGCCCTGGGAAGTAAGCATTCAGAGGAGCTTGGTCTTGAGGAAGGAGAGAAGGCCCCCCGGAAAAGAGATGAGCCATTCACCTGACAGTTCACAGCTGGCCTTGTGGAGAGAGGCAAAGCCTAGAGAGCCTCATAGTCTTCAGCTGACCTTGTGGAGGAAACAGAGGAGCTGAGCCCAGATAGATATGGAGCCCTGGGAAGAGAGGAACCCGAGAAGTCTGAACTCCGGCAAACATCAGCATCTGTCTTGCTACAACACGTGGCAACAGACTTTTGTGAAGGAAGAAACTTATGCTTTATGCCCTGGTAACTGTAAGCTCCTACCCCAAATAAATACCCTTTATAAAAACCAACCAATTTCTGGTATTTTGCATCAGCACCCCTTTGGCTGACTAATACATCATCTTATACAAAAATCTCCAGAAGGGGGTGTGTCTGTACATTTTTCTTTCAAGAGGGGAAGGATATTTGTTTGGGGAGAAATTCAACTAAAGATAAGCCCCAATTAAAAGTGTCAACATCGCCCTCAGTCAGACGGGGCTCAGAGATGCTTCTGGAAGAACCATCATCATGGCTATCCCAAGGAGAACCCCAAGTTCATTTCAACTTGTATTGGTTGGTGACGGTAGTACTGAAAAAAACTACTTTTGTAAAACAACATTTGACTGGTGAATTTGAGGTCCATCCCCTTGTGTTCCATACCAATAGAGAGCCTATTAAATTCAACATATGGGATATAGCTGGTCAGGAGAAGTTTGGTAGATTGAAAGATGGCTATTACATCTGAGCCCAAAGTGCCATTATAATGTTTGATGTAACATTGAGAGTTACTTACAAGGATGTGCCTAATTGGCATAGAGATCTGTATGAGTGTGTGAAAACATCCCCATCATGTTGTGTGGCAACAAAGTGGATTTAAGGACAGGAAAATTAAGACAAAATCCATTATCTTCTATCAAAAGAAGAATCTTCAGTACTATGACATTTCTGCCAAAAGTAATGTAGCAGTTTGATATTATTTATGAATTTCAAAAAAGATATTGATCAAGTTTGTAAACTGGTCTGTTCCTCTGGGCATGATACCCTTTGATTGTATTAAATTCAAAGAAGAAAGGAGAGACCAGGCAGATGTCATCCACCATCTTGCTTCAACATGTGGCAACAGACTTTGGTGAGAAAGTAACCTTGACTTGAACTCTTTAGGGCCTTGGAATTGTAAACTTCTACCCCAATAAATACCCTTTATAAAAGCCAACAGACTCTGGTACTTTGCATCAGCAGCCCTTTTGACTCACTAATACAAAATTTGGCACCAGGAGAGTGACTGGGGGTATAGTCTGATGCAATTACCAAAAATGCTGGAATGGTTTTTTAAATGGGTAAGGTGTTTTTGTTTTTTTTTTTTTTCCATGAAATTGTCAGATGCTTGATAGAGAAGGCCTAGATTGCTTTGAAGAGACTGTTGGTAGGAATATGGATGCTAGAGAGACCTTTGATGAGGCCTTAGAAGTAAATGATGAAGCTGTTATTGGAAACTGGAGGAAAGGCAATCCGTGTTTTAAAGTTGCAGAGGACTTAGCAAGATTGACTTCTGATATTATAGGGAAGACAGAATTTGAAAATTACATGCTTGGTTATTGTAGCAGTTTGGTATTATTTATGAAGTCCAAAAATAGATATTGGATTATTTGTTAATTGGTCTGTTCCTCTGGGTACATTAGATTGTATTGGATTCAGAGGTTTCATTTTTACTTGATTAAATAATGATTAAGGCTTTGATTGGGCCACACCAGGACATTGAGGGAACTCACAGAGAAAATGACATGGCAGAGGAGAAAGTTAGAGTTTAATGCTGGAGCCCTGGGAAGTAAATACACAAAGAAGCAGATATATGAGGAAAGAGAGAAGGCTCCATTAGACATGGCAGAGGCCCCGGGAAGAGAGACTAGCCATTCACCTGATAGTTTACAGCTGGCCTTGTGGAGACAGCAGAGCAGTTGAGCCCAGAGAGGAATGAACCCCAGGAAAGAGATGAGACATATTCTAGTCTACTGCTGATATTGGAAGAAGCTCAGACCACGGAGTCTTAAGAGGAAGAGGAAGCCTGAACCCTTGCAGATGTTGGCAGCCATCTTACCAACACATGGCAACAGACTTTGGTGAGGGAAATAACTTACACTTTATGGCCAGGTAACTGTAAGCTTCTACCCCAAATAAATACCCTTTATAAAAGCCAACAGATTTCTGGTATTTTGCATCAGTACCCCTCTGGCTGACCAACCCAGACATTTAGCCAAGGAGATTTCTAAACTAAATGTGAAAAGTACAGCTTGGCTTCTCCTTGAAGCTTATAGCAAAATGTTAGAGGAAAGAGATAAGCGGATAACTGAATTGTTGGGCACAAAGGAAACAGAAACTGATTCTGGAAATTCCAAGCCTCTGGATCAAGCCCCCAGATGATAGTGCCCTATTTGAGGAATTAACTAAACCTGGAACTTGTAAGCCAGGGTTGAAAATGCCATTATCCAGGAAATAATTGTAGAAAGTGTTACTGTCTGATGGCTTGGACCCCAGTTTCCTGCATGCTAAACCAATAAGCTTTTTGCGAGATCTGTATGAACAAAACTACTGTCAGCCTGGACTAAAAGGGACATGAGGAGAGAGATGGAAGGAAAAATGGCTTTAAGAGGAAAACCATGGAAGCTAAGGTCTGGAATTAAGAGAGGAGTCCCACCCATGTGTATAGAGAGGGTGAGTTTGCCCTAGTATTTGAAGAGGGTGGATGTTCCAGCCCACTGTTCAGGGAGAGTTTTGTCTCCTCAGATTACAGAGATGGTCAAGCACATTCCCCAAGGGTTGGGGAGTGTGAGGTTGACACTCCAGTGCTTTGAGAGGGGCGGGCTTGTCCCTTACAGATTAAGGAAGGCCAGATCTCCAACTCACTGTTCTGAGAGGGTTATGTCTGTATGCCATGGATTAGGGAGAATGTTGCTGCCACCTCCCTGTGCAAAGGGGGTTGAGACTGTACCCCAGAGATTGGGGAAAATAGTAGTCATAACCTCAATGTTCTTGGAGGGTGAGATCTGAAGCTCAGCCACCACCCAGATGATGATGAAGGTGGAGCCAAGAAAATGGCCATTGGGTAAGCCTGTGGAAAGGGTGGGTCTCCATAAAGCCCCAAGGAGAAGAAACCATCACCTTGAGAATGGCTCTCAGACTCTGAAATCTAATGGAGTATGCCCCACAGGTTTTCAGAACTGCTGGGGACCAGTGACTCATATTTCATTCCAAAATTCTCCTTATGGTAATGCAAATGTTTATCCTATGTCTGTCTCTTTTTATATTGGAAGCAGGTAAATTGTCTTCTAAGTTTCATAACTCTACAGCCAGAGGGGACTTTACCCCAAGACAAATTGTATTTCTATAAACTTATTGTGAAGTGATTTTGTATTTAGCATTGCTACTCAAATAAGGTTTTTTAAAAATATTGTAATGTCTTTTTGGAGTTCAAAGAGTAGAGTGTAGCAGTTTGATATTTATGAATTCCAAAAAAGATATTGATTAAGTTTGTAAACTGGTCTGTTCCTCTGGACTTGATACTCTTTGACTGTATTAAATTCAAAGGTTTTACATGTACTTGATTAAATCAAGATTAGGGCTTTGATTCAACCACATCAGGAGGGTGTAACTCAGGGTTGAGTCCCCATCCCCTCAGCAGGCTGATAGAAACAGACATGCACAGAAGAAGACATGGAAGAGGAGAGAACTTGGTCATTTCAGTCCTGCCATGTGACCAAAAGAAGGCTCAAATAGGTAAAGCCCTGGGAAGAGAGATGAGCCCTATGCCTACAGCTGAGATCAGAAGAAACTGGGCCCATGGAGCCTTAAGAGGAAGAAGGAAGGAGAAACCAGGCAGACATTACCTGCCATCTTGCTTCAACACGTGGCAACAGACTTTAGTAAGGAAGTAACCTTGAGTTGGACTCTTTAGGGACTTGTAACAGGAAACTTCCACCCCAAATAAATACCTTTTATAAAAGCCAACAGATTCCTGGTACTTTGCATCAGCACCTCTTTTGGCTGACTAATACATGTAACTACAACTTTGAGAAGCCCTTCTTTGGCTTGCTGAAAAGCTGATTGGAGACCCTAACTTGGAGTTTGTTGCCATGCCTGCTCTTGCTCCACCAGAAGTTGTCAAGGACCCAGATTTGGCAGCACTGTATGAACATGACTTAGAGATTTCTCAGACCACTGCTCTGCCGGATGAGGATGACGACCTGTGAGAAAGTGAAGCTGGAGCCTAGCATCAGAAGTCTAGTTTCATAGGCAACTGTCCTGTGGTGTTAGGGGTGCAGCGTGTTTGCTGCCTTATTATATAGCTAAGCAGAACATGTGTTTAATCTTTGGGGTGCTGAAGGAGATAATGGACTTCAGAGTGAATGTGGCAGTTAAAAAAAGATCTTCATTTTTTTGGACCTGCATATTTTGCTGTTTTGGAGAGCAGTTGTTTCCTTTTTGAGTTTCAGCCACATCACAATATTCAGTCGTGAAGTCTTGTTTATTACAGTCATTCCCATTCCTTTATGTTTAGAATCAGAATAAAGTTGTGTTTCAAAAAAAAAAGGTCAACTTCAATACTTCTATGGTAAATTTAAAACATGTTGTTATTAATCATGTGCTTCATATCTAGAATATATAGTGCTATAATGGTTTGTTTTTAAGGGGCTGAAAAAGTATAATGAAACTTGTGATTAAGTATCTCAGTTAACAAAAACACCTTGTAATTTACCCTAATGGTTGTGTTTTATTAATTTTCTTATCCTGATTTGGCCACAGCTTGTTAATAAGGATCCCAACTGCTTATCCAATCTTTAAAGGTTTGCTCTTATTGCTTTTAATAAATATATTTTATCTTCCCAAATAATTCTAAGGGAAGCAGTTAATTTAAAAATACTTAAAAACTTAACCCATATTTTAATAGAATATCCTTGAATATTGTTAAATAGAAAACTGTACCATGTTTATTTGTAGCATAAAGAAACAAACTATATGTGTGCTGTTCAATTCATTCATTTGCTAATAACTGTAAGTACTTGAGTCAGTCCTTTTAGTATATATTTATTACGCCCTTAAATTTTTGAGTTGAATATTTTCAAAAAGATATAATGAAGCAAAATGATCTAGTGGTGAATTATTTACCAGGCAAGCAGGCAAATTCAGGGGATGTGCCTGTTCTGGTTAGAGACCATTACATAAATTTGCTTCCAGAATCAAATATCTCACCTGATAGCCAAAGTAACTCAGGTTAGTATTGACTTTTAGGAAGGAATTGTTCTGGAGAACAAAAACCATAATGTCCCGAGTATCTGATATTCAATTAAACAAAATTGGAAGGCCTGAATTCTTTACCAAAAAATGTAATGTTTTTTGATACTGTTAAAAAATATCACACTACCTTATACATTGAGTTGTAATTGATGATCCTAGAGCCTAGGGAAGTTAAAAGAAATTTCATATCTCATGCCTCATTCCTGAGAGTCTCTGCTACAGTAGGTGTTTACTGTTTTGGGAATAGGACCGAAACTTCTCCCCAATGCCTGTAAGTCCTTGAGTGGTAAGGTCATTCCTTACCCATTCAAGTTGGTCTGAGGTCACTCCTGAACTCCATGGCTGTGTTCCAGGAGTCTAATATCTTCCTACTGCTTCTGGCATGCTGAGCATCTTCTTGCCTTAAGGCCTTCACACAGCTCTTCTTTCAACAGGGGAAAATTTGCACACTGTCCTTTTCCTCACTAGGTGGTTCTCGTTTTTCAAATCTCATTACAAGTAATGTCTTCTGGAAACCTTTCCTTTCTGCCTTTTCTGACTACCCTATCTATGTAGCAACTTCTCTTTCTCACCCCTATTATTCTCCATCACAACATAATAAGCCTTCTCATTATTTTTTAAAGTCTGCCCTTATGTTTTAGCACATGGAGCATTGCTAAATAGATACTCAACAATATTTTTTGAATGAATGAATGAATGTCTTCACAACCTGGGAAAGCACATAGGCAATTTAGAAAAAATTAGTTGAATGAATGTGTGGATTTAAGACAAAAGGACTATTTGTTATTAAATATTGTCAATATCTATTTTAACGCTATTTCAGAAAGATGTATTTTAAGAACAGATCTCTATTAAATTATTCACATCCCCAAAGAACAGTTTCCAGTTTTCTGCAAGTTTCCATGGTTTAGCATCATAATCTTTCAAAATATATAAGCTTTTTTTGTTTGGATCTATGGGAATAAATAATGCTCTCTAGAAATATTATCATGTTCCAACTTTTATTCAATATTTTTTTCCAATAAAATATGGGCTTAGAGGGCTATGGTTTTCCATTTTCAAAACAATGTTTTACAGTGAAATATATACAACTGTTGGCTTTTAATAGCTAAGACTATAGCACTCCTAATTTCTAAATTGTAATTTTAAAATTATTAAGTAGAAATTGAGAAGCATGAACTAGTACATTGGGCTTCTAAAAATGGATTTGAATTGAGGCTTTGCTTTGAAAAATAAGGTATATGTTTTCTTTTTTCCAGACTGTACTGACACATGTTCTTTGATGAGAGAATAGTATGGCTGAGAGATAGGGATTCACCTACAGTCCAGATGAACAGTGAAAGCACATAAAGCCTTCATAGCCTACTTAAGACAAATTATGAGCATATTTAGCAAGGACGAATGATTTTGTGATACATAAAATATTATTTGTAAGATTTTTCAACTTAAAAGATTTTTAAAATGCTAACTTTTTGAAATTCGTTAATTTCATACTCATTCGTTTTGATGAAATTTAATGCATCCAATGGAAAAATAATAATAAATTTTATTGATTATTTTTTTTAGAAACCCTTCAATATAAAAAAAGTATTGTGTATTATACCAATTGCTATATTAAAACTGAGCTTCCTTGAAAACTTTTAATTTTAAAAAGGATAAGTGACATATTAGCCCTATTTGGTCTTCAAATGTTAGAGAAAAAGAAAGCAATAAGGAAATAAGGTAGATCATCCTTCAGGAAACCCTGGCATTCCAGACATTCTCAAATAAAATGTGAAGGATGAGCCTGATACTGTATTTCAGGAATTTTATCTCTCATTAACAAGAGTATATGATGGACTTGAGTACAAAACCAAACCCAAAGCTAAAGTTAAATACTGTGTCAGGGTATGAAAATTTAAAGGCCATAGTTGTAAAGACCTACCTGTGTAGCTTCAGGAAAATTTAAAAACATAAGAGTTAAAATCCAGAATAATAAAATATGTATGTTACAATAAGCATATATGGTTTTTGGTAAGCTTGTCTGTTTAAACATCATAGTGATGGCTATCTCCCATTTAAGTTTGGCTCACCTACTTGAAATGACCTTTCTGCTTTTTAAGTGATTATATTGAGAATGGCCCAAGCTAATCCTTACTCTAAAATGATGTCTCTCTCTTGATCCAGCCTCTGAGGATGAAGTCCTCTGATTTGTAAGTCAATTGGCTTATCTATCTCTGATCTTCACATTCCAAATTTGCTCTAAATATATTCGTGCCTAGAGCACAATTTGTATAAGTAATCTCTGAATTTGACATCTGCCCAGTCTGAAGAAAGTAGCCTGGCAGATAAATGGAAGAGAAACAGAATGGACTTAAGAGTTCTCAGTAATGGAAGCCATCAAAAACAAGGAAACACAACTGACCTGCAGCCCCATTCAAGGCCATTCAGGCTAAAAGAAATTGGGTTCTGGAGGAGAATGTCTTCTATGCAGTGACATTCTGGAGTGGAGGGTGTGACATCAAGTTCATTAGCCATTGCTTACGTAGGCAGGAGACAGAGCAATAAGGAGTTCCTTTTTGATAAGTAACATTTAGAGGGTCTTAGTATATGCTGGAGTGCCTCACAGCCCAGCCCTTATTTATAGGCTATGTTTGAGCAAGTACTGCCCTTGGAACTAGAAAAAGAATTTTAACATTCATTATAATAAAAACATTACTGAATTATGAGATAGAAGCCTGTCCTCCTAATGTTTTGCAGCAAGAATAAAAGATTAATATAGAATATAAAATTGTATTTTTCTATCTGGAGAAAATGTACCCAACTTTGAAAATTCAGGGTCATGTGATTTGCACTAAACAACATACATTGTTTTCTATAAAACAGCCAAAAGGTTTGATTAAAATTTGAATTTTTCCTATTCTATGGTAGGAAGAGGAATGCATTTTGAGCACCAAATATATATTTTAAATTATTATCTGAGAGAATTAAACATGTGTGCTTCTTAAGGACATGCATTTACTACATGAAAATCAGGAGACCCTTTAAATATACATACCTAATGGTGATGTGAGAAGGAGAATGTCCTCCTTTATAAAATAAAGGGAGAAGAATTCATTCAGCCAACATAAGTGCTGGTGTACAGTGGTTTATCTTGTGCTTTCACATAACTTACAAATATGAAAATTGTCTTAGATTTGATATTTTAAAAAATTGAAATGACAGTTGCATTATGAGTAAAGGGAGTAAATAATGAGCATATTCCTTTTGTTAACTGAGATATGTTTTGTGCAAGAGAAATCCTAGAAGCAAAAAATCTTGATAATGTTGAGGCAAGACAAGATTGGTCAGAATAAAGACATTTCTTGAGAGATGGGAGGAAGGTGATATTTAAACAAAGGATTCATATACTAATTTCAAGGTAGAATTTTTTCTGTGTGTAAATTTTTCTTGAGGTATCAAAATAGCTATATAATAATATCTTGAATCACATCATAGTCAATGTTGAAACAATTCTTCCTTATAAGGTTTTTTTTTGTTTAAAAAGAATGATTTTTTTAAAATGGAACTTTGACATAGATTGTACACTTAATTTTTGGTTGGAAGCTGTGTTGCAATATCAGTTTAAGTATATTTGCTTTGACTGTACATGTACACTAATTAGAAAGAAAACAATTCACCAGGAGCTACATTAAACACAGCCCTGCAAATGGTATGAGCATTTTCCAGGGATCCATATTGTCCTTGGACTTGGCTGTTCTATTATGCTTTAAATGGAATTGATTGCGTGGTTATAATGAAAGTAACAGATTGATTTCTATCCAGTGTTACAAAGAGTAAATAGAAAAATGTTCCTGTCTTGACCTGCATTCATAACCAATGGGATTTGCTGGCTTTAGACCCAATCTTTAATAAAAGATAAGATGCAAATGTAATAAAACTGGCTTCAAAGTTTAAGGATCTTTTCAATGTTCATCAAGATGTTTCTTGTTGCATTTAGATGCCTTGTATTGATTAGATCACAATCACCTAGGAAATGTTACTTTCTTTAAATGTTTTTTGTAATTTATCATATAATTAACATTCGCAGAGTTATACATTTATAAACATATTAAGATTATTGAAGTGGGGATTATGTCACGGTGGTATACTTTTTAATTGTTCTTAAAATTGAGTTGCCTATTTTTAGTTACGTCTTGTATATAAGCAAATGGTGATGGTCTAACTATGTCTTTAACAATATTTTGGTTGTGGAGTAAATTTTTATATTACAAAATTTTAGGACAGGTGTGATATTAATATATTGTAGAAGTATTTTTCAAAGGATCATTCCTGCTGAATATTCACTCAGAGTGATCATTGCATTTTTAAATTAAGAAATGAAATGTTTATTTCCAATAGCAAACTCTGTCTTAATATTTTTTCCTCTATTCTTTGCGTGGTAATTCAGAGGCTAATCAATAAAACATGAGTACTATAATTATATTTTTTACTCTAATAGCCAGGATTTTACGAAGCTCTTTCCTTATTCACCCTTTGGTAAACAAAACTCAGGCCCACAAAACAGAAATTTAAAATGTACACTTGGTAACTTTACTTTGCTATAAATGAAGGAATCCAGGAAAAAAAAAAGCTAACAATTCATTTGTAAGCAACAGTTTCTTCACACATTATGTGACTTTTTTTTGGATTTGTTTTATGTTTTTGGTAAAACAATTTAGTGTAATGATGCCTAGATGAGACAAAACAAAACAAAACAAAACAACATTAAAAAAAAAAACTAACACATTTGACTGCCGATGTTTCTCAGTTGTAGCTTCCAAGAGCTCTCTATTCTTCCCAGCCCACTTGATACCCTGCAGCTTGTGGCAGACAATTCACAGGAAAAGCTTAGACATCGAGCTTGCATGCTTCTTGACTCCATTTTAAACCTTTTGTTCACACCAGGGTGGCATTTTTTCACACTGCATGTGGCAGTTTTGACTCCTATCCAGCTTGTCTTATAAAATCAAAGTCTGATTTTTTTTACATTCGCAGGGCTGCTTCGTAAACTGCTACCACTGCCTGTGTCTGTCTTAGTGATTGGTACAGAAGTTTATAGCAAAATGCGTTTTGGGGAAGGGCAGAAAGAAGAAAGCAGCCAGATGAAAACTATTCTGGTGGGAAACATAGTAAATATGTTTTGAATAAAACAGGTTTATTCTGCAAAGATTATGCATGAAAATAAAATATACTGACCTCTTTTTAAAGTTTTTTTTTTTTGCAACACTATGCTTAATATACAGGCTAATTAAAAAATGTATATATATAAAACATGTCGTTTTCAGCATGCATAATGCTATTTTTTTAAAAGGTGTTATTCAATTGTAAAACAAAATTTCACCTCAGTTTAAAAGGATATTTCCCATAATATTTTATCAGATGCAATGAGTGCAAATGAATTTTACTTTTAAATATATTATTCAACAGGCCCCATTTGATTTTAAGTTCAACCATGAATAATATAATACCTATTATTTTTTAAAATTATACTATAAACCGCAATAGTTAAACAACTTCTGTAACAACTTCATCATTCTAAAAGTTTTCTCCTATTCCCTATGTTTAATTAAAAATATGATTTCAGTCTTCATTCATTTCATTTATATTTTATAATGACTAATTATTTGGATAGTTCAAAGAAATTGCATAAAGTCATAATTATGAAATAACAGCAGAAGTGGAAAAGTTTACCAAATGGAAGTGTATAAATCGACTTGTTTCTATAATTATTAAGAATTATAGGAAAACTATAAATAGGAAAATCTCTGAAGATGATCTGGCAATAATTACCATATCTAAATCTATATTTATATCTATGTCTTAATATTTAAATATAAAAATCTTTATAATTTTCTTTTGAAATTCTTACTTCTGTATTTGTAATACAAATATTTTGTGTTTCTTTGTATTAACAAAAGCATAGAAAAGAATATTCTAAAAAAAATACCTGACAAAATACATTTTTAAGCTTTTAACATGAATTTTATGAGATTTAATCCAGTACTTTTTTGTAGGGAGGGCAGGGAAGATTTCTATTTTAGTTAGCAAATAGATATATAAAAATTGGTATATAAAAAAGAACTACATTATTGTGCTTTATGAAAAAATATAAAAAGAAGTAGTAGTATAATATAGTCTTTATGTCCTCTTCCAGAGAATAAATAAATACATTTAGTACAGTCTCAGTATTCATTACAATATTTGAAATGTGAAAGGTATCCATTATCTTGAAAAATACCTCAGTTTAGAATGTAGTGGTTTTTTTTTTTTTTTTTTTTTTTTTTTTTACTTTCTGGAATCAAACTGTAATTGACAAAATACAGCAGAGAAGTAGCACTTTCTTGTTAGGTCTGTAGCAGTAAGTATGCAAGCAGACAACTTGAACACTTTTACTTCTATAGATAGAAAACTATCTCAACTGCAAATTCTATAAAATATTAGAAAATAAAACAACCAAAAAAAAGAGATTTCCAGGAATAACTAAATCCAAATCGTTGATTTAAATATAAATCCTCTTAAAACCAACGAAATGCAGTGAATTTTGTAGTCTGAGGTTTTCTTATGATGCAGAGATATTTATCAAGTACATTTTTTTGCCTCTTTTAGTTAATTTAAAATCAGAACTCATTAGAAAAAAAGGGCATAAAATTTCTTGATATTTAAATATAAACATTTTATGAAGATCAAATAAAATCCTAGTCATTAAAAAACAAAACAAAGGAAAACAAGTAAAATATCCACATCAATACATACCTACTTAACTGAAGTTTGCTATTAAAACCCTTAAAAAGCCAACAAATAGCATCTGGAAATCTAACAAACCATTTGAAATTATGAATATAAAACAGACAAAAAAATTTATCTAAAGATATGTAAGTTAAGTTTATGAAATAAAATTTACCTGCTTTTGCAGCTCTTACGTTTGTTGAAAAAAAAAAGTATGACTTTATTTCATGTGCATGCCAAAGAATGTAGAAGCATATTTAACTCATCATTATCATTATCTAGTATAGAAAATCTCAAGTTTTATTGCTTAAAGTTTCTTATTTCCGACCCTCCCCGACTACTCCCTCCGTTTCTTCAGACTCTCTTCTGATCAGTGTATCTTCTATTTGAGGTAGGACAAAATACAAACCCCAAACAGACATTCAGAAAATAGCCACCACATAGCTTGAAGGGAAATAGGTTTTCTACCTTTGGCCTGTCCTTATATGTTAATAAAATCAGTTCATACATTCTGCTCAAAATTCAGCTTGGAAGTAATCCTCTGCTACTTAAGGCTAGATGAAAAGAGTTCTCATTGTGAATTATGTTTCATCTGTCTCAATAACGTTCTTTATTCTTTTATGGACCTCCCCTTTGCCTGTGGCAATTAGAGAAAATAGGTATGCCTTGAAGTATGTGAGAATGGTTTCTTAACACTAAACAAAACAAAAACTGATGACACATACAGACAATGCTTGCTAAGCAATATCCTGAAGATAAGCATATTAGGCATTTTGAAGTGATCCTGATTGTATGAGGACTCAGTTAAAAAAATGCATTTTAGAATGAGTAAGTGGTAGAGCTGCCATCTATTATTGGTAACACTGGTTATTGATGACAAGCTATAAGTTGTATTAAAAATGAAACATAAAGAACATGTTTTCATACTGTATGCTTTCTAATTAAATCAAGTCATAACAGATATACCTAAAATATGTGGTATTTGTTTAACATACCAAATCATAGTAATGCATGTATGTACTTTTAAGTATATTTCAATGCTCCAAAATAACATTTTTACACATTTTTAAAAGGGGGAAAGCAAACAAAAAAAAAATTTCCTTTAACAGAGCTTATCAAACAGTTTTGTTTAACATTTTATTCTAGCAACTTAAAATCAATGTGATTATTTGGTTTACTTACTCTTACAAATCACTGAAATTACCTTCAGGCAGTTCAAGTTCACCTTTCTGGAATTAAACCTGTTAAATGTTAGGCATCATCTAATCATCTCATTAAAACGATACCTCAGCTTTGTGGTTTAAAAAGGGTATAGTAAAAGTTACACCACTTCCATTTACAAATGAGTCAAGCTAGAAGATCTTGAAAAGCAACAAAAGAAAACAAACATAGTTGACAGAAGAGAAAATGCTTCTTAATACCAGAAGAAAATCATTCCTTATGAAGTAACTGAAATGGTCATCATAACAGTTAGATAAAAGCATTTAAAGAATTTAAGCTTGCAAGAAATTCATAAAGTCTGAAGAAAAAATTCTTGAGACTAGAAGGAAAACCTTTTGGCCCACTGCACAGGTTGGGCACAAAAGTGCTTGCTAAGCTATCTATTTCACACATGCAACGACAGAAGGTTCGATATTCATTCGATCGATGAGTGAAAAGGCACAATGGCAAAATCAGACAGACTTCTTTTCAAATACAGATCTCCAATGTCCCCCTACAGTCTGCAGTTGCACGGCTGGTGGTGTGGCTCTGACGGAGCAAGGGTTACGTGAAGGCTGTTCTCTGGACCGTGCAAACAGTCTAGACCAATGACCTGCAGCGTCATGCCCTTTGAAGAAGAGGCAAGTTCGGTCATGATGAAGAAAAATCAAGGCGTACCCCTTTTAACAATAGGGAGCAGCTCGAGGCTGCAAAGAGGTAAGCAGGGGCGAGAAGAAAACGGCATCTGCTTCCATGGTTACAGGCCAACTATGAGAACCTTGCTTTTCGAGGGAGTCTGTTCTCAGGCTCCCTCACGGGCTATGCCATTCATTATAAGCAAAGGAAGGTTGAGCTGAAATCCGCATAGTTATTTCAGAGTAAAATGATATGGAGCACATGGCTGGCAGGGGAAAAAAAAAAAGTCACATGACTGTTAAGAACCAGACTTGAGCTATTTCAGAATAGAATTCCGCCCTCCCCCCCCCCCCTATATCAGTAGATAAAGACGGTAAGTTTGTATAAAACAAACAGCGGTGATAAACATGATTTTCATTTCTCAGGCTCTTATGTGAGTAGAGGTCAAGGGTCAAGATACCCCCCTCCCATGGTGGGACCATACAGCCTATTGTTAATACAGCTTTATTATGGATATCATTTAAAATATTTCCCCTTTTTCGGTGGACTATGACATAGAATATGTGTTCTTTTGAGTTTCTCTCCCAGACCTGATTCTCTTTGGATTCCTGCTCCGGATTTTCCAATGTTTATATTCATTTCCGCAGTTAGATCTCAATGAGGAGAGGTAGGAGGTTTGGGGAGAAACTTCTGCAGTGTGCTGTTACTGTTCTAAGAAAGTGCAGGTTTTCAACTGTTTATTGAAAGTGCTTATAGTGAATTCATATCCGTGGCCTTTGACAACAGTTGATAGTAATTCATGCGTTTATATCTTATTTTCTGCTTAATATGTCAGTAAGCTTGTTGATTCAAATATAAAAGTTTTTTTTTTTTTCTTTTTATGCAAGGTGTTTAAAGTTGAATCTGGTGACATGGTATACTAGCAGCTGATGTGGTTGCAATAAAAATATGACTAATATAAAACATAACATTTTCTGTATTATGAGGATAGATCTACTATAATAATCACCTCAAAATACAGATAAATGAATAATTAATATGGATAAAATGCACCTCTATCAATGTGCTGCAACTAACCAGCTGAAGAGCTCATTTTGGTAATCTTCTAACTACATGCAATTAACTACAGATATCCCATGCAATTTATTCTTTGAGCAATTTTTTTGTTTGCAAGAATATTTTAAAATTAGGGAAAGAAAAAGGAGAAAAAGCACCAAAGGACAACGCATAAAATAACTTTCATTATATTTGTGTTCCAGAAGTTATGTATATTACTGTAAATAAGTACCATATGGTCTTGTTTTGTGTAGATATCTTTGAAATACTTAACTTGAAAGAAAATTTCCTTGGAGCCTTAAAAAAGCATTAAATTATGCTGATTATAATAACATCACGTTATGTTCTCAAATGAGAAATTAGAAGATAATTTTTTGGTGTGTTTCTCTATCCTGATTCCTGTTGTGAGTTTTGGTTTGTAGATAAACATGCATTTTTTTCTTTAAATGTATTGGGATACATTAATTTGTGTTCTTGTAGGGCCAGAAAAGAGTAGGGAATATAAATGAACTATTGAAGTATAATTATTTTCATATAATAACTGTTCATACATTATTATAAGCAATGAACATATTATCTTAAAGCAGTCATGTTCTAGGCTAGTTTCATTAAATAATTACATACTGCTCAGATAATTCAACATCAGAGTTTCTTTGATGAAGCAACTGATCATACTTCTGCCAGATGTCAGATACCAGTTCTTTTTTTCTGTTTTTACTCGAATTTGAATTTATTATAATCAGGTAGTGGAAAATCTTCCTGTCAATTCTCTGAATGAAAACAGAAACAAAAATAAACACACCAAGGTTTACACATTGCATGGTATTTTGTGAGTTGTTAAAGAAAAATGAGGCTATGACATGAAATCTGTTGCAAAATAGATAATTGGATTCTTCTTCTTCTTGATTTTTTTTTTTTTTTTTTTTTGGTAAACTTTTAGCCATTAATCCTGTTCTTTTGTTTTGCAAAAACATATTCTGTGTTATCAATCTTTATATGTCAAAATAAATTATACTAACTTGCCACATGTGGTTATTTGGAAACACTTTGAGGCACTCTCATAGAATTAGATTATTTACTAAAACACTATTAATTTAACACATTAATATGCAGGTAAGGGTATTCAATATTTACTGTTTAGGGGAAAAAAATAGCCTTTTCCTTAAGGTATTTCCTCAGGTATTAAGTAGCTGAGTAAAACTTCCACTCATATAACAAAATGTGTTAGATTTAAATATTCCTTAGAATTAAATTAACAATAATTACCGTTTTGCCCTACCCATGCAAAATCAAAAGTGGAAAACTAGAATTGGTTTCTTGCCTATTAGAACATTTACCCTGTTAAAGGAAATAAAAAGACTGAAATTTTCCAGTGCTTTAGTGTCTGATAGTGATTTGAATATAGTAGATGCTCAATAAATATCTCCCTAATAAATGAAAGAACCTATGGTTGTACCAGGGAAATAGTTATCTAAAAATGATCCAGTCTCATGAAAGAGAAGACAGAATCTCCTTTACTTACTCATGCATCTTCTTTTAACTTTTTCTTATGGCCTTTCTATACAAACAGTACTTTTCATCAGTAATCAGTGATTAATAAATGCTTACAATGTATCCAGGGATACTAGAAGTGTGTAACTAGTGTCACATTCCCCAAGTGGGATTCTATGAAACTTTATTTTTCCAAAAGATATTTATATGTATTCTGTAAAAAAAAATCCATGAATCAAATATATATTAGAATGAAGCTGTATATTGCAATATTAAAAATAATAAAAGTAGTATGTTCCCAAGAGGGGCGTATAGTTGACACAATTTTCCAGTTATTTGATAAAATAAACTTTTTTCATTAAATACTTACTAATTTAGGCTTATATGACCAGATTTCAATATTGTGCTAAGGCTGGCTTAAACTCTCTTGGATGAGCTGATTGTAAGTACCTCTTCCCCTAAACTCCAATTTCAGTGACATCACTTTCTTAGCTTGAAATTGGCCGTGTTGGCCTGTTTGGGAGCATTTCCACCATGGAGATCACGATAAAATCAGGGTTTTTTATTTTTTAAAGAACCAGCACATCACAGCCTAAATTCCTCCCTGACTTCATCTTTGTAGTAAGTTATGACCACTAAAAGATCAGTACCTTCAGAGGTTTTCTACTCATCAACCTATCTAAAGCCCACAACTGTTTAAATGATTATGAAGGTTAAACATAAATGAGAGGGATAGCTTACAATGGAAAATATTGGATGCCCTCATTTATCTCTAAAGATTTGCCTGTTTTATTCTAGAAAGTCATTTATTTTATCTTCCTGACTTCTCCCATTCACCTGTGTAAACATCTATGTTTATCCCTTTATTGAATCCCTCATAATTTCGATGTAACCTTTCTATAATCTAAAACCTCTTTAAAAATAAAATTTATTATATTAAAAAAGTATTTTTACACTCTGATATACAATGGTTTGACCATTTCTAAGTGAATTCCTGACAAAAGGGTTCTGAAAATAGCCAGACATATTTTAAATGTGTCTCTAACTTAGCTCCACTTAATTATATCTTTTAGTTTTTATCAAACTGAGATGAGGTACCTTTAAACTATTAATATTTCTATAATGCATACTCTTTTATTTCAGGCAATTTATCAGATACATTATCCCTACTGACCTCTTGTGTACAATTCTTAGGAGGAAACAACAAAAAAGAAAATCTATGGATGGAAAGTTAGAATACACATTTTTGACTGACATGCCTCTTAATTCCCAATTGAAATTTTATCTACTAAATCATGGTGGGCAAGTTATAAGTAAAATCTCCAAATATGAGTGGATTATAATTATATATATTTGGCTAAATAATAAATTACTTAGAATCTTGAACATTTTTTGGCCTTATTGATTGAAATAATGAGTTTCTATGATGGCATGTTTTGAAGGTTCCTGGGATCTCCTTTGATTTATATTATGTGTCTAATTTACCTTTCAAACATGTGCACCCAGAACACTATCCACTTCAACCTATATGGCCCTCAAATTAGTTAATTAATGAATATCTATTTTGAGGCCAATTATTGTGTTAGACACTGGGAATTCAGATGTGACTAAGACATAGTCTCTGCCCTTGTGAAACCCAGAATCAAATGTGAGAAGAAATCAGCTTAAATGTACTGGTATCCTGAGAGAAAATCATCTGACTATGACTCTGTCCTCTTTAAATCTAATCTACCTCTATAGTCAGAAGTCCCAGCACTTTCTGAGTCTAATCCAAGAGGCTCATATACTTTCTAGATTCTATTCTCATCACATAATAGGTCCTGGTTCAACACAGGAGAGATCCATATTCACAAATACAATTATAAACAGTACAACCAGGATGGCCAAATGTTATTCTTAATATATTCCTAAGCAGTAAGTGAAGATGGATACATTACAGAAACTAGCTGTAGCTCCTATTTATAAACACAAGGAAGAAATTCATATAAAGTCAAGATTCTAAAAGGATACTTTGCCATTATGTAAGATAAATATAATCAGTTCTAAACTAAATGGAAATTCTCACAGGCATTCAGCTTCAAAGATATGTGTGTGGGGGTGTTTATTAATGAAATAGACATTCGGATAATCATTGAATAAGACGTTTCTGAAAGTTGAAAAAGTTATTTGAACGCACAAATATTATGCATCTGAAAACCTTAAAGCCAATGCAAAGGTGTAAAAGGCTTTACTTTTCATTTTATCAACCATATCACAAGTGCATTCACAATTTTAACACTGGAAAATTCTCTTCCTTATGCCATCTGATCTCTTCTTTCTTTCAAACAGTACTTCACAATTCTGAAAATCTATTAATACAAAATATTTATACATCAAAGGTTTCCAAATGACTTGTTTGATGTCAGTTATTTAATTAAAATGCTGCTAATGTTTGATCATTTAAATTCATAAGGACTATTGACATAGAAATACAGTCCTTGTAATGTTGTTTTAAAGAATTTATATCTCCTTTATATAATGCAAAATGTTTTATTTCTTTTTAGAAAATGCAATTCCAGACCTAGCTCAGCTAGACTCCCTTTAGTAAGTTACCTCCTTTCTCATTGGAACATCATTTCTCCTTCCCTTCCTGTCCTTCTGATCCTCTCATTGCCTCTTCCCTTCTGTTGCCCTTAAATTTTTACTAAGGTTTAAAAAAAAGATGGCAATGGAGAAAATTTAAATTATATCCAGAAATCTTCACATTGGGAAGCTATAGTAATTGAGTATGGAACTCAGCTCTGAACTTTCAACTACTTCTTAAAAAATGTTTGTCTCAACCTTAATAAATGCAAAATAAAGACAATCTTTCACCCTTCTGAAAGGGGAAATGAACTTCCCACTCCTCACCAGGCTTTTATCTAAGGATGAGGAGCATATGTGTTTATAATAAAACATGGTTAGGCTCCATATTGTCTTGCTTTCTGCAAATTATTGTTTATTATTACTAACATAAGCAATTTCCTTTAATTAGTAGATCACAGCCTTCATATTTTTGTTGAGCTTTACATCAGTTCTACTCAGCTATTATGTGTGTGAATAACCAGACCCCCAATGTTAACAAGTGTTGAAATTAGCATCTCCCAATACTTTGTTTTTACAGATGGGTGTCAACCATTGTGTTTGCTTTATTACTTTGTGTTCCCTTTTGTATTCTCTTTTTTCTCAGAGACATTATTGAACCCTTCTTATTACTCCACCTAGATTGCTCAGTTTTACTTTAATTTAAAAAAAGGCTTATTCTGTTAAATATTATTTTCTTTAAGGGCCATATTCATGGACCCAAACTATGGTCCTTTCTTGTTTGTATTTATTGTCATATATCTT
Organism: Tolypeutes matacus; assembly: GCA_026826555.1. Classification (NCBI taxonomy): domain Eukaryota; kingdom Metazoa; phylum Chordata; class Mammalia; order Cingulata; family Chlamyphoridae; genus Tolypeutes; species Tolypeutes matacus. The sequence continues at coordinate 8,999,513 of JAKSZT010054524.1, forward strand.
ACAGAAATAATGTAATTCATGTTCATTTTAATTAAATACAGGTAACATTTCTATTTGTTGGTTCTTCTATTACTGCATTGGGAGGCAGGTAGACTTATATTTCATTTTCTATTAAATAGTTAACCTCACTGTTCATACGAATCACCAGGGGATATTGTTAGCTAATATTCAGTTTCTCATTCAGGTGGCTAGGATGGAGTCTGAGAATTTGCATTTCTAATATGCCCCCAGTGGATGACAATGCTGCTCTGTGGATAGCACTTAGAATGTCAAGGACTTAGACAAACTGGGATCAAGTTTTGACTTTGCCCTTATTATAATCTTGGCCTAGAGACTTGCTGGATCCTATTCTTTATCTATATAAAATGGGTGGAATCATGTTTTTGGTACCTGCTCACAGAATGTTGTGTGGCTCAAATTAAATTAATTATGAGAGTGCTTTATAAACAGAAGAGCGCATGATAGTCCTCATACTTAGCATAGTGGGTTTTATTCTATTAACCTAATTTCTGTTGGAGTCTGTCCACATAGCCTAAAATGATGGACCAGTTTATATGTTATATTTCAACAATTGTCCTCTTTATCCTTTTCTTTTTGTTCATTCATGCATTCATTCAACACACATTTACTGAGTAGCTACTGTGCACCATGCATTGTGCCAGTTTCTGATGATGCAATTGGTTCCTTCCATTTCCTTACACTTTTCTTCATTCTTTTAAATAATTTCATTTATTGATTTTACTCTACATTCTGTGTCTTCTTTATCTTTTCCTTCTGCCTCTAATACAGTGTCAAAATCACTAATCTGAAGGATACATGTTTTCTCTTTGAATCAATTGTACTTAATTCTTCAAATATTTATTGATAACCCACAATATGCCAAATTCTCTGCAAAACAAATACATATATAAAGACCCAGAAAGTTACAGTGGTTTTCTTAAATAGTTTATATTCTATTTGGGAGATGGGAGATTGAGCAATTCTTGGAATAGCTATAGCATGAGTCAGGATATGATCCGTGTCATAGAGAGAGTTTGAAGAGTGTTATGTAAAAGGAGAAATCACAATGCATTTGTGGTGTTTGTAATAGATTCTTTAAGAAAGCAAAACTGTGACAGAAAATGATGAAAGGAAGAAGCAAGTCGATATTACAGGGGGAACAAATTGTACCTTACCTCCTCTTTGCATTTTTTCATGTTGAATGACTTGGGTAAATGGTCTGGCCTGGCTGATATAAAGTTCTTATAACTATATGAGATAAAGCTGGAAATTTTCATTAGAATCACAATGTGCTGGCCATGATGCATTGACTAGAAACTGTACTTAATTTGGGGGGCTTAAGGCATCTTTAAAAGTTAATGTTGGAGGAGCAGTTTTAGCTCAGTGGTTGAGAGCCTGCTTTGCATATATGAGGTCCCAGCTTCAATCCCCAGTACCTCCAAAAAAAAGTTAATGTTACTCTTAGCTTTCTTGTCATGCGTTCCAAGTCAACCCTTGATTTGAATCTGTGGAATTTCCACGTAAATTGGCTGTTAGAGTCTGTGTTTCAGACAGAGCAGATTGACAACCTCCAGGTAATTGCCACTTTTCATCAAGGTAACATAGCATAACAGACTGTGTGAGGACACCTGGCTTCTAGTGCTGGTTCACAAATTTGGTAGTCTTTTGATCTTAGAGAAGGCATTTATCTCTGTGAGTCTTAGGGTCTTTTTTAGAGAATAATAACCTCTTCCTATTCATAAAGGTTATTGTGAGAGATAAATATGGTAAATAAATTTGAAAATACAAACTTAAAAATTCAAAATCCCGTATAAATATAAGGATATTATCTTCCTTCTTTCAATTTTTCTACACTCCTCCCTCTTTGGAGTGGGAAGGGGGGGGCAGGATTGGAGAGGGGAAGCTTTCTCCTTCCTTTTTCTTCTCTTTAAAATGAAATATTATTGGAATTGGTCTGTTTTGCTTGTTTTCTTTTAAAGCCCTAAACCCATCCAAAAAGATGCTTCTTCTTCTTTATCCTATAATGATTTTTTATTCATGTGCAGATCATACTAATTACTTTGTCATTCTGGCCTTAGTTTAAATATGACCTCTAAAGATAGCTCCCACCCATTTCCCACGGGATCATTCACCATCCTCCTTTATTTGCTTTATGTCACTTTCATTACCTGAAATTACCTTCTTCGGTTATTTGCTTGTATATTATGTCTCTTTGTTCAATAAGATTTTATTAGTTCATTATGTGACAGATACTGTCATAGGAACTGAAGATATAGCTGAGAACCAACGTGCATGCCCTTGAGGAGACAGACAGCAATAAATATTGACAATAATAAAAACTATCTATATGTATAAGTGTCAGGTGGTAAAAAGTGCTATAAAGTAAAATAAAGCGAGCTAAAGGACTAGAGAATGGAGGTCATTATTCCATTTTAGGTAAGATATTCAGGACCAGGATCCCTGATTAAGTGATTCTTAGTCAAAGACCAAAAGGAATTAAGAGAGGGAACCAAGTATATATATAGTGGGGAAAAAATGTTCCAACTACAGTGAACTGTAAGTGCAAAGGCCCTGAGGTGGGGGGCAGGTTTGGTATGTTCAAGGATTAACAAGGAGCCTAAATGGCTGGAGTGCAGTGAGCGGGTGAGAATAAAGATGATAATACCAGTTAGAGGGTGGGGATGGGTATGATCATGTAGGACTTTTAGTTCATATTAAGATTTGAGATTTTACTCTCAATGAGATGGTGAGCTTCTGGGAGTAACTTCATCAGACCTCTCAGTGGCTGCTATGTCGTGAATAAGCTGGGAAGGGTGAAAGCAGGGCACATGTAAACCACTCCTCCTGACTCACTAGAGGCCACATGAACATCTCTCCCCAGACCATGTTTAGTAAAGTCATGTCAGTTGAAATCAGCCATGGTAGGAATATTTACACTATGGAAATTTATAAAAGCTATAAATCAGGGATTTCCTTCTTTCTCTCCTTTCTCTTTCTCCCTTCCCTTCCTCCTAACCTCCCTTCTTTTCTTCTTTCCTATCTTCCTTCCTTCTTCTTTCTTTCTTTCATAAATATTTATTGATTACTTATCATTACATTTTTGAGGAGATCATTAGGAAGCTATTACAACAGTCTAAGTGAAATATAATGGTGGTTTAGACCTGGGCTTAGTGATGGACGTGACATTAAGTTGTTAGATTCTGGAAGGAATCTTTAAAGAAAGTGCTTTGATGATGGTTTGGACATGTGGTGTTGAGGTGTTTAGTCTGAGTAACTAGAAGACTAGTTGCCATCAACCGAGATTCAGGAGGGCTGGTGTTGGAAATGAGAATCAAGAATCTGGTTTTTGGACCTATAAAGACTGAGATGCCTATTAGGTCTATCCATGTGGAGCTATTCATTACAAAGTTGGATATTTGAGCCTGTATCTCAGGAAAGGAGTCTGGATGGTACATACAAATTTGAGAATCATCAGTGTGGCAGTTTGCTATTATTTATGAATCCAAAAAAAGAGAAAGATAATTTTTGTAAACTGGTCTGTTCCTCTGGGTGTAATGCCCTTTGATTGTATTAATTCAGTGAAGAGCCTCTGGTTAAGTTTATTTGATAAAATCAATTTAGGGCTTCTGATTAGGCTACATCAGTAGGTGTAACTCGGATTGAGTCCCCTCCCTCTTTGGAATATATAAGTGGACACTCACTCAAGAGTACACACAGAAGAAGATACACGGAACAGGAGAGAACTTGGTCATTTTGGTCCTGCCATCTGACAGAAAGGAGAAGGCTCAAACAGTTAAAGGCCCAGGAAGAGAGATGAGCCATTAGCCTGATAGTTTGCAGCTGATGAGAACAGAGCAGCCAAGCAGCTGAGAAGGCTGGGAAGGAAGCAAACCCTATACCAACCTACAGCTGAGATCAGAAGAAGCTGGGACCATGGAGCCATAAGAGGAAGAAGGGAGGAGAGACCAGGCAGAAATGGTCTTGCTTCAACATGTGACAACAGACTATGGTGAGAAAGCAGCCTTGAGTTGGACTCTTTAGAGCCTTGTAACTATAAGCTTTTACCCCAAAATAAATATCCCTTATAAAAACCAACAGATTTCTGGTACTTTGCATCAGCACCCCTTTGGCTGACTAATACAACCAGTAAAGTGAATAATATGCCCCAGATCTCCTTAATTTACTTGAGTACAAATTTCATATGAGATTTTCATACAGAGCAGGGAAGCAACGTCACTGCATAGCTATTACAAGTCTTTGAGCCAGGCGTTCTTTTAATTTCAATGACAAAGTAAAATTTGCCATAGATTGATGAGGTCCTACTTGCTGTTCCCCCAACTCAGTTTCATATTTTTCCTTTTTGTTTCTTGGAACCAGCAGCTACATCATCACTTCTCAAAAGGTGGTCCCAGGACCCCAGGACTGCCTGCATCAGAATTAAATGGGTGCATTAAAATGTAGATTCCTGGACTTAAATATTAGACCTATTAAATCAGAATCTAAGTCAAGGGGTCCAGAAACCTGCTGCATTTTAACAGGCACCCATCATCATTACTATACACATAAAGTATTCCTGCTCTAAGGTGTAAATATGAAGTATAATATCTTTTCTATCCTTTTTTAAGAATCTCCTATTGTATACATTCAAATGATTGTTTATATAATTTATACATTTAAACATGCCCATCTTATATTCTAGACTGCCTAGGTGAGAGTAGATTTAATTGCAGTTGTATAAATTTAAATCATTAGTTAAGTAACTCAACAGCAAAACCAAATACAATTATCACTTTTTTTTCTTGCAAAAAGTGTGTTGTGAGGATAGACTGCAAATTTAGGTGATACTACTCATAACATAAAAATTCAGTTTTCATTTGTAATACTGAATTACAATGGCAATTTCACTTATTATGGTTATTGTGTTGTCACTAAATATTTCTGATTCTGTCCCCCTTCTGGGCTTTTCCCCCTTCTGGACACAGGCAGAATTGTACTGCATTTCCTAGGCCCCTTGTGATTAGGGTGGGACTGGAAAATAGTTGTGGTCAATAAGCTTGTACGTGGGGCCAGAGCATTTAATTGCAGTGATCCTAAACCCATTTTGCATGGTGTTAGGCCACATCTGAAATGGAAGCTGCCTTTTTATCCTGCTTACCTAAATTACCATTATTAGTAGAGCTCCCCTGCCAATCTGTAATTGACATTTAGTATGAGCAAAAAATAGACTTTCCTAGTTTTACACCACTAGGATGGTTGTTGGTTGTTGCTGCAGTGTAATCTAAAGCATCCTGACTGATATTTACTTTCTCTAGCAAAACGGAGTTACTTGAACCTGAGTTAGCTCCTAATCAACATGCTGATATATCAGTGAATTGACCTAAGCTAATTTGTTCTTTCAACAATTGTCAGGGATTTTGTAAATATTTTAAATCTTTTGACATTAAGAGATAGATGGGAGCTATATATTTCATTCCCTACAACTTTAATACCAGATAGTTTATTTTAAAAATGAAAACAAACAAACATAAAAACAAGTTACATACCAGTTTCTGCAAATGTAAACTTTTATTAACAATCAGGGGCAAAATAGATCAATGTGTTCTAATAATCCCAGGGTAGTGTCTGCTTTCTGCCTTTTTAGGCATAACACCCAGCACCTTGAAGGAAAGGCTAGCAGTCCAGCAGATGCAATGGTATTCTGGTGGCAGAAGCAATAAGCCTTCTATGGTAATGGGTGAAGGAGACCTCCTTTTAAGTTGAGGGGTGGGTAAAAAGATCTAGGGTGCCACTTCAAAGGAATTAAACCTTTAGGATTATACCGGTATCCTAACACTTTGTTCATATAATGGGGAGGTGATTGCCTAGTATTTCTAGCCAACCACACAACACTTTTGACACCAAAAATGATTGGCAACAACCCTTTGTAAATTACCGAGCCCTCCTGTGTAGTTTCACAGCCTGCTATTTGAGAATTTGAAGTCTTTATCATAGTAGCCCCTGTAGTTTAAATACATTGATTAGGAAATTTTGAATCTTAACCAATTTAGAGAGTTGATCCCTTATTAGATTTCTTAATATCTTAACTAACCTTTTTCTGGTATATAGATTAAAGGTAAATTATATATTTATATTTACATCATGAAGCACTTTATAGTAAATTGCGGGCACTATCGGAAATAATTACGGATTTTTATCTTTTCCCCCCTTTTTTCTCTGTTTCCAACATTTATTAAACATCTATGTGCTAGTCACCACTTAGCCTTTTCAAAATTCTGAATCATCTCCTGCTCAAATTCTTTCAATTACTCCTCTTCACCCACAGAAGTAATTTTCAAACCTTTCAGTTCAGAATAATCTCCAGGGAGTTGGTTAAAATGCAGCTTTCTGGGTCTCATCCCACAGAGATTTGTATTCAGTTTATCTGGGATTAATCCCTGGAATGTGCAATTTAAAAAGCACCACCCCCTTGCGCATAGTTGATGTAGATTTGTCCATGCACATACTTTGAGTACACTTTGTACTAGGAGTGAAAAAAAACTATGAAACTGACAAGAATTTTACATTTTTATTTAACAAATGCAGATGTCTTCATGCTCAGTTTTTTAAAAATATAATAATCTTTATTTTTAAAGAGGTTTTAGATTACAGAAAAGTTACATTGAAAGTATAAGGGATACCCATATAGCCCACCCTCTCCCCTCCCCCATCTTCCTCTATTAATAACATCTTACAAAAGTGTGGTACATTTGTTATAATTGATGAATAAATATTGAAGCATTGCTACTAACCAAGGTCTATAGTTTACCTTGTGGTTTACACTTAATTCCAATGCCCTAAAAATGCCCTATGTACCTATTATTCCCTCCCCCTCCCCTCAGAACCTCTGGTAACCATTCTTGTTATATCAATGTTACATGTTCTTCCATTACTACAATATTAATAAGTTAACTTTGTCCATGGTTGCATTCCCCCCTTATGTTTGTTCATTCCTCAACCTTGAGGATTTGGGTATGTGATGCCTGCTCTGCCTCAGAGTGAGAGGAGGTTAGATCTTATGGAGCAGATGGAAGGAACTGTTTTGCTTGCAGTTTTAGATACTCTCTGTTTTGGGGGGAATGGGGGCTTTCCATCATCATCATTTTGTTAGTTGTCCTGGCAAGTCCGATGAACTGGAGAATAGGTATTGGCCGCAATTATTTTGAGATTCAGGGCTCAACTGGCATATGAACAGACCAAAGATGTAAGTCTTTGAGACATATATTTAACAGTTATTATGCTAATTAATAGCACCTTATATAAGTATGGTGCATTTGTTACAATTGATGAACAATTATTGAAGCATTGCTATTAAATATTAAACATGGTCAATAGTTTACCTTATGGTTTACATTTTGCACTGTACAATTTTATAGGTTTTGACAAAATGTATAATGGCCTGTATCCATCATTGCAAAATCATGCACAATAATTCCAATGCCCTAAAACTGCCCTATGTTCTACCTGTTCTTCCCTTCCCCTCCCCTCAGAACCAGTGGTAACCACTAAGTTTCCATTTTTCAAGAATAAGTTTCATATTACATGCATTAATATTGAGGGCTTGGCATATTGGTCTGTTTACATTTCTTAGGTACTGTCTATGTATTCGAGGGATTCTTGTTCTTTTATTTGAGAATGTAGCAGGACTCCTCAGGGTGGGAGTTTAATATTTTGTTGTTTATTGTGTAAGTCTCCACCCACTGAGATAACACCCTATGACAAGATGAACACATTTATATTCCACAGAGGTATGCCCCAGGTGCACCCTTTCCCACATATCCCCCCAACACCGTCACTCTGAACCATGACCCTCCCCTGCCATATTTGCTAAAAGAACATTCCCATAATTGTATTTTCAACCATAGACCTCCACCTCCCCAGAGTTCACCTGTTCCTTCCTCCAGTCCTTCCCCTAGTTCCATGGAGAGCTCAACCCACCCACCCAACACTGCTCATCCTCACACTCCAGCACTATGGACCCCACTCACATCCCTGCACCACTTTCACCCCCCATCCACCGCCAAACCACTCCCTTCCACCTTATCATAGGTTCTGTCCACATTGAGTGCTCAGTTTTTAATAGTTCATTTTAGACTTTGCTCTCAGTTCTTCAGTAGCTCATTCACTATTAAATAAATCAAGAACCAATTGTAGTTATTTAAGCAAAAATATTTATAATTGAATGGTTTATTTATTTTGTTGGGTTTTCTAAACAAAAATTGACTTCATCAGCTCAAAATGAAAATATTGAAACATTGGATTATAAATTTAGATTCTGCTTTTCTCTTTTCTGCATATTCATGGTCTGGAAAGGAGACTAACTTTCTCTAATGTTTTTGTTTCCAAATATTTGGCCAACTATGAATGAACTAGGTCAACAGAGGAAAACATTCTTTCTACAGCTTACATTAATATTCTGCTATTTAAAAAACTGAACTAGCCCATCAATCATTTTATTAATATTTGTACTTTCTCACAGAGTTGGAATACCACTTGTAGAACCTCATCAGTAAGCATATGTTTTCCAAAATCCTCACCTCACTTTAAATTTCTTTTAGTTAACAATTATGGCTAAATAATTTCTAGATGTCTATAACTGCAAACATAAGATTGGTAAGGAAATTAATTGTAAATAGAACATATAAAATGACTTATTTGTAAAACATTTCTAAAAACATTACTTGAAATACTGTCTTAAGTATTATAATTTTAGACAGGTTTATTTTATGATATATTTTAACATTAACTTTTAAAAATAAAACTTAATCTTAAAAGTACCATTTTACTAATAACCCCGATGATTAAAAAAAAAGATTTTATAAAGCTAAAGAGACTAAACAAGTTGTTGGTGTCTGTATGTTCACCCAAGTAACAATTTTTTGTCTTTGAAATATTTTTGGTATTATGTAAAAAACTGCAACTACAACAATAACAATACCACAATTTAACTCAGAGTCAATTCATGTAAATGTAACTTTGGAAGGACCTGTTTTAATACTTTTCTTAATTTTGACTTCTGTAAACTGAGTTTTGGAAGTCGTAAATTTCCAAACTTAGAAAATGGACACACAGTGAATTCAATTAATTATTCCTAGCAAAGTAATTTATCGATACTACTGAACTTATTGCTCAGCGGCTTTTAGGGAATACAAGAGAACCTTTTTTTTAAATATAGGGAAGGTATTTTTAAGTGACAGAATTTAAAGAGAAATATCTAAATCATTAATTCAGATAGCCCATTTTAATAAGGATATTTGGTTTTAAGATTTTTTCCTGAGGCTATACGTGAACTGAACAATTTGAATGTGTTAGTTCATGGTCATTTAAAATGATATCCATATTTTGATTTATTTCTTTTCTTTTTAGGTTATTGATCATTAAGATGGCTTTGGTGAAAGGGTACTCAGAAATAAAAGTAAGTCTTATTTATTTGAAGAACATATTATTTTGACATTGCATTATAACATACCATAATGTATTTGGTGAGCTTTCTCTTCTAATATTTTGTAGGGCATAGAATTTGAAGAACCCCTAGACCTCAAATTATATTTTTATATGAAACCAAAATATTTTAACTCAACTCTGCTAAGTCAATAATTTTTTGATTTGGCAAGTTGCAACACAGTCTTATTTTTGAGAAAAGTCAACAAAAGCATTTCCCTTCCAATTCATTGCCCTTTTTTCCCTCAAACAGTTGTTCCTTTTGGATAAAATACTTATGAATTTAGTGTTTTATAGTAACATTAAAATATTCTGTTTCTTTCAGCTATGCTGAATTAGTCAACATTTATGCTGGATTTAAAGTAGAATCAGTTAGAAGGTCTACTTATTAAACCAATTAAAATAGCTATGATAAGACTCTTCCTCTTCTTATAGAAGTCAAATGATCCCTGTGAGTAAGAACTTACCTCTAATATTTATATAGTATCATTACTGTTTTAATACACTTTACATTTATACTAAAATATTTTGTTCAGCCATAGGTTTTCATCTTAGATGAACATACATCATATGCAATGAACTAGAGGAAATGTTTAATTTTTTCTCATTACTTAGAGTAATTTAAAATACATATTTTGTTTAAATTATTAACCAATATTTTAATAAAATGTTATTTTGAGGCAATAGATTTATTTTCTCTCTTGACCTTAAAATATACTTTTTTTGTTTATAAAATTTCTTATCCAAAGCCAGCTAATACAATAATACTCTTAGTAACGATAACCTCAGAAATAAAGCAATGTTAAAACAATGTTAAATTAAAAACAACTGGTGAATTAAAAAATATATATGTACATATTTATATGCATCCACATGTTCCTATATATAGAGAATTTGTATAAATATGAAGGAATATATCATTACATATTATATTGATATATCATTATATATTATGTTGTTCCATAATAATATATAATTATATTTAATTTAATTGCGTAATTATATATGAATAGATCTCTATATATGCCTAATTATAAAGATGTATAATTGTAAAAGGAATGCTTTGTAAAACTTAACAGAGATGCTTAAAGAGAAAGTTACTAATCCTTTTCTCCCCTCCTCTAGTCTTCTTCACTTGAGGTAGACAATGTTAATATGTAGTACGAACTCTTTTACCTCATTCCCATGAACTTCTCCATATTCAGAGAGCATATGTACACATTTTTGCATCTCTTTTGTCAGATAGGGAGGGTATTTTTGCTTATGTGGTTTGTTTTTTAAAACAAATGAACAACCTAATTTGCTATTCAGTTTGTTTGTTTTCAAAGCCTGTCACGTCAATATATATAATATTCCATTTTCTGACACACCAACTTTTAAATTAAAAAAAAGAAAACTGGATGTTGAGTGTTCTCCTTTGTCATGCTTACAGACTAGAATGTACCAATGTTGTCATGAAATGCAAATCACAAGGATATTTTGACCCCTAGCCAGATGATAATTACTCTAATACCTTTTTTAGAGCAGTATATTAAGATTTACAAAGTGAATTAAATTCATAAACAATGAGTCTTTTCACTGATTTTTGTGTGATCTAGTGTTAACCATCTTGAAAATCATCTAGTTCCTATTGCAGAATACATGCTGCTTTGCTATGATGTAATGGTTGCATTCTTAAAACATCACACTTGAAAAAAATCACTATAAAACCATGTGTTTCTGTAGAAGGAAGGGATTAGGAGATGGATTTTTCTCTTTTTACTAACCTTTCTCCAGTATTCAAAATCTTCAGTATTCTCTTGAGATTAAGATTGGTTATAATAAAGAGATCAAAAATAAATTTAGCCATGTACTTATAAGAATGAACATAATATCAGGAAAATTAACATGGTAAAATCATATTTTTATGAGATATGAAAATAAAATATCTGATCATTCAGATATTGAGAGAAATAACCTTACTTAAAACATGATCAACAATTTTGTTTAGAGTGACACAGGTCATCAGAAAACTATATATATATATATATTCCTTCATACTGATAGGCACATCTTTCTTTTGCTCCCTTAAATTTTGCACAAAAAACTACTTCTGTTTTCAAAAATTTAAAACTTAACACAATAGTATAGCAAAGCTATATTGTACTCTTGAGAAGTTTTCAGACATGCTTCTAAAAGTTTGTCTCTGTTGTGCGTGTGTGTGTGATTAGCAGTGAGCCTAGATGTGGCGTTAACATTTGGAGCAAGCAGATTTAGCCCAGCTGAAGTGTGAAGAGAAAATTGACAAGAATGATTCTATTCAATTATTCAATCTTTATTGAACATGTGCTATGTGCCAAGTATCCTTCTAAATGACGGGTGCAGTAGTTAACACAAGTCCTAGCAACATGGATATAATGTGCTGTTGGAGTTGGGAGGCAGACATTAAACCAACAACCAAATAAGTGAAAAATACCATACTTTGTTTGAAAGTATCAAAAATGAAAGTGAAGAAGAATAATGTTGAGTGGAAGAATAGACTGAGGAGGTTAGGGGGAGGACAGCTTCTCCTTTAGGTTGGGGAAGATTTACTGAGTAGGTAACATCTGAGAAGAGACCTGAAAGAAGTGAAAGATTGTGCCTGCATGCAGTTATCTGGGAAGGAGCCTCAGAGGCAGAGGGGAAAGCCAGGGTCAAGTACCCAAGCAAAGAGCAATGTAGCATAATTGAGGAACACCAAGGAGGCCAGTGGGCTGGTGCAAAGCCATGTATAGCTTTGTTGGCCTTGTTAAGAATATTGGATTATGTATACAAAGTCAAATGCGAAGCCATCAGAGGGTTTTAATCAGGCATGTGAATTGATCCGATTTACATTTTTTAAACTATGTCAAGTGTAGCCTGGGACAAAGGTGGGAGATTAATCAGAAGAGTGAACTTTTATCTACGAGGTGCTTTTAAACAGGATGATGTGAATACCATGATGTTTGATTTATCATTTATTTAATCCTTGCAACAGAATAAAATAATGTGTAGAATCTTTAAAACACCATTGGCATATAGTAAGTTCTATGTAAATGTTAACTATTATCTTCACCATCTTTGTCATCCTCTTCCTCATCATCAAAAGGCATAAAAGATGTCCTTAGGAAAAACGATGGTGCCCTCAACTTTTTACAAATATGACCCTTTTTGCCCTGGTAAAATCAAATGTAAAATAAAGGATTTGGATTTATGCTCTACTACATAGAGTTAAAAAATATATGCAAAACACTCAATGCTTTATTCACTCTAATAATTCCTGTAAAACTATAATTAAAATATAATGGTTAACAATAACAACTAAGATAAACCTATTTGCAAAATTTCTTTTTACATTTTTAGGATTAAGTCCTAATCTAGCTCTTTTTACATCATTCATCTGGAAATTTGGTCTCTCTATATGTACATTCTTATTTTAAAAATTTTTTAGGAGGTTCCAGGGATTGAACCCAGGACCTCGTACATGGGAAGCAGGCACTCATCCAATGAGCTACATCTACTCCCCTGTACATTCATTTTAAGTAGTTTTTTCCCAGCACCAGTTATCCTTACTTAGGACTGCCTTATGTGTACTGGTGGTGGTGTATAAAATTGCTTTTCAATGCTCATCCCAAATTGATGGAGATGGTACTGATACATGCAGAAACATGAACACATATTAACTGTGCTCTTAAGTCTTTGCACATGGTGAGAAACATATTAAAGTTTAATATACTATAAATATATTTGCTTATGCTTTGAAAATATAAAGGTTTTGAAAGACATATCTCTGACCATGCATTCATATACACATACATATAAAATAATGTGTATTAATAAAAAATTATGTGGCCTATCGTTTAATCATTAAATATTAGTTTGGGTGTGTAGAGTATCAGAAAATGGAAAATAGTCTTTACATGAGCTCTTTTTTTAACTAATTGCTCCTTTTGTTTCCTGAGGACTGCTTTCTTTTTTTTTTTTTAATTTATTTTTATTGTGGGTAAAAATCAAAATTCTCACAATACATACAAACATTTGCAAAATGATATATAAATATATATGCATATATGTGTATTTGCTTACAAAAATGTTATTTTTATATATATATATATATATACATATATTTTAAGAGGTGCTTAGATTACCCAAAATATTACACGGAACCCACTGGGATTCCCATGTTGCCCACTTCCCACACCTCCCACCACATCCCACACAAACAGACTGCTTTCTTAACAAGGGTGTATATGATACACTAATCAGTTTTGTGTGGTGATATTTTGTTTTTTTTTTTGTTTTAGACTCTTTTTGTTGTTGTTCGTTTAGCCTGGTAGAGTGAGGAATGGTGTTAATTTCAATTAGCATTTCAAATACTGCCTGATTTTTAAACTGCATGTGTTTGATATGGTAGCAAAGAAACAATAAAAAAATAGACCACTAAGCCAAATGGAGAAATACTAATGCAGGTAGAATATTTCATTTTTCTGATTTATGCCTGGCAAATCAATTTAAGTCCTTTCGAAACAGCTCTATTCATCTATCTGGTGGGTAAATAAACTGGATAATTTCTACATATTCTACACTTTGTATACTAGATTCAAAAAACAAAAACAGAAGACATGATTTAAATCATGAAAGTATTAGTAGTGTTCTGAAATATAAAATGTCTCCATGCTTATTTGCCTTTAAATACTCCCAGTTTAGTAATAAATGAATTTATATATCTAAGTTTACTTTATATATGTATTTGAAATAGTGTAACACTGAAATTCAGGCTGACCTCAGCTAAATAATACATAACTAACTAATAGTTGTTGACATTGAGTTAATTTTGGATTTTTGATGTAAGACATATATTGCAAAAGTTAGTGTGACATTATATTAAACACCTTCAAAATGTATCTATCAAAATTTATGTAATATATTTTCATAAATATATCTTTATGGGACAATCTTTAAAGTAAATTACTGGTTTTTAGAATATTGTGACCATAAAAAAATAAAATTAAGATCTTAGGCATAAAAACATAACTCCAGGCCTATTTGCGTAGAACTAAAGTGACTTCTGAAAGATGTGTCCATAGAAAGCTGTTTGGCTGGTCTATGTCCTGCTATACAGTGGGCACATGTAGCTCAGCTAAGGTCTAGAAGTTGGCAGATTTCTTAAGAAGAAGCCACAGGCTCTACTTCCAAATATGGGAAATAAAGTCCCCTTCCAGGAGTTTACAATCCTTTCTTTCTAACAGTGTAAGTTACCACTCTTTAATCTCTACATCTGGCCCTGGAAGATAGTATGGCCATTGGCATATACTCAGTAAAAAAGAGAGAGAGCAAAAATAGAGAGAGGGAATTAAAATAGTGATAAGAGAATGCCAAAGATAAAGGGAGAATTCTGAAATCTGCAAGAGAGAAGCAAGGATGTCACCATAAGATTAAATGCCAATTTCTCATTGGAAACCATGGAGGCAAGAAGGCAGTGGAATAACATATTTAAAGTGCTGAAGGCAAAAAAATGCCAACAAAGAATTCTATATTGGGCAAAACTGTTTTTCAAAAATAAGGGAGACATTAATACATTGTCAGATAAACAAAAACTGAGGGAGTTTATCACCACTAGACTAGCCCTATAAGAAATGCTAAAGGAGGTTCTGCAGGTTGAAAGGAAGGGTATTGGAACATAGTTTGTGTATACTATTAAAGTTAAGTTGGTCTCTAGGCTAATAAGATTGTTAGTGATTTAGGATGTTAAAGTTAAGCCCCGTGGTCACTACAAAGAAAATAATGGAGAATGTGCTAGCTCATAGAGACAGAAAGTATAGTACATGTTGCCCAGGGCAGAAGGCAAAGGGAATGGGGAGTTAATGCATAATAAGTGTCTGTTTGTGGAGATGGGAAAATTTTAGTAATAGAAGATGCTCAAGTAACTGCAATACTGTGAATATGAATAATCCCACAGAATAAAATCCTTGGAAATAGTTGAGATGGGAAAGTTTATGTTGCATGTATGTCCCCATAATTAAAAAGTGAAAAGAAAGAAAAAAAAAAAAAAGTGGCCAGAGACACTGATCCTCTTCCAGGGTACAGACCCAGATTGAACCCCAGTTGGGAAATTGGGAGACATGAATTAGCCTCCGTGCCTGGATCATCACCTCATGAGCACCCACCCATCCTGTACTGGCTACAAATACAGCACTGAAACATAAGTATTTTTCATACTATATGGCACAGACATGCAAACCAGACACTTCATTCTGATTAACCAAAGAATCCAAAGTCTAAAAGAAAAGAAGAGAAGAGAAAAAAGAAAGAAAAGAAAAGAAAAGAAAGGAAAAGAAAGGAAAGGAAAAGAAAGGAAAGGAAAAAGAAAAGAAAAGAAAGAAAAGAAAAAAGAAAAGAAAGAAAAGAAAAAAGAAAAGAAAAGAAAAGAAAAAAGCCTTTGTTAAAACTAATTGAGAGACCCAGGTTGGTCTTCAAGTTGGCCCCTTCCTTAGAGCTTTTCAAGGGTGTATTTGACTATTCTTTGTTTATGCTTTGTGTGGTTACTTTAGAAACTAACTCACCAGCACTAGGCAGCTCCAAAAGAGGTCCAGTGCAACTGTAATTCATTTCTATTGTAATTTTAAAAATACGTCAGTGATGAATTGGGGGGAAAAAAATCTGGCCCCTTACCACAGTTTGAGAACCACTGGTCTAGTACTTTCACCTTTTTAGCATAGATCACTATAGAACAACTCTATCAACAGGAAAATATATTACTTGAAACATGGAGATTACAGTGAGATTGCATAATTATATCCACAAAAGAAGTTATATTTTGATAAATAAACTTCTTTTTGCTACTCCGTCTTCCTTTCTTTAAAGAAATTGTTAAATATTTACGTTTGAGCATATGAATCAATGCAAGAACTCATCCTTAAACCCTAAATAAAATGTCAATAGAATGGCATTTATATGTGTTAAAATCCTTTTCTCATTTTACTATAAACTCTCTCATTCTCTTCTTGCTGTTATTCCTTAACTTCTATAGGGGATTTGCATTTGGTGCCCTTAAAATATTTATTAGGAAAACGCTTAATAAAATATGAATTTATCAACCCAAGATGTGATTTCTCATGAAAACCCAAACCTCTGCATTTAGAAATGAAAAATATAAAGCCTTTTATAAAAGGGAAATGAAAAATCTACTTTAAAACTGGAATAATGAAATGATATATTGGCAGTTATGCTAACACAGTACCTTATTTAGCAACCACCTGTCTAGTCTCAAACTCTTACCAGTGAAAATTATTCATAATAGCCGATTCCTGTAGCTAGGGTTAAGAGATATGAAAGCAAGACTGCCTTTGATTTTGCAAAGCACGGAAAAGGAAATTTAAATGTAGGCATCAATAGAAAAAAAAAAACAAAACTGTTCTCTAATTTGTCACTAAGTCATTGCTCCCCATATTAAAACCAGCAATTCATGAAACCCTTCCTCACAAAGAGTCATTGTGCATTTGGCCAGCTGCAGTTGCTTTATTTGTATTATTAAGTTGTCGTTACTGCCATCTAGTGGGAAGAAATAATCCATGTCTCTATGTCTGAGATTGTATCTAAAGCTCTTAAATTCTAGGAGTAAAGGGAAAGCCACAGTTTATGTTTATTGCTTGAAGTAATATAGCAAATGGGAATGCACAATCTCATGGAAATTGGAAAAAATAGACATTTTTCACTGAATAAGTTAAAAAGGTATGTGGGGAGAAAAAGGGTAGTGCAGGGACGGGAATCATGTATCTATAAGACACATTTTGTAAAGAATCAAAATTACATATAAAATGTTATTTCTCACTGAACCCAGTGAGGTTACCTGAATCAGGGCAACTTTATTACCTTTACACTTATTTTCTCTTTGCTTATTGGAGTGTAGATTAATTGTTTTGGATATGCTCGTTCTGTCTCAAAAATTAAGATAAACTAGATAGGCTCTTCTCAAACTTTAAGGTGCATTAGAGTCACCTGGGGATCTTGTTGCAATGTAGGTTTGGGTGGGGCCCGAGATTCCACGTTTCTAAACAGTCCCAGCTGTTGGATGTTCATCATCAGACCACACTTTGAGTAGGGAAGGCTGAAGCAAATCCCCCACCAAGTACACTTCCCTAAGTATTATCTTACTGTAATGTACCAGCTAATTCAATGCCCTCTAGAGCCAAATTGCCAAATTCATCTCTTGGCTTTGCTGCCTACCATGTGTGTAACCTTAGGCAAGACACAACCTCTCTGACCCTCAGTTTCATCATCTGTAAAATAAAATAACAGTCACAGCTGCATCCTGTGGTTCTTATGAGGAAGAAATGAGCTGAAAACCTCAGGTTGAACCATATGAAATTGTTCTTTTTATAGGTAAGAAACAAGCACCCACAATTTCATATGGTTCAAACTGAATGCATAAATCATTTAGCTTAATGTCTGGCACCAAGTGGTCAATAAATGTTAGTATCAGCACCAAATGTTACTGAATAAATTTAAGGACACGTGAATATAGTTGTCTCCCAAAATGTTGTATTTAATGAAGAGAGAATTTTGAAATTTCCATAAAAGAATCTATGAAAGGTGCCTTTACCTTCAAGTTTCATCAATAGATAAAATAAATAAGAAGTTTGTGAACTATTTTGTAGAGAAATTCAGTTGGGGCCAGGAAACAGAGAGAATCACATAAAATTAAAGAAATATTGGCATTTTTCACCTTTGCCTTTTTGTATTACCTGGAACAAAGCCTGGAATGGAAGTGTCATGCCTTCTTATTCAGTATCAAATTCACATCATGTAAGAGCACATATAAAGTATGAGGACAGAAAAGGACAAAGATGCTGAGTATATTCAATAATGTTATAAGGCTCTTGTGAGGAATTTGGGAAAAGAAAATATCTACAGTTTTCTAAATTGCTAAAGCACAATCATATTTTATGTATTTGAATTCTCTCTGTCATGTGTTTCTTATGCAGTATCTTTGCAATGAATTGATAAATTATGTTACATTCCCTCCTGTGCTGAATTGTAAGGACTTGTGTAAATTATTCATATTTATAAAATTTTGCTTCAAAAATAAGATTTTCACAATGTGATTGCATAAAGGGCCATGACTTCATCCATGTGGATGGAGAACAGTTCTGTTTTCTTTTGAGTAAAGTTAGTGACTCTTCTTACATGGTTAGATCTTTCCTAATTTTGACCCTCAGGTTTTAAGCTTTGCCTGAAGTATATTCATTTTTTACTTGATAATGGTAAATTGGTGAATGGCAGAGAAGTATGTGAACTATTACAAAACTATAAACTTTTAAATTATGGTTTGAAATCAAGGTGTGATGTCATTAACTTAAATTGATATTAACTGGCATTTATACATACCATCAACTGAAAGAATAACAGATTTTAATTCTCTTTATGCAAATTATTCCTTTCTCTGAAACCTAAGTAAGAATTTGAAATATTTCAACCTTTTGATCTATATGAATGACAAGTTATAAGCCTGTTTTGTAAAGAATGTAATTTTTATTTACTGTTATGTAGTTTAGTTCTAAGTTGCAAAGATAGCAGCAAGAAGAATGTTAGCCAGTGTTATCCATTCAGTGTGGGCAGCGTAATGCACTTAAGCAATAATATTTTTAGACTATATTTATTAGATGATGAAGTTCAAGCAGGTGTTATAAAAAGAGATCAAAGAGTTAATGCATTCTATTCTCCAAAGATGCAATACCAATATTCTCTTGTAGCAAAAAAAGGCTAACAAACAACCAGGTATCATACCAACATAAAGATTGGTTTTAGGAATATAAAATTAAACAAACAAAAATCACTGTCCTATCCTAAATCTGATGTTTGCCTTCCTTATTTTAAGAAAAAAAAAAAAAAGAAAGTGATGTAGTGATGATGCTATTAGTTCCATCTACAAAATTCAGGGCCCTTTAGTCTGATACAATAAAAAAATGAGATTGAATTTAAGCATTTAAAAACGTGGAAAGCAAGACAGGATAGCTACTATTTGCATCACCTCAGACAAAGTTAGTTAGTCCTCAGTGCCTTAGTTTCCTGTACTGTATATAAAACAGATAATTGTGAGAATTAAAGGAGAATTAAAGGCCCTTATCTTCATTCTTGACACGTAGTGAGTTCTCAGTACTGGGTGGTTATTACTGTTTTTCCTCTTGTTGTTGCTAGATCTTTCAAAATGTAGAGATAACCACTTGGTACAAATTACAAAAAGTTCAACTAAACACTGCCATAAAGATGTGGAGTATGGTATCACCAAAATGAGCTTCAGGATCAAAATATAAAGAGATTAAAATTAAACACACATGCGAATTCCAGATGGTTCCTCCTTCACTTTGTCCTCCTAAAACTACCAGAGAAATAGATTAATAACAATACCAACAAAGATACCATATATGGCTCTTCAACTTACTAACCACGTCCATATGTGACTTCATTTCATCTTCACATCAACTTCCCCCCATATATTTAAAGCAAAATGCTATTTTTAAAATTCCCAAATTAAAGCAGAGATAGCGAATAGCCCATGTTCAAAAAGGTGGTGACACAGTAAGCACTCAACCACAGGTCTTCTGACTCTTAAGTCCAACCTCTTTCTTTACTCCTCTTTCTTCGCTTGGATATAAACAAGTATTGAACTTCTCGTGTTCTCATTATGTTGGAACCTTAGTCCATGATTTTTTTCAACAAAAGAATATGGCAAAAAATACGTTAATCCATGTTTTACAATATTTTTAGAGAGGAATTCTTGGACATAGGTGCTCAAATCAGTCAAAAGTCATTCTTCTCTTTAGCAATTTCAATTTAGATAATCCTAAGGGACAGATATTCTGCATTTCTGTAGATTGTACACAATGAGCCTTACCCCTAAATCACAAAGTGTCACTATTGAAGCTGGCACCAAGAATTGAATTGCAAACCTCTCACAATGCCATCATGGAGAGACGTAACTGTCAACATGATTTTGATTATCCCCTATTTAAAAGTTTTTTCTATGTGTATCTATTTTTCCTCATATAAATTTGCTTATGCAGTATATTCATTGTCTGCATTCTTATTCCAGACTGCCTAAATTTTAGTACATGTTCTTTGTTTCTAGTCACCAAGATTTAGCTTTACAAAGACTCAGTCAGAGTTTACCCACATAGCTCCTTCTAAAATTATTCGTGTTTGGTCAGTATTCCAGACTGAAATTCCAATCATCAGCATTACTTCACTTCAGAAAACAGGCTGGTTTAGAGTTATGTGGGAACATTGTATAACTGGATTGCTCTGCTAAAATGCCAATGAGCAATGTCTAAAGACCACATTTATTGTATACAACTTTATTCTATTTTGTTTCCATACTTCCTGTCATGATTAGAATTTTTTTCAGTTTATAGTGGATAGAGGATATGTCATTCATTTTGCTAAATTGCTACATTCAACCTTAAAGTTTAATTTTCTTCCAAAGGAAATGATGCTTTTGTTCTTTTAAAAGAGCTGTGTTAAAAAAAAAAATGACTCAACTGATTTCAGAGTACTCTATTTTGTATATAGATCACGTGAAAAACCTGCATGTGTATATCAAAACTTATATTATGTAACAACTTCAGGGACCAGCAAAAATTCATTGTCTAGGAAATATAAACAAAAAGTGTCCTTGAAATTTAGAATATAGTTAAAGCAGCTATTTAAATTATTAATGCGCTCTATGCTGATGTCAGAAAAAAAGAAAGAAATATCACTTTAGAAAATGGATTTTATGTAAGATTTTAAGGGATAAAATATATAAGCAAATTTATTTCTTTAGATTGCTGACATAAAATACTGCCAGATACTTTGCTAATTATATGGCACTGGGAACAATAACAAGGACTACTGAAGATGTTGTCACTCAACAGATTTTTAAATGATATTATTGCTGAACAGATAATATTTATTGTAAAAAATAGAAAATACAGATAATAAGAAATAGAGACATTATTCATAATTCCAGCTTAGGATATAAGCTTCAAACATTTTGATATATCTAAATTTTCACACATTTTTCTATGCAATAAACATTATTTCCCTGCATGAATTGGTCCATATTATACACAATTTTTGTAATTAGCATTTTAAACTTCTATATTGGAGATAACTTTTTATGGCATAATAGCTTTTAAGAATTTTTGTGACGTTTTAAAAAATAAAAAGCAATAAGATTGTCTTCTCCCTGTTGATCTTCACAAAAGATCTGTTTGGAAGTTATAGCAAGTGACAGTCTAACATAGTGATGTTTTTCTAATAATTCTGCACAAATTCCTAGTGTGCAATTTAGCTGCTTGTGAGTGTCATCTTTGAGCATGACATTTATGTTTAAGTGATGGTGCCTCAGGGGCATTATAGAACAAGCCTGGACATATGGTTCTTCATGCCATAACTGGGGATGGATAAGATTGGCATTGGGAGAGTTGAGACAAACTTGGGGCTTGGAAATGTAAAATGGAGCAGAAACAAGTGACGGATGACTAGGAAATAGATTGATATTTTAGGGTTGGAGCTCTTATCTCTGTAGAAGGAAGGAAGGATGTGCTCAGGCAAATGTATAAAGAATTGAAGGAGCATGAGTGGTTAGAGCAAACAGAGACTGTAAAACAGATATGGATTGCAATAATAAATTTAGAAGCCCTTAACATATATTAATCCCACAATATTTATTGAGCACAGGCTAGTTTTACACATAAACCGTAGCCTCAAATAGTTTCTAATCTAAATGGTATAGTAAGACATGATTGTCAAGTGCTGTAATATGTAATATAAGTCCATGTATGAGCCTTGTGGTCCAACAACTAAGTGCCATAGAAACTCACATAGTGGACAGGTTACTTTGGTGATCTAGGAATTTATGATGATACCATATTGCCAAGTATTTTATAGACCTTATCTAGGTTTATCCTCACAACACTATGAGGTAAATTATTGTTATCAGGAAGACGGTGTGTATGCTGATTAGAGGCTTAGTGCCATACTGGGTTTGATTCCCAGACAGTCTATTGTGACCTTTGACTATTTAACTCTCTGTGTTTCAGTTTTATTATCTATAGAAAAGAAATAATAACAGTATCTATTTCAGAGACCTGTAAAGACTGTGTTAATATACATAAAATACTTAGAATTAACTCTACAAATGTGGGTATTTATACCATTTTTTTTTCTGTGAAAAAGAAATTAACATTTGGAAAATTTAGGTAATTTATCGAAATTACACAGGCAGTAAATCGATTCAGGAGGTAAGTCCAGCTCTGATGCCTCCCGAATCTGACTACTTAAGTTACCACTTTGATGTGAAAACGAGTGAATCAAAGGTATTTTGGATTTTGATCATGGATGAATAAAATCATTATTGAAATAGGGCAGTAACTATGAAAGATTTTTTTTGCTGCTTTGGTGAGAAGGATGATAGATTCAGTTAAGAAATTTTACATTTGAACTGGTGATGAGGCATTCAGGGGAAAGTATAGAGCTGTTGGTTAGAATCCTGGACCTAAACTCTGGAGAGAGTTGGAGTGGAAATTGAGATTAGGGTGATATCTATGTAGAGTTAACAGTTAATGCTATAAGAATAGATAAGATTGGCAGGAAGTAATATTTATGAAGGAAAAAATTGAAAAACAGAAGGCCAAGATCACAAGTCATTGCCTCTTAACATTGGGAAGAGAAGGTACTAAATCAGAGATAGAGTTGACCAAGAGTCCACCTGGTGACACTGATAACATGGAAGATGAAGCCAAAATTTTTGATAAGTCTAGGATGTAACTACGCAAATAAGGGGAAAGTCATTCTGGTCTATTGATGCTGAAATTGCTAATGAGGTACAAGCCTCAGGAGTTTGAAGAGGCTGACTAATTTGGGGGATTTTTGTTTGGGGGGGTGGCAAGAGGGGGAAAGGAATACCTTTATATTTGGAACACTCAAAAAACAAAGGTTCCATTTTATTTTGGTCCATCCCATGCTTGTAATGTATTTCTTTATGGTTATCTTGAATCTGGAGTTCATCCAGCAAATTTGGGGTCATCTGGGATTGTGGTGTGGGCTGGTTTCATCATGTCTTTGAGAAAAGCCTTGTCCTAGGATTACCTTTTTTTGCCCTTTAGCCACACTTTCTTGGATAGAGATCTGGAGGCAAAGGAACATGAACAGAAAGCTTATAACCCTCACTTTAATAATTCTGGCCTCATGTGACTATTTAAATTTAAATTAGGATTAAATAAAAATATAAATAAAACTATTCACATTTTAAGTGCTCAATAGTCATATGTGGCTATTGACTATGATATTGGATGGTGAAGAATTCTAGAATATTTCCTTCATCCCAGAATGTTCTATTGGATAGCATTGCTCTAAATACTATATATCTTAGGATTTCTGTGATTTTTAAACAATCTGGCAGTCATAAGACTAGCTTTTTACATTTAAGGAGATTTTCAACAAGAACAACAAAAAACCCAGCCTCACCTCCCTCCAACAATAACAACAGGAACAACAATATATTTTCCTTTCCTTCTTATTTTACTAATGGTGATAGTAATCCACGATAAAAAGGTATCTTTAGCTCACCCATTTCTTGTCTACATTTTTAACTTATTTTATGTCCATAGTCATAAGATAATCACCTACCAATTATCTAATGAGGCTGTCGATGTGATGTAGAAATTATATATAAAAGCTAATTAATAGATCTGAAACAAAATAGCTAAGGGAGTATAAGAATTTTTTCTTTATGAGTCATTAACTAAAAAATTCCAAATTTGGATTATATAATTACATTTTTGTTGGCATTTGAAAATAAAAAAAAGCAATATCTTATGTAGATATTACCTGGAAATACTATAAGACAAATATACATTTTGCTATTTAATAAGTATTGATGTGCATTGAAAAGGAATAAATTTAGCTTGTCAAAAAGACATTTTTTAATGAATGATTTTGATTAGTACTATGAAGAGTTATCCTGTAGCTGCTATGAGACTTGCAGTTCTTATTGTGTTGAAGGTATACTAGCTGCCTTTTTTTTTTTTTTCTTTTTACCGGGAGGTCCCGGGGATCAAACCCAGGTCCCTCCATATGGGAGACGGACGCCCAACCATTTGAGCCACATCCACCCCTTTTTTTTATTTTTTATTTTGTTTTTTTAGGTACCAGGGGCTGGGGATTGAACCCTGGACTTCGTCTGTGGTAAGCTGGTGCTCAACCACTGAGCCTCATTGGCTTCCTTGAGTTGGTTTTTCATTTGTTTTGCTTGTTGCTTATTTTTGTTTTTTTTCAGGAGGCATCAGGAACCGAACCCAGGAACTCCCATGTGGAATGTGGGTGCTCAACCACTTGAGACACATCCACTCCCAGTGCCTATTTTTAAAAACATGCAAGATATCACCAAAATATTGTCCCTTGACATGTTGCTTGATGACCTGCATAATTATGGATAGGGTATTTGTTGTTTAATATGAAGGACAAATAATGTTTTTGCATGCATTTTCAGTAATTCAAAACAGCTTTCAGACAATGGATGCCAATTTTAATTTGTGGCAACATCATATCAGAGGAAAGAGAAGGCTTTCTATGGCTGCATCATATGGGTTTTGGTTTTTCTTAGCCCAATATTTATAAGTATGCTCTGTGATAAATTCCTAATTATTTCCTTCTGTTTACCAAAGACACCAGACTTTTTTTCTTTCCTAGAAATTTTGAGTTTCCATCTCATGTGGAAAGAGTTGGAAAATAAAGTTTTCTATTAATATTTATACTGACATCAAATGGCAGATTCTGTCTGGGGGGCAGTTTATAATAAATGGAACTAAATCATGTCTCCTTGAAGTTAATGATGTTAAAATGACAATTTACATGCTCTTGATGATTTTTCTTTAAAATGTTTGCTAGAAAAATTATAAAGAATATTTTACTAAAATTAATTATACTTTAAAGTCTAGGAATGATTATCTTGTAAGTCTTAGCTAAGAAATGGTAGAAAGCCAAATAGTATAGTTAAGTGGTAACAGTGTAGATATTCTGTAAATGAAGGAAGGGAGTAAGCTATAATTTTGGAAGGAAACATCCATATCTGAAGCTCATCGGAACCTAGATAGTTGTTGAAGTTCTTTTCTAAGACATTATTAACTTTTATTCATTTTTTTAGCTGCTGTGCTAATTTCTCAGGTATTTCTCTATAGCTAGAGCTTAGAAAGATGGTTTGTTATGAAATACATCTACTAAAGGCAAAATTGGAAATCACTTCATATATGGTCAAGTTACCATGATGAGTATAACATTTCTATGTGGAAATGTCCAGATGGTTGGATTTAAGGAGGTAAAGCTCAGGACAGATTTTAGGTCTCCAAGATTAGAAACGGATTATCTGTTTTGGGTAGTTTGGAGTTTTATATATTAAGTTGTATAGTAGAATGAAATCCTCTATTATTTTTTTGCTCTTGGGCTCTTGAATGATTCAAGCTCTGTGTCCATCTTGGTCCTTTGAGTCAATTTGCCTAGTTATAAGTTTTCACAAGAATGTGAAGTAGCTATGCTGTACTATTGAAATGTTTCCTCTGTTATACACCTTCCCTTAACTATCAAATGATTAATTCAACAGTCTGCCATCACCCACGCTTCTCACATGTTATGTTTGCCTCGACGGGTGTTCTATAATTGTGGCTTTACTATCAGCCAAATTCGGTTCCATGTGCTTGTTGTTGAAAATTTTAATTTTAATTTAGAATCAAATGAGGAATGTTCAAAGATCTGTTAGATTTTCCTTATAAGGGGAGATTCCTCTGAAAAATTTAAACATTTTCCTCAAAGTTGCTGTAATAAACTGTTTTGGAATTTATAGAATGGCTGATATATCATTAAATATCAGATGATTATGGTGGTAGCATCATGACAGTCTTTAATTTTAGATTTGGGAGTAAAAGTATAACTACCAAGAAGCTGGTTATAACTTGATTTACAACAATGGGAATAGCATTGTTGGATGAAGAGAATATCAGTTTTGGACTCAGACTGGGTCTGGGTGGACAGAGTCAATTCTAGCACTACCACTCACTGGCTATTGACACTTGAGGAATTCAATTTCTCTGCGCCTCAGTTTCTTCAACTAAAGGTAGAAATGCTATCTTGCCAGATTTCTGAAAGCCTCAAATGAGGAAGACATAGAAAAACTATCACAATATGTGGTAGGGCAGGATCTTAATAAATATCAGCTGACCTCTCCTTTTCTTCCTGCCTTATTCCAGATTGTAGTTATCACATAGTATCATGCTGATTTTTAGTGCAAACAGACACCAATCTTTAACTATCATTCAATTCATCAATGATTACTCATTTAGCCCCTGTATGGTTCATACAAACAGAAGATCTTAGGCTTAAAAGGGTCTTAAATGGCATTAAGTCCAATCTTCTACCTAAAGACATATAGTCTTCCAAATGATGTTTGACCATTTACAATAATGAGGACAATCTACTGTACAAATCAACTCACTGTAATTTTTAGAAATTTATCTTGTCCTGATAGCCTAAAATCAGTTTCTGTAATCAAAACCTTTTTTATATCTGAAAACGATTATAGTACCATATCTTAAATCTTCATAGGCAGTGACCTCTACTTTCTTCAGCCATGACTCACATGATAAAATTTCCAGACCCTTCATTAACATGCTCCACGTTATAAAATAAATTCACCATTTTACCTCTAAAAACAATTGATCTTTATTTTCCTATTTCTAATAATGACACCAACCATCTCCTAGTCACACAAGGAAGTGAAGTAGATTCTACTCATGCCAGCATCTTTTACTTCCATCTTTTCAAATACAAATCTGTGAATCTACTTAATGCTAATAAAGTGAACAGGAAAAAAAAGGACAGTATCCCTGTTATGCTTTCAAAATTATCTATTAAGCATGAGGGAAAACAGAATGAAAGATGTATTACTCTGGTTAGAAACTATAAATCTAATTGGGAAGCCAAGAAAAAAAAAAAAGGAAAGAAAAAAACGCAGTGATATGGCTCCTATTGTATTGCTTCTCAAACTATCTATGATGAAGGTGGCTTTTCAGACAATTTTGAATCTATTGTAGTCTAATATTTCAGCAAATAAAATAAAAATTAATTACCAGAAAAAAAATAGACATTTAAACACAATCCCCTATTTCTTATTGTTTTATTCCACAGATTTAAAAATTATTTTGTTCACTTCCTATAAAATGTTCTAAATCTGTGTCTTACTTTTTGTACTTATCTTGTCTCAGAAAGGTCATGAAGAGCTTGCAGAGTGGCCCTGGTCCTCATATCACACTTTGATTAGAATTGCCTTGTTGAATACAAGTAACAGCTGGCTCAGGAGAAGGAAACATGTAGTTGCTAAAGATATGTTATGAATAGGTGCCAGAGATATAGCAATGAACAGACCAAAGTTTTTGCCATCTTGGAGATTACATTCTAGTAGAGAAAGACAGATGAGTAAAATATATAGCATATTGTATGGTGATAGGTTCTGTAATGAAAAACAAAGCAAGCAAAAATGATAGGGAGAGCATTTTGAGATTGCAATTTTAAATAGGATGTTCAAGGAAATCTCAGAGAAGTTGGCATTTGAAAAATACCTGAATGCAAGGAAGCAAACTATGTGGATGTTTAGAAGAAATTCATAGGTATGGGATAAAATCATCTTACTGTTTTAATTTGCCTCACCTGATTACTGGTGACATTATATTTGAATATGCTTATAGGCAATTTGGTATTCGTTAATTAATGGGAATACATATATTTTGCCAAATTTTGAATTTCATTATTTGTCTTTTATTGATTTGAAGTTCTATGTACATGGCGGACACTAACCTGTCATTGGTTATAGGCATTGCAAATAGTTTATCTTAGCCTTGGGATTTTCTTTTTACTTTATTTACATAAATTTTGTTGAACAGAATTATTTAATTTTCAATCAGAAAAAATTGTTGAGATTTACATTTAAGATTCACACTTTGTAAAATTTGCTTAAGAAATCCTTTCCTATCCCATGGTAGTAGAGATGGCTGCTACTTATCTTTCTTACATGTTTTAAAGTTTTGCTTTTCATGTTTTTGTCTTTAAACTACCTGGAATTATTTCACATACAGCATGACATAGAAATCTAATTTTATTCTTTTTCACATGACTCAGAAAATGTTTAAGGACTATTTATTGAACAGTCTACTTCCCCACTGATACATAGTGTGCCCACATCCATAGGTAGAGTGTTAAAATAGCCAATTTGCCTGGTACAGTCCCCATTTACACCTGTGTCCAGGTGTCATTACTAGTGGCCCCCATTATTATTTTTTTTTAAAGAACTTGTTGGTTTACAGAATGGTCATGCATAAAATACAGGATTCCCTTATACTACCCTATTATTAACACCTTGCATTGGTGTAATTGAACCATTACTTTTAATCACCCTAGTCATACAATTTTTCCATAAAAATTTTAGTATATTTCTGTGATATCTATTCTGTTGCATTGGTTTATTTGTCCAGCCATAGACCAAAACCACATCATATAAATAATAATAATTCTAGATATCTGCAATTCTCTCTACCCTGATTTTTTCTTAAAATATCGTAGTGTTATTCCTTGGCCTTTGCTCTTCTCTATAAAATCTGGATTATCTTTTCATGTTAAAAATATCTATTGGGATTTTGACTGTAATATGAAACAACTTAAAAAATATTTTTGGAAATACTGAAATCTTTTATATCCATAAAATATATTTTGTAATGTGGCAAATGTTGAATAAATTTTGTTAGATATATAATTGAGAATGTTACAGATTTTGTGGCTATTATGAGAAAGCTCTTTTAGACTACTATATTTTCAAGTAGTTTGTTACAAATGTATGAGCATTCTATTGATTTATGTTCATTTTGCAGCCAGAAATCTTTCTAAATTATTTTGTTAGGTCTATTAAATTGTCTGTAGATTCTAGTAGACTTTTTATGTACTCTTATTGACCACAAATAAGATTAGATTTGGTCTATTTTTTTCCAATTCGTAAATATTTGTCTTTTAAAAAAATATATTATTCCTTATTTCATTGCCTATGATCTCTAGAACAGTATTAACTAGAAGTCAACCTTCCTCTTTATCTTCATGAATTTAGTGTGAATGTTTCTAATATTTCCCCAACAGATATAATATTTAGAATAGATTTCTTATATTACTCTTTTTTTTAGATTAAGGACTTTTTAAATTTATTCCTGGTTTGGTAGATATTTTTTTCCATGAATGAGTGGTTAATCATCCTTCTTCTATTTTTGGTGATTATATAATGTTAACTCTTGTGAGTCCTAATTTGCAAGTTATAAAGTTGAATTTTCTGATGGGAAACATTACCCCAGGGTAATCTTTTACTTTTTAATACATTAATTTTAATGTATTTAAAAGGCATTAATATATTTCTGATTTTGATCCGTTCATATTTGCTTTAAGACTTTTTTCATCTATGCTCATAAATGAGATTAGGCTATGAATTTTTTATTTTCCTGTTCTTATTGATTGTATTATTAAAATAATATTACCTCTGTAAAGTGAATTGAGAGCTGTCTGCCTTTTTCTATCTGTGAAACATTTTATGTACAATAGAGATTATGTGCTGTTTGAAGAGATGGTAAAATTTGCCTGTAATACTGGATGAGTTGCTAAATGTTATCACCCAATTTACTATTTCACTCTTTGACTTGTACCAAATCTAGAATAAATCCTGTCTTTTGAGGTTTCTAGTTTAACAACTATATTAATAATTTCTAAGTTTTGTAATTGGTTAATTTTTGTATTGATCTATTTTTGTTTTTACTCCCCTGCTGTTTTATGCTCTTTTTAAAATGAACAATATTAATAAGCAGACTTATTTTTAGGCTTTGTCAGATTTTTACATGAAATTAATTTAACATGAAGTGAATTAATGCCCCAAATGTTGGGGTTGTTGCTTGGCTTTCCTAATCTATTTGTTTTGGCATTTGGGTTTACAGGCTTACTTTGAGTACTTGACTTTTAATGGGATTTTATACCTTTTCAATCTCTCTCTTTCTATTTACAGCAACTTTCAATCAGCAGTTCTACAATTGCCTTCCCCAATCCCACACCCAATCCTTACATCATAGAATGATGTTTCTAGTCTTCTATTTCACGTTTAGGTTGAAACCCATCATCCTAGTCACAGAACCAACCAGGGCTTGGTTTAATTTCTTGTTGAAAACTCTCTGTATGATGACTTAAGCCCTGGACCTCCTATCAAGTTAGCCACCTCTCCAGCTGCTTTGTTTTGTTGTTTATTTCCCTTCTTTCATTTTGTTTTAACCTCTTACTCAAAAAGGAAGCTTTACCTCAATCCTGGTTTTAAGCAAAGAGCGTGGCTCCTTCTTGTCATCAACTCATGCGGATAAATTTTTTGTTCCCCCTTTACCACAAGGGGCTAAACTCCTGGCCACCTCTGTTCACTTTCAAACTGTCGACATGGTGCTTCAGCCCCACTAGATGATATACATATCTCTTCCGGGTTTTTTTTCCATTGAGATTTCATTCTTTTTTTTTTTTTTTTTGAGCCTGGCTATGTCTCTTGGAATTTTTTCTTTCTACACTTAATTTATCTTGCTATGTGTTTGAAGTGGTAGAAATATATAAAATCATAAGTGATGTACCACCTTATGATTCTCAAATTCTGCTTTTGCTAGAATGAAATCTATAAATGTTTTCTTAAAAATTCCTTTATAATTGGGGCCACCCCAAATAAGTCTTTTCAAATTAAAAATTATATATACACATATAACAGGTTAAGTGGGACTTTTTCTAATGAAAAAGAATTTTGAATGAGGTCCCAAATGTGAGAACACTTGTATATGTGCCCACACATTCTAAAAAGATATTCCAGACCGTCCCATTGGATGCTAGAGAGAGTCATCTAGCTTGTTTCCTCTTGAAGAGACCCCACTCAAAGGCAACTTCTCAGAGCAAGGAGACTCCAGCAGAAAAAGCCTTTTGGAGGAGGAATTAAGGACGTAGTCATTGCCTGCAGGAGCCCACGAAAGCATTCTATGAGAAATAGCAACAACACAGCACCAATTAAGATCGTCTCTGTGTCTCAAATTCTCCTCCACTTTCCTTCTCTAATCATTAGCTAGCATAAGGGGTGGGCAAAAGGAATGCACAGTATCCATGTAGAAATAGTAAAGAAGTACCGATGCACACCCTCTTTCCGCACCATTGCAGTTTTCTGAGCAGTCAAGCCCAGCTAGAAGAGATAAAAATTTTAGACCGGACTGTAGATGTTGATGGCTGAAAATGTCTACAAAAGCTACAAATCTTCCCAAGATTTTTGTCTAGGAAGAAAATAAGTAGCCCTAGAATAGCATGAGGGAAAGATGGTGGTAAAAAAAAGTAAGTTGGTTCCTAACTCGTTCCTACCACATCCAGCTTCTTCAATAAAACTGTTCACCAAGTTTTCATGTTAACCCTATTTGTACATTTTCCTTGTTATTATACTTAATGCAATGTGAGAAACCTTAAAAGACATGGATACTGATTTTAAAATATTCATGTGTGTACAGACTTTTTGATTGAGGCAAAAATGTTTAATGAAATCAAACCTTCCAGACTTTAAATTGCAATCCAATTCACATGAATACAAATGAGCTTAAAAATAATATTGCACACTATAAAAAGTTATATAAGGAAAATATAAATCAGCAGCTATACTTGAATCAGTTTGCTTTTAAGCCAAGATAAAAGAATTATTCGGCTTGGCTCATTAACTCACTACTAAGAAACAACTTGTAATTTTTTTCTATTTTATATAAAATTTTATTTTGCTTGATTAGGTGTTCTCATAAAATCGGCCACCATGACTTATAACATGGAAAGGAGCTATTCTGGGGAAATGTTATTGGCAATAAGGAATTGGTTTAGGTAAACTACACTGAGATAACTAGTGGCTAATATGGAGATCAAATTTATCACTGTGTAAATTCAAAATAATATATTTTTAATTTTATAACTTTGCTGTTATTGTTCTCTTCCTCATGTATATATCCTAATATATTCCTTATTGTTTCTCACGTTCTCCAATTGTCTGATTTCTTCTTCAGATCACTCAAACATTATTAATGGTAGTGATCTGATTAGAATGTTTTATGGGCCCCATAAAACATTACTTTGCTAGAGCTAATGAATATGATTTAGAACAAAAATAATTTCCCTTCAGAATCAAATCTTCTCTAAATCATAATGGGCTAAACAGAATTTAGTATCTTTTATATTTACAAATATTAATTATTAATATAATATGCAAAAGTTGATAACTAAATAATATTTAGTAATATTAAGGGTCTACTTGCTTATTGTAAGATTAGTCAACATAGCCTCTATTGTCAAATCTCTGCCAACATGAATAAAAATAAACAGAAATATGAACATGTACCTGTGTATAAATCAGTTGTAAGAACCAGGCTTGGGAAGAAATGTTTAAATACATGAATGAATATTTATAATATATAGAATTTTTATTTCATATTAATAATAATGAACAGGGTAAAGATATATAACTTGGCTTTTGTAGTGAATGTTGCCTCTTAGTTTCATGTACATGAAGTGTTATGGGGAAATTCTGAGATTTTAAGCAGTATTCAAAGAGATTTAAAAGGAAGGATTCAAAAGCAAATTTGAATAAATACTCCATATTTACAAGTTTTGTGAGCTTCACGGTGAGCTGCATAAAAGTTTGTCATACAGAATAATTATTACTAAAACTTTCTTAGTAGCAGGAGTCTGACGTTAACAGGGGAAAAATAAATATAACTCATTTCCCCAAGACACTGAAATATGCTAAATTACGTGAGGTAAAATAATTTTGAAAATTTGAAGTGAAATTGAAATGCATGTAATTTAATTTTATTATAGTCTTTATCCTTATCATTATTATTGAAGAAGGGCAGATTTTATTCACCAGGATTATGTATTTTAGTTAGATTAAAAGTTGTTTCATGATATGTGAATTGACTTCTGTCTCCTTTTCTGAGATATTATTGACTGCCACATGTTGATTAAATTTTTGTAGTAACTTAATTACAAGATTCATGGTAATCTTGTAATTGAGTTACTACAAAAATATTGTGGGTTATAATTTTATAATATGAACAGACATTCCTCTAGTGCTCTGCAGTTTTCAAAGTGCTTTCATAAGCATTATCCCTTTAGATTCTTACAATAATCATTGCAGTAGAAAATAGTATCTCTCTTTTAAAGATGAGAAAATTAATTTTTCAGAGAGATTAAATCACTCAGCTATTAGATGGCAGTCAGAACACAGTTCATGTCAAAAGAGAGAGTATACAGTCCAGGTTATGAATTGAGGCCTTGGAGTCAAAAGGCCTGGTTTCAAATTTGGATTTCACCCCTTGCTATCTGTATGCCCTAGGTTAATTATAAAATATTTTTGAGTTTCAATTTCCTTAATCTCTTAAATGCGGATAATGATGGTATCTCTGTTATATGGTTAATGTGATGATTAAATGAGGTGACACCTGAAAGTGCTGGTGCATTTTTCATAGATAACCAATAAATGTTGGTTTTAATATCCAAAAAAATATCTGTTGATTGTTGTGGATTATTCATCCCTCAATTCCAAATTGCAATTATTTGATGGTATGGTCATTACTCTCTCAACCTGAGTGAAAAAAGTCTAACTTAAAGTAGCTTAAGCAAAAAAAAAAAAAAAAAAAAAAAAAGGAAATTATTGGACCACTGAGTTGGAAAAGTTGTACTATGGTAACACATAGAGTCAAAGGAAGACCTGAATTTTAGGATTATATACAACTGGAGACTCAGATATATATCTATATCTATAACTATATTTCCATCCATTTCTCATTCCTGCTGTCTCTACTTTGCATCATAGGTTATATTCCTTCTCTCCTTCTGTATCTCAGCTTTGTCAAGGGTGCTCATATATCAGTCCCAGGGAAGGACCCTAATGGCTTTGCTTGAAATTTGTGCCCTCCCTTTTATTTCTGTCTACTAGTCTTGCTACGAGAAATAGATATGTGGACTGTCCAGGTCGTGTGCTTACTTCTGTTTCTAGGCAATGGGTTTGTTACCAGAGTAATGGAATGGACAAATTAGCTGGTTAGAAAATGAATAAAAACAAAAAAAAAGATATGAAATAGTACACTTTATTTGACTTCTTAAAAAATCATTAAAAAAACCAAACACTCAAAATTTGCATTGAAGAATAGAGTTGTGGGAAGATGGCAGAGTAGGAAGCTCAAGGAACAAGTCCCTACACAAAAAACAGCCATTAAACAGGCAGGAACTGTCTGAAACAAATATTTTAAAACCCAAGAGATGATTAGAACACTGTATAGCATCCAGGGAAAAGCGGGAGGAAGAGGCTGATAAATCAAAGTAATTATCAGTAAGTTGCTCCCACAAAGGTTAATAGTAGCCATCCCCTACTCTCATGACAGTCAGCCAATCACTGATCACTGCTTTCGATTAGCTGCTTCAAACGGTGGGGCGTCCAGATCTAAGGGTGGCCATTTTGTTCTAATCTGCCATGGACAAAGGCAGCAGAGGAGACTTAAAGATGATATGCTCCCTCAGAGCTGTGGAGGACAGTTGAAGGGCTGCCCTGGCTGGGCAGGGGCCGAATCAAGAAAGTGTGGCTTTGGGGAGTCTTGGAAGAAACTCCTGGTGCTCTTTCTGGCCACTCCTTCAACCCCCTCCCCAGGGCAGTTTCGAATCAATGGCACTCCTCTTATGGGTCACTGGCCTTGTCCTGGCTAAAAAAGACTGACTTGGGAAACTCCTCTCTGGAATACCTCCTCCCAGAATTTGCCCTTCAGGCAAAACAACTTCAGTCAAAAAAAATCAGTGTAAGAAACAATTGAGACAAATGGTCTGGGGCAAAGGCTTACCTGCTTTAAGTCCTGAAGAGGAAGATCCAGGAAATGGAGAAGATCTCTCTCCTAGGAAGACAAAGGGGCATTCAAATTCCTTTAAATAGGGGAGTTCCTAAAGCCACTAGCAAGCACAAGCCCAGGACAAAACACAGGCCTGAAAAGATAGTGAGGACCCCTGTACTTTGTATTTGCTTTGGTGTGACATTCCTGATAAGAGGCCCAAACTCTGATGGAGATTATCAGCCACTGCCAAACCAATATGCAAAGACAGTGAAAAGGGTTTTTTTTTTTTTTTTTTTTTTTTGTAAGATTTGCTTGGTTTTGTTAGTTCCTAAGACTCAAAATCTCTGTCATATCAACAACTGTCCTAAAACTCAAGTAACAGATGTCTCAGGGAATAAATCCAGAGTTAACACTTTTTAAAAATATTAAAATCTACAGTGTTCAACAAAAGATTATAAGATAAACAAAGAAATAGGAAATTATGGCCATACATAGGAAGCAGATACAAATCCAGAAAACATCAGGGAAAAAGATCAAACAGTGGACATATTGGAAAAAGACTTTTAAAATTATTTTCAATATGATTGTTTTAGTTTCCTAAGCTACTTAAAGCAGATACTATGAAATAGATTGGCTGAAACAATGGAAATGTATTAGCTTATAGTTTAAGGCCGAGAAAATGTCCAAAGCAAGGCTTCATCAAGGCCATACTTTCTTCCTGAAGACTGATTGCTAGTGATCTTTGGTTCCTCTGCCACATGGCCAGGCACATGCGGCATCTGCTGACCTCTCCGTATTTAATCAGTTAATTGAATCTAACTCCTAAATATCTTTTAATTCTATCAACTTATTTCCACCATTACTTTCACTCTCCTAAATTAGTCCATCATCTTCCACTGAATTACTGAAGCAGTCTCTTTATTAGTGTCCTTGTTTTCAGCCTTGCTCCTTTGGTTCTATTCTTTGTACTTCCACCAAGTGATCTTTCTGAAATGAAAAGGTCATCATGCTTAAAACTGTTCAATGGCTCCAACTGCATTTAAGATGAAAGTTCATTTCTTGACTAGGCCTTCTAGGCCTATTATGATATAATTCTTGCCTGTCTCCCCAGAAGCATTATGCTCTGAGTCTGAATTCCTTCAAGATGTAATCCAAATAGTGCTAAAATCTGGTTAGGATATTTAGTTCTTCTGATCTTCATTCCATAGCAGCTACTGACTAAAGATGAATTTCAATATCTAATGTAGGCATGTTACTATACCAACATAATAATGAATCTAAAAGGGTAATGAATCTCCTTAATATAAAGAAATTGTCTCCCACTTTGGTGAAATTTATTGATTAAATCTCATGTCATTTGTTGTCTGGTATCAGATAGGAACTCTGTTTCCTCCCCTGAAAGATTACTGATGAATATGATATATAGTTATAAATTAAATATGCAATTAGGGCTAGGTTAATATTACTTCCTTTTATGTCCCTCCCTATTTGTTAACCGCAGACCAGTCCTGATGTTTGCTTCTGTTTCTTTTTGTATCTAATATTCACTACTGCTCTGGGATATAGGGCTCTTCAATCAAAATGTTTCCCAATAGTATTTCTTTTACTTTGATCATGCTATTTTTGTTTTCTTATCTTATATATACAGTAGCCATCAAGTACAGTCTCTGGAGACACATAGTCCAGGGGATGTTTCAGTTATTTGGAATAGTCTATTCATTTCCCTAAAGTAGGAAAGCTAGTATTATGATCTACATGTAGTGAACGTAGGACTTGATTCTATTTTCTTGTAAAGTTTTGGGATAATGAGCTTTGTTACTGATTATTAGTAGTCATCCCATGTTCTCCTACTTTCCACCTGGTCCTTGTATAGATGAACATACAGAAAATAGGCAGTTCCTCAGAACTTTTGATTATTGATTCCTTGGAAAATGAAGTCTGATGACTAAATGCAGCTACATATGTATGGATAAAACACAGTTTGTGCTTGTTCACCTTCATTACTCTGTCCTTTATCAGATGGTGCTGCATAGAAGGCTCAAAGCCACAAGATTTCCCTACCACCAAATACAGATCCTTCTTTATGCTTTTAGCTTTCTTGCTTGGATATATTATCACTCCTATATAATGACAATTGTATTTTGAACAAAATGTGTGCGAAATGGATTATTAAAAAATAACTGAGATCCAGTACAACAAAAGGAGTTATATTGTTCTGATCTTATGCAATGGATTTCATTTGAAATGGAATGAAGTCCATTGATAACCAGTCAGCTCTATTTCAAAACTTATATTATGAAGTGTGTTGAAGAAGGACAGAAATCAGAAAAGAATATTAACAATGCCTTCCATAATATTATTGGAACTTTCCTTTCTTTAGAATATGTTTTAATTACTAATGATTATTTCTTTTTCCTATGTTTCTAGCAAACATAAAACAATTACAAGCTGTAGAATTATTAATGATAACATATATTTATTTTAAAGAATTTTAAAACATAGAAAATTGAAATTACCCATAATACGATCACCTAGATATAACCAATATATCTTGGATTTCATTCTTTCTAGATCTTTTACAAGTAAATATATATTTTTAATCGAAAAATAGGGGCATATATTATCCTTTGGCACTTAACACAATTACAAATGAATATTTTTAAGCACTGTTCAAGACTATTTTTTTAGTTTTTATTAGAGGCTTAATCTCATCGGCTGTCTCCGGTGGAGCCGCAGGTACCATTCGCAGGCACGTTCCCACCGCCATCCAGCATCGTGTTTGACCTGCTCCGTGTCCGGCTTGGGCGCTCATTCTTAGCAAATCTGGCGCGCTCGGGCTTCCCCGGGAACGCCATGCTGGTGCTGCACCCGGTGCGGACACCCGCGCCACGCAGCGGTGCAGCGCGGAACCCCCGAGCACCCGCGATCCTCCGGCCTCAGCCTCCCGGGACTGGGATTAAGGCACGCCACCTGGCCGGGCCAAATCTCTATTTGAATGAACATGCACTTGAATATTTTAATTATCTATCACTATTTATTTTATCATTTTCCATTTTTTAAACATAAGTTTATTTCCAGTTTTCACTATTACAAAGAACACTTCAAGGATCTTATTTTTATATAATGTCTAAATTTCTATTTATTTAGCATAGATTAATAATGCCTAGAAAAGAAATTAATGTATCAGAGGCAAATTTACCAATATCTTAGCTTCTGGAAAACATCAAGTACATGCGTTCTGGAATGCCCAAATTGCCACTAGTATTAAGTAATGGGATACATTTTCACATTTTTTCTCCATTTATATTTGTTTCTGTTAGATAAAGCACACCCTAATTATTGGGTTGGTACTATAAAGGTGCAACGTTCTTTTGTTGGTATGGAACTCTTAGGGTTAAGATACTTGACTAGAAGTACTTCTTCATTAGAACTGTACAATTTTTGTCCACATAGATTTGTAAACTGATTGAATCAATTGTTCATAACTGCTTCCAAAGTTGACATAAGAGATTAGTTTTATTTTGTTTGGTATCTAATTTTCCTGAGTAGCTCCATGACTTTTTTTCATTTAAAAAAATGTTATTGAAGTATATCATTCGTACATGAACATACATAAACAATAAGTGTATAGTAAAAGTTGCGAACTTACAAAACAAACATGCGTAACATACAGGGTTCCTATACATTACCCCACCAACAACACTTTGCATTGTTGTGAAACATTTGTTAAAATGATGAAAGAGCATCACCAAAATATTACTACTAACTATAGTCCAAGTCTTTTTAAAATTGTAAGTATCTATTGTATCTTTACTAAATAGAACATCTATGTAAATAAGTTCAATATATTAGTAGTGTGACTGATATCACATTTATTTTTTAAGGATCAGATGAATTTTGATGACATCACAATAATAAGAAGAGAGAACTTACTGATTTAGTATATAAAAACTTCTATTATTAGCTAGCTATGTTTGGTAACAAGGCAAGGATCCAGAAATTCAGGTCCTTGAATTGGTGTGAGTAATATTTCCATTTAAGAGTTGATTTGACAACAGGCCAGGATTTTTAACTGTTGATCAAGGATGGCAGAACTCATCAATTTTTTTAGGGAGAAGTTAAGTGTATTTAAAGAAGAAATTAGCTTGACAATGATGTATATTTTATAAATATAACTGGTCCCCATGATTTGGAGGGAAATCCTGACATAATTGGGAAAATATAAGAGGGTAGTCGTGGCTGGAGCAGAGGAAGCAAAAGCCACGCTAAAAGGAAAGAAGATCAGAGAGGCAATAGGACTATGTCTTGTAAGGCCTTATCAGCTATTTTAAGGACTTGGCTTTTACTCTGAATGAGCTAGTACTCCATTAGAAGTTTTGAGCAGTGAATTGAAATAAAATGATTTACATTTTAATGACATTATTGCAGCTGCTAAATTGAGAATAAGTAGGGAAGCAAGGGTACAAATAGGAAGATATGCTGGAAAGCTATTTCAATAATCAGCATGTTAGATGGTGAAAACCATGGATACCTTACTAAGTCCACACTATACTGGGTATCATTTAATAAATATATCCCACCCACACCAACACGTCCCCACAAGAATAATGTTTCTTTGAATTTTAATTCAAGCTCATGGACCTTTTGTTAAGAATCCCTGTTTTAGGTGGTTATCAGCAGCGATAGAGCCAGAAATGTTGCTAATGCATTGGATAATGAGGTGTGAGGGAAAAGGTGGAATTAAAGATGACTCCAAAGTTTTTGGCCTGAGCTTCTAAGCATGGGATTGGAATCATCTAAGCTGGGGATGATGATGATGATGGAGTAGGTGTTGGGGAAAGATCAGGATTCAGATTTGGTTATGTTAGGACAAGTGGTGATATTCAGTTGGCATTTTATTTGGAATTTGGAATTTAGGGGAGAGGTCTGTTCTGGAAATATGTATTTGGATTTAGTTAGCATGTAATGAGAATTTAAAGTCATCGACTAAATCAGATTACTATCATTAAGCTTAAGAAGTAGTAAATAAATAGATTCATGAAAAATGTGTCATATATAATAATATTGTATCAAATCCAATTGGGGAAAAAAGGTATTGAAAAGACATTTATTCTATTCTAGAACCTTTGCAATCATCAAACAAGCCCATAATCTAACATGAGTTTATAGTAAATATTAACATGAAATAGCCATCATAAACAATGGTAAGATTCAGAATGCTATTAACTCATTCAAAGGTCATTCATTCTTGTACTTTCTGTCTTTTTTTGGGGTGGATATACAAGATGCATTATAATGATAGAATTTTCAAACTTTTGCTTATTTATTTTTGCAACATTGCTCAGTCCATTCAGAATTCCCCATCCAGGGTGGAAGAGTGTCTATGAACATCCTCCCAACCCACCCTAATAACCTTCTTTCCCATGTCCACCTTAACCTTCACCATTGTCACACCCCCTCCATCATTGCAAATATCACTGGTGAAGTGACTGGCTATTCCACTACCGCAATAATCAAAAATTAGAAAAAAGTACAAAATATATATTTTAAAAAGGAGTCTTTAGCTTCATGGTGTTTTGGCTCTTAAATTTAATCCAAATTTTAATTTTTGTGGTTGAGAGCCACTGTGTGAATTTTTCTTCTCTTTCATTACTAGTTACTAGATTTTGAACATAGAAACCCAGTACTGACACACCTGTCTACTATTATTTGGTTAGTTTGTAGATATAACCTGTTTCTGAAGTGCTTTTAAGTATATTTCCTCATTAATCCTTATAAAGTTCATGTGAGGGAGAGAAGCCATGCACACCCCTCATTTATATATTTTAGAGAACTGAGGCTCCAAGTGTTTTAGTCCTATTCAGACTACAGAGCTGTATAATGAAATGAGAAACCTTGTCTTCTGTATCCACTGAATATAAATGTAGGTATGTATGTGATGGGTGCATACATACATGCACATTTGTGAATGTGTGTGTGTATATGTATTTATATGTGAATGTATCTCCTTGTGATAGGAGAGATGGTAACATATATAGTGAAATCCATCAAAGGCAAAATGTATATACAGTATCTGTCTACTTAATAACAAAAATAATATGTGCAATAGTCTGCAAAGAAAGAAATTGTCTAGGCTTTTTAATTAGCATTCAAAAATGTGAATTTTCATTGAACGGTAAATTTTATTCTTTTAAGTTTTCAATGACTTAGTTGTTATTACTTTACCTTATTCTGGAATCTTATATCAATAAGCATACTTATTCAGTCATAAAATTCAAAATAAATATTCAGAAGATGCATAATAAATAAAATAACCAATTGCAGCAGTTTCTATTAACATATTTACTTAAAGAAGAAGATTTCCAGATCTGTGTTTAGAAAGTAGTAGATTGGGGGAAAAGGGAGCCAGCATATTTGATTCTGCAATGTGAGAGAGAGGATTACTTAAGCACAAAGCTCCCAAGAGGCTGGGCCCACTGAGCAGCTCAAGACCAGTCCTGCTATATGCCTGATAACTCACAATTGAATTCCGGAAGAGAGCGGAACAGCTGAGACTAATATAGGAGACCCGGAAAGGGACAAGCCCTATCCTGGCTAGGAGGCCCGGAAAGGGACAAGCGCTGTGCCTGGTTGCTCACAACTGAGCTCTAAGAGATGGTAGATTCTGGAGGGGAAGGCAGAAATCACCGCAGAGATTGGTGGCCATCTTGCTTCCCCACGTGGCCAGGATCACCGTAGCTGACTTTGGTGAGAAAGTAGCTCTGATGGTGCCTCAGTTTGGACTTTTCACAGCCTTGAAACTGTAAGATTTTACCTCAAATAAATACCCTTTATAA
Source organism: Tolypeutes matacus (assembly GCA_026826555.1). Taxonomy (NCBI): domain Eukaryota; kingdom Metazoa; phylum Chordata; class Mammalia; order Cingulata; family Chlamyphoridae; genus Tolypeutes; species Tolypeutes matacus. Next base: position 9,041,799 of record JAKSZT010054524.1, read on the forward strand.
AAGCCAGCACATTTCTGGTACTTTGCATTGGCAGCCCTTTGGCAAACTAAAACAGCATGGAAGGCTTCAGGAACTGCAAATAGCTGAAGATGCTGAAGCATAAGGTGGCTGGGGATGAAGGACATCGGAGGAGCTGCAGGAGATGAGGCTGGGGAGAAAGCATCTCTCTGCCCAGGCTCCTGGGGTAAGCCTAGCTCCAGATCCCATCTGTGGAGAAGACTCCTGGTTTTTCCATCCAACTGTGGAATCTGAACTGCGAATGCACACATGGCTATGTGTGTGACACAGAGACAGAGGAAGAGTTTGTGATGACTATATTTGTTAGAAATGGGGTTTCATGTCCAACTGTTCCTTTGGCTGTTGTGTTGCATAAGATATCATTTGTTTAATTTGTCACACTCATGGCATCAACCTCAAAGTTCAGCCAGAGATTTGTTTAAACCTTTCATGAATGTTGTTATATTTTCAGACTGCACCATCCCTTGGGTGATGAGATTTGAAAATCTGCCACCAACTGTGGACCTTCACTGTCCTTCCCCCTTCCCTAAATCGACTTCCTTCCCAGGCCAGTAAAATCCCCTAGCTCTGGTAGACAGGATTTGGGAACCCACTAGATGAAACCAGTGACAAGCCTGAAGGAGGTAGGAGGAAGGGAAATAGCCTGCAGGGTCCCTGAGTAGTCTAAATATTCATTGTGGAGTTCCTATTTTCTCCCTAATCTCCCGTGGTGGCTTGAAGCTGTATGTACCCCAGCCAACCACGTCCTTAAATTTAATCCACTCCTGTGGGTATGAAACCATTGTAAGTAGGCCTTTTGATGAGGTTGCTTCAGTTAAGATGTGTGTGGCCCAGCCCAATCAGAATGGGTCTTAATCCTATTACTGGGGTCCTTTATGAGTAGAATGGATTCAGACATGAGAGAAAGAGAAAGCCACAGGAAGCAAGAGGCTGGACATCAATGGAACCCAGAAGAGAAGGGAGAGACCAGGAGATGCTGCTATGTGCCTTGCTATTGTGGAGCCAAGGATTGCCAGCAGCCAGCCCCAGAACCCGCAGTCTTTAGGGAGAAAGCATCACCTCCATAATAGCTTGATTTGAGCTTTCTTTTAGCCTAAAAAATATAAGCTAACCAAGTCCCATTGTTTAAACCAACCCATTTCATGGTATTTGCTTCAGCAGCTTAGGAAATGAAAATATTCCTATTCTCATTTACCATTTTGTTTTTTTTTTAATTGAGATACAATCCACATACCATAAAAGCCACCTATTTAAAGTATACAATGCAGTGGTTTTTTAGTGTATTCAGCCATCATCACACTCAATTTTGGTACATTTTTATCACCCCCCAAAAAGAAACCCTGTACTCATTAGCAGTCACTCTGCATAGCCCCCCTCCACACCCACCCTCCATTCCCATCTTTACCCTGTTTTCTATCTCTATAGTCTTGCCTATTCTGGACATTTCTTATAAATTGAATCATACAATATATGGTCATTAGTGACTGGCTTCTTTCACTTAGCATAATGTTTTCAAGGTTCATCCACATTGTGGCATGTATTATTAGCACTTCAGTCCTTTTTATGGTCAAATAATATTCCTTTGTATGGCTACACCACATTTTATTTCTCCATTCATCTGTTGATGGGCTTTTGGGTTGTTTCCACTTCTTGGCTATTATTGATAATGCTGCTATGACTATTCATATACAATATGAATATTTCTTATGGACGAATGTTTTCATTTCTCTTGGGTATATATCTAGGTGAAATTGCTGGGTCATATGGTAACTCTATATTTGACATTTTGAGGAAATGCCAAATTGTTTTCCCATATACCTTTTAAAATCTGAATTAAAAGGTAACTCTAAACTTTCACACAAAAAAGTAATAGATGGGGTCACTCTAATTGTAAGCAAATTCAGTCTTTATAGAATTACCTGTGAATGTAGCCATTTACTCTAAAGTCATATTTGATCATTTTAGGGCAGTGTTCAACCTAAATGTAATTTATATTTACATTAAAAACGCTCAAAATGTATATTTCATTTAACTCTGTGGGTTAACTCTCTCCTTTTTGAACATTACCATTTGGAGTAAGAGTTGTGTGTATTCCATAATCTACTCACATTAGAGAGTATTTTTAGGTTTGTAATGGGAAGTAATAGTACTTTATTTTAAAGGTCCTTTTATGCTATGAATAAATCTAATGTCTTTGAAGAATGGCTCTGCCTGTATAGTTTAAAAGAGAAAAGAAGACTAAGATTAGCTCTACAAATTTAATCTAATGCTAATGAGACTTCTTATTTAGTTTTGTGTAAATAGAACTACATATGTAATTAGTGCTGAGTAGCATATGGAATCCATCAAGAGTGGTATTTGTTTGTGCATCTCAAGGACATCAAGGGAATTTTACTTACAAACATATATTTTAATGTAACTTGCTGCCACAGACTGCAGTGTCTTAAAATATTTCACAGATGTCTGTTACTTGATTTGTTTTAATAATATTTGCCCCCCAGTATTGAGTGTGATGTTTTGAACTGTGCTTGACTGTCACTTGGCCTAAACACTTATTAAGTAATTTTTAAATGTTTAGTACTACTTTATTTATACCTCTAAATAGTCTTATGCTACCTCCATGGCTATCACTTCATATGAATTAAGTAGACGTTCGCATATGTGTGCAAAGAATTAATTCATGTAAAGTTTGAAAATTCTCCTTTGCAAACATCTTTATCTTATGAATTCTTGTTAACTCTGGTATTTAAAAACATGTTGGACATAATGCAGTTGTGACCTTAAGTTTTTAGCTCCCTGTACACCAGACCCCTTCACTTCTATACCATTTTATTGGGATTTTACTTTGCTTTGTTGACCCACTTGTGAAATGTGACTAAAACATTAACTCTTTAGGCCATGTGATTAATATACAAAGAAGTATCAATTGAGGAAAACAATAGCATTCTTTTGATTGAACAGGAATGACAGGCTCATTGGTTGAGTCAGTGGAGGACTTGCAGTTTAAGCATTAGTATCTCTTATTTTGATAATAAATAGGTTTTAGATAAATTGTATATAGATCACATTATGATAATTTTGTAAAACAAGGAGTCATTGTCTAAAGAGAATCAATGCTTCTTCATTTATCAGTTTGTCACATAAAACTAATCATCACAAATGGAATATGTCCCAGGTATGTAAACAGCTAAATCATTAGGGCCTCCACAGTAACTAGTCATGCCCTTTGTAGGAGACTTAGAATTTTTCTCCCTTCCTTCATAACTTCCCCCTATTTGCTATAGCTGTGGTTACTGCCTGGAAGCCCCTTGTAATTCTACTTCCCACCACTAACCTTTTTCCAGTGAGTTTCTCACTTTTTTCCAAGTCCCAGAAGTAATGTGCTACAATTTCTCTTCATCTCTGTATCACAAAGCTCCAAGCTGACCCCCAACTTCAGTTTTTCCTTTTTATGAAAGGGGAAGATACTTGAGGAAATAGCTGTATTTTTCTCCAAAATGAAACAGCCCTTGCAAATACAAACATCACTCACCAGCAACCACGCAAATCTTTAACACGCAAAGTTTTCTGCGAAATAAATGTGATACTGCTTTTGAAGTGTTTAGAAGAGAGGTTGGTTTCTAGTAAGCCCTTTGAAAAATGTTATGTATTGTTATTCGATTTTCCCTTTGTTTTTTTCATTTCTTCTTTCCTTATTGTTGTTATAAGAATATACAAAATAATCTGGAATTTGCCTCATGAGTGGAAAACCAGCCTACTTCCTTTTATAATTTTTTATTTTGGCTAGGTAAATTTAAGAGTCACTTGGTCACTTCTTATGTGCATGCCTCCAACAAATTTTCACATTTAATATATAATAAAACTTGTACATAACTAATAAATATAATTAAAAAGAATTATTGTTTTTTTGGCAAATTCATGAGGCAGCAGTTCTTAAAAACATGAAAAGTAGCTTCTTTTGCCATTATAATATTTGCCATTTGAAAATGAATTGTTAAATACAATATTCCCTTGAAAATGAATAAATTTGCACTAAGATTAGTGAAAAAAAAGTCTATCTTAAAAATCATATGTTCCTTCATTTATGATAAAAAAGAAAATTAGGTATTCTAGCACAGGAATATCCAAGAAGCCACCACTATTTTTGGAGAGTGCAATACAATTGTATAGCTTGATTGTTGACAGCACGTCAAATTAAGATGCCCCCATCTGTGCAAACCCTGCTCCTTTTCCTGGCCACCAGTCACTTGGTCTCTTTGAAGGAAATAAGAAACTGTCTTTTGGGTTCTCAGCCTTGAGTGTGTACGTGATATTCACATATCAAAAATAAAAATTAAATTTATCAACTGCCTCTTAAATGAAAGTTTCACATTTTCAAAAAATTTTTTTTAGCATGTAAGAGTTTTGTTTTGCCTACAATAGAAGAGATTGTATTACTACCATCTGGAACATAAACTAAAATGTAAGAGTTGGCTATGTCATGACAATATCAGAAAAATAAAGGTCCTATTTTATTCCACAGGTGGATTGAAATACAAAAGTATAACTAATACAGTAGCATAGTTTTACCATGGGCTTATTCATTCTATGTATTGGAGTATCTGAAACAAATTGGGACTCCCCATCTATTTACATCTGTGTCTAACTAAAAATAATAAAATTCTTATCCAGGTTGATTAAATTTAATTGAGCTTTTAATCCTGATCATTCTAGCATCTTGTTTTTGATGAAAATATGTGAGAAAATGTTTAAATTCATTCTTATTACACTTTGAATTGCAGATAGGAATAATTTAATACTGTTCAATAAAAAAAGACCTGATAAACTCGAGGTTTTCTTGAATACCCTTAAAGCTGATGAAAGGTAGGTTAGTTGATAGGCAGGTAGGAAGTAATTATTTGTCTGAGAAATCTTGCATTGAAACATAAATTTAAGCATATGGATACCTGACTTTTAGTCCCAGCTCTGCCAGTGGTTCTCTAGCAACCTTGATCAACTCAAATGCCCTCAATTACAAAATGATAGTGTTGAACTTTGCAATCATTTAGCTCCATTTCAGCTCTTTTATAATTATTTTTAGAAATGGTGATTTTGTTTAAAAAATTATTAGCATATAAAGCAAAGAATTTCCAATGTCTTCTTCACTCTCGATTTAGTTCAAGGCAGGCATTGAAGGTACATATAAAATATAAACCAAAGTTTGTGTTAAATCTTGAGACTCAGCACTCATATACTCCACAGTTGTGTTTCTTAAGACCCCAAGACTCATGGATTATCATATTTAAAACTGGAATCATGTTTTGCATCAACTAGTAGCTGCAGAAATGTCCCCTGTGGTCCTTGGATGGAAGAGACAATCAAACAGCCCTGTCCTAATAGCCTTCTAAGAGGCAAATCAAGGAATCTCATCAACAAGGCTGATGGTTGCCTTTTAAATTATCTTTGGGGATGAGCAAAGGCTTTCCAAGATACAATTCCCCAAAGCCCTGAATGTACTCCTTATGGAAAGAGAAAGTTATAGAAGGCAATAGAAGCTTTTGTAAGCATTACACAGAAAAACCTAAGAGTTGCCTAACCATTAGCTGATCGTAACTAAAGCATTATGGATTTAGTGAAACTCTCATTCACCGAACTAAAAAGCCATATGAAAAGATTTTATATTCTTATAGATAAAATCTTTTTTTTTTTAATTTAAGCCATATAAATTCAAATCTTTTCAAGCAGAAAATTCAGTTGAGTGAGATCCATTGGTAGTTGGAGTTCAAAGTCAGTGAGCAAGTGGAAATCATTGCAGCATCTCTCTCATTTCCCAAGTGGACATTAGACCACTCAAAATGTGTCACATAATTTACAGTCCCTCGATAGTAATTGAATATACACATTGAGAGTGCACTGGCAGAACACTTAAGGAAGATTGAGTACCAAAGGACCTACTTATGTTATTTTTGGCTCTACTCTGCTTTTTGCTTTTAATTTTTTTTTCTGGAGATTAATTTCAATCTGCTTGTTCCATTCTATCCAAACAAAAGCTTTGTGGAAAGAGGTTAATAGCAACATCAAAGAAAGTATGAGTTTTAGCTTTCAGAGACACCAGGTATTGTAATATAATGAGAAACAAGAGGACAAAATAAAACCTGTAATTTGCTAAAATAATGGTTAAACCTTAAGAATAAAAGAATTGAGCAATCAATGAGGAAAAAAATGACTTTTGAGCTGTTTACTAAGTGCAGAGTGAGAGTGTTCAAGTTTTAATTTAAAATTTATATTTTAATATTTAATGTGTTATAATATTTAGGTAAAAGAGGAGATAATTTTTTATGGTAAAAAGTGAAACCATTAAAATTGTCTTTCTTTTAAAAATAATAATTCTGATGATGTTATGCTTTTTTATGTCCTGCAAGGAATTTTTAATTCTCGGACATATATTTTATGAGAAGTCATTATTTAAATGGTGTGTTTGCCATGCAATACAGAATCTCTCCAGGTAGTAACTTTCAATATTTAAGAAGCTAGAGATCAAAGTATTAAGGATTTCATTTGGATTTTATAAAAACAGCCACGAATTTCAAGTAGGTCATAAGAAAATTGGATCAGACTGAATGTATTTGAGGAACAGTAATGTTTTTGCTATTTTCCTTTTACTTCTTCTTCTCCCCCCACCCTTTTTTTGAGTATATTTGTGGTGTTCAGTGAAAATGGTCCCATTGACTATTTTCTCATTATATATCTATCTCCATATATAATAAGAAACACTTTTAAGTGTTATGAATGTGGGGAAAGGGGGCACTTAAGTTACGCCTGTCATAAAAATATGCTGGGAGAACGTGAACCTCCAAAAAAGAAAGAGAAAAAGAAGAAAAAAAAAAAAGATAATTCCTGAACCAGAAGAAGAAATCGAGGAGGTAGAAGAAAGTGAAGATGAAGGGGAAGATCCTGCTCTTGACAGTCTCAGTCAGGCAATAGCTTTCCAGCAAGCCAAAATTGAAGAAGAGCAGAAAAGATGGAAACCCAGTTCAGGGAACCTGTCAACCTCAGATGATTCAAGATAAGATACCCAACGATAAAGAAAAGCACATATTTCAGTGATGAAGAAGAACTTAGTGATTAAAATTAATATTTATTTTGTAAATATCATTAAAATAAAATAACCTTACAGTAAAAAGTTCAGTTGGAGACTGAAGATTAATTTTTTTTTTTAGGAGGTACTGGGAATCGAGCCTGGGACCTCGTACATGGGAAGCAGGTGCTCAGCCACTAAGCTACATCCACTTCCCCCAAATAGTTTTTTTACTATAAAATAGTTCACAGGAAACTGAAAAATAATTTTAAATACCATGTTTCTATCAATCTTAGCAGATAATAAAAATCAAGATTTGCTAATAACTATTAATCCTGAAAACAACAAATTTTAATAAGAACAGTTAATACTATTATAGTAAGACTACTGTCATCCCAAGAAAGAAGGTAGATATTAAAAAGATTTCCATGAGAAGCTCATTATAAAAGTTTTATTCATATCTGATTGGTTTACATGAATACTTTTGAAATGTTTAATCTTTACAACAAAAACTTCATAAAAACTGAAAAAAGTTGAGTAATTTATTGTTATTAAATGTTAATAAAATTTTCAATATTATTTTGTGCTTTTAAAAAAAAGAAACACTTTTCAAATATATTTTTTCAATTACATATATTTCTTCCTCATTATATATATTTTCATATATATATGGAAAACAATATATATATATGCATTTTTAGATTTTTCCACTGTTCTATTGAGACAATTGATGTGACCAAATTAACTTTTTTCTGGCCTCTAAGGTGTACTTCAGGAAAGTACATTTTGTTGAGATTAACAGTGTGGGAAAAATAAAAGTAGTTAACAAGAAAATGTTCCATGAGCAGCTAATTTTTCTGCACTGAAGATAAATAAGAGCATGTACAAGTAATTTAATTACTCATAGTCCAAATTTATTTGAATTTTTGCATGGAGAGTATTCTTCTATGCTAAGGTATTTTGTAGGGCTTTCAACTGGCTCAAAATATTATATTCATAAAATTTCTTCTAAGAGAAAGGAAGATTTTTGCTACTTAATAGGTAAATAAATTCATTAAAAATTAATCTTTTACCTTTGGAAACATTTTAGATAAGATAAAGGCATAGATTCCTAAGTGATTTTAAAAGCAGCCTTTTTATTTTATTTGCCATTTCCTCTATTTTCTGGCTTACTTTCACTTTACTCTCATTTTATTTTTCTGATCTCTTATCCCCCTTATCCCTCTGACCTCTTACTCTATATTTCTACTTTCCAAATCAATCTCTTTTCATTTTTCCTTTTCTTCAAGCTTTTTTGTTAATCTTCAATCTCCAAACCAAAAACTGTTAGTAGCATAATATGTAACATAGCACTATATTAAACATTTCTTTTATCTATTACTTTGCTTTCCATAACACAAAAACATCCAATTGGCATTTATACAGTAGTTGGAAGTCATGTTAGTAAAGATTTTAAGGGCGTCTTTAAACATACTATCCGTGTATAACATAATAATTAAAAGCAATAACAATAAAAAAAGTTTTCAGAAAATATAATCCCCCTCTTTTTTAAAAAACAAGGCCAAATGTTTCCCTTTAGCTGCATTCATTTTGCCTTGGAGAGAGAAATGACATCATACATTTCAGTCTACAATGGCTAAAATATACAATTATAATATAATGCATATAATGATTTTGAAACATAGTCAAAATCCTCCCTTGCCTCTATCTGCAAAGAAACTGTGCAGAATCATTTGTAGAGATTTCATAGTAAAAAACAAAGATGGCATAGATTTTAAGCTAATTCAATATTTGTTCCTCTATATCTTATTTATATTGGACTGGATTGGCTCTTTCCCTAAAGCAGTGACAGTAAGCCATGTAGCGGTGTGTAGTACAAACTCTAAATATAACCACCCCCCAAAGAAGAAAAAATATTTTGATAAAAACCACAAGCTACCAAATATAAATGAGAAAAATTATCCTTATTTTTAGCACAATGATAAACTGTTATTGTCAATGATGTCAACTTTGTTAACTGAAAACACTGAACTGACCAGTGACTTCGTTTCTGTCCAATCCTACTATTTATCGCTCTGAATAACCAGACCTCTTTCTCTAGAATATTGTGAAAGATGCTGACTCTCCAAAAGAACTGGGACATAGAAGTAATATCAAGCACATTAACTGAAAGGTATGGACAGGCTCCAAATATTTTGTAGAACAAAATTTCAATTAACATATATTGGATCAGTTCACAAATTTACAATGGACAAATGAACACTTTTGTACTAGATTTCCTCTAACAATTTAAATCCATACCTCATTTTTCCATGTGTTGTGAATAATATAAAAAGATGAAATAGGGTCCATGAAAGAGAGACTTTGAATGCAACTAGAAAAACAAACACAAAAGTAAAGCACAATAGAAAGCAGCACCATGTCAACATCTGATACTTAATAAGAAGTTAAAGACCTTTGAGATCTTTTGTTCTCTCCTTCACCTAGTCAAATACTTACTCAGCATGTAGCTCATGTCATACTCCGGTCCAGGTTATAGGGACTAACTAGACGGGATTCCATACTCTCAGGGAGATTATAGTCTTTTGATGGTAAATGTATTTGCAAATAACCCAGGATCTAAAATTGTTTTTCAGTTATTAATGTTTTTGTAGAACAGGCTACGTGAAAGGGACCAAAGTTATCTTATAATGTGGTTTGTAATAAGATTACTAAAGTCAGAGGGATTTGATTTAATTCAAAGAACAAGAGAAAGATAGCTTCACTCTCAATTTAGAGACATGACTTATTTTTTTCTTTGTATTTAAATGTATCTTTTTTCCTTGGTGGTAATCAGAGACATTATGAAGCCCAGATAGTGCATTATTCAGTTTTAATTTGGGCATAGTTGTACTGTAGGGAGTTAGTGGCTATCAGTTGCAGCTGTATTTTAGCATTTGTATACAGAGTTTACAATACAGGTCAATATTTTCCAAAATGTAGTATGTTATAGAAAAAGTGATTGCATAACAGCTACATAGACCTGAGTCAACCGAGTTTTTTGATATCTGAATGTGTGGGGAGGATGGTAGTGAGCATGTGCTTATCAATATATTCTCATTCACCACTTCCCTCTCATGTTGTTGCTAATTGGCAATTTTCTCTTCTGGATGATGGCAATCTCTTGCTAAGTTCTATGAAGGACTGTTAACGGGGCCAGAGACATGATGTATTGTGTCTATTAACCACTATTTCATGCTTCTCATTCCTATCAGCGTTGAGATCTTTCCTGAGAGCCTAGAGGCTCATTAGGCAAAATTCAGGTCTGTGGGATTGCAAATAAAGGACACACAAGCGTTACTGAGGTGCAGTATTGGTTTACAGACACAGTCTTCCTGGAATAGCTGGTGTATGGATGTAAGAGAACATTTTAGATTCCTAAATATTAACCTCAAGACACTATGTAGCTATGTGTGTGCATACACACACAAGGTATCAGAAAGATAAATGTTTCATCCTATAAATAAAAGTGATGAGTCAAAAAGCTTGAAACCAAGTAAATACTACCAATAATAACAGACTTATAATGTGTCAGGCACTTTTTTCAGTTCTTTACATATATTAACTAGCTTTATTCTCACAACCACCTCACATTAGGTAATGATATCACCATCATTCTGCAGATGAGTTAACTGAGACACAGAGATTAAGTAATATGCCCAAAGACTCACAGCTAGTAATGGTAGAGCCAGAATTTGAACCCCAATAATATGACTCCAAAGTCTACATGCTTAATCACCACTTCTGGCTTCCTCTCTGACAGCCAAACCTCATTGTAAAATTCAGGTGTAAAATTTAGATGTGTTTAAATAAACTAAGATAAACTCCAGTTATCAATTTATTTATTACTTGGGTAAAAATGAAAATTAATGTTAATATGCATACAATCTTCTTGGTGGTAGCTGCAAGATTCAAGATCATTATCAAAGAATAAAGTAAATAAAAATAATTGTGTTTAAGGAAAAGGATTCTAATACAATTTGACTATAAATAAGAAGAAACTAATGGGGAGAAATGTATCAGAAAAGGGAAAGTTCAAGATACTAGAAGTTCATCAAATAATACTCTATCTTAATAACAAATTATACTACCACACAGGAGGGAAAAGAGTAATAGAATACTATCTAACTACAACCAGAGACATGAACATCAGATGGGAAAGCCACAGAGTGGAATTCAAGACATAAACTAAAAGGAAAAATAACACAAGTGGGGAAGGACTCGGCAAAAAGCAAAATGAGAAAATAAATGCAATCATAATTAAGTCACATCATAGCACAATAAAAAACACTTAAAACAACAACAAATTATCTAGCTGCTAAAATAAATTGGTGTGCAGCCTCAAGTGTTTATACCCCAATTCAGAAAGTATCATTTTGAGTTAATGTTGAAATTTACTCTTTCCTAGTAAAATTCTTCTCAACATAGGAAAAATCCAATGTAAAGACTGGAAACATTTAAGAAGAAACTTTCTATAAATCTGCTAGAAAATCTATTTCTAAGAGTTGGCATCCAATTTGCAAATTAAAGATCTTGGATGAAATAATGAATTAACAAATTTTTATTAGTTAAGCTGAAGTCAAGTGATATGTTTAATGAAAACCACAACTATACTAAAGGGGGGTCCTTTCACTAAATCAGACAGGCCCTAATCAATGAACTTATGTGATATATTGATATATCAGTCTGCTTATATGCGTCCTGGTTTTCCTAAAACGCTAAACATTTCATTCTGATCTTAACTTTAACAATTGAATAGCAAGACTGGCTGTCTATAATTCAAATGTAATTGTCTTTAAATCCTAATCTCTAAATAGCCTGTGTTAAATAAAATGTCATTGATTAAGTAATCCACTGTGAAATCAATGACATACAATCAACATCAGAATTTAAGGTTTAACCTGGGGTTCTCTGATAAGTTCATGTCAAATGCCATTCTTAATCATGCTTTCACTACACTTTTAAGTTATCTCAAATTCTCAAATTTGAAATCTTTGAGAATCTACAAGCATGGGGATTTGCCTGGGGGGAAAGGGTGAGGGTGATCTTAAACCTGGGTAAGTAAATATTATGATTCTCCCAGTTTTGTTTCTCTCAACTAACATTTATCTCTTTGCATGATGAAGGACAGATCAACCTTGATTATAAAAACAAACACGATTAGCACTTACGTGGCATATGTTAACACTGCTGCAGTCTAATGATGAATGAGCTAGAAGCCATGGCAACACCTGTTCTGAAGATGATGTGCGACACCCAACCCCAATGGAGTAATGAGCACACAGACACAGTGGTGTATACCTGACCATCACAGTGGGTTATGGAGGCGTTCCGACACAGCTAGCCTCATATGCTCTCATTCTCTTTCAATATATCCTCTGATTATTTCTTCCTTCCTTCATAATTTCACAGTGGGCTTTGATCTATAGATATCCAGATGGAAGAGGTCTTTATAGGTTATGAGATGAGATAATATCCAAGTCTTGGGCCAAGATCAAGGGTACTTCTTTTCTCCATACAGAAATAATCCCTGCTTAAAAAAAAAAAAAAAAAAAAAAAACTATCATTAAGGTGTAACTTGTCCCCTGATGTTGAGTTATCAGGCATTTCAACTTTACATTGACTCATTTGGCAATGCTTGAAGGGATTCCTAAATTATGACTTTTTATAAAGTCAATTCTTTTTATACAGAATAGCTGAACATGTGTGATGGAGTGTTCTATATTTCATACACAAAATACTTATACAAGTATGAATATTTCTAGATAAAGTGACAAATTACAAGCAGTAGAATTCTGATATAATTTCCAACCTCCTTTTAACAAGGAATAAATGATGTTGTTGTACCTATCTGGAGTTCAATACCATTTAATGACCTCTGGTACATTATGTATGGTTCCATGTCCTGCATATGTTTCTTTTGATAGGTCCATAATATTTGAATTACTCCCTCTTTTCTTAATTTTTATCTTGTTTTATCACTTTTGCCTCAAATCTTAATTGAGGAAAATTTATTTTCCTGTCCTAAATGTAATTCTTTTAACCTATGGTTAGATCATAACTAACTATAGGAAATTATATATACATTTGGTTATATTTATTCTTGCCACTTTTAAAACTCTTGAAATCTTTTACCTTCTAACTCCAGCTTGTTCTACCCCAAATTCATTCAGAATCTTCCATCCTTAAAAACATTTTTATTTCCAGTTCTTGCTCATATTTTATTTCTCCCTTTTATTGGTTAATTTCTCAAACAAATGGTCAAAATCAATTGCTCTTATGGGCTAATATCTTTTTTGCTTCTTAACTATTTAAAACAATTAAGGCAGTGTCAGTATTTTACATTACCAGTAAACTTACTCTTAACCCCTTGCAAATCCATGACCGTTTGCTTTTACCATTTCTCTTTTAATTTTCCTTAATTTATCTTAATGACTAGATGGTATGTTCATGAAGATAGAGATTATGTTTTGTTTTCAAAGGAAGGTTTATGGTAATAGTGTAGGTTCTTGATCTTTACTCCCTGGGTTTAAAACCCTGTATTGTCATGTACTAGCTGAATGACCATAAAGTTCTTATCCTCTGTGTTCCAGAGTTGCCTCATTGTAAAATGGCAAATAATATATAGAGTTCATTGAGCTTTGTTAGGATAAAATGAGTTAATGCTTGATGCATTGTACATTTTCTATATATTTTAGCTAATTTTATTATTTAGCTGTTATTATTATCACCTCTGTAATCCTAGAAACTAACACTGTGTCTGATACATGTCAACCAATATTTTTTGGATGAATGAATGAAATGATCTAATGAATGATGCATTTAGCACTATTGATATTGCTATATTTAAAAAAATATTGACATATTTGACTCCCAAATCACTAGGACATCAGTGGAAAAATTGTTTTGGTGAATTACATCCAGGGAAAAGAAAAGATATTTAGGAGTGTCTAGAGATGAAGTTACCACTGAAATGACTTCCTCTCTCAGCTTCTATTCTTATATCATTAAAATCTATTATTTGTATGACAGCCAAAATACCATTTTAAAATGTCATATGTTTAAATGTTTCTCCTTTGCTTAAAACCTTCCAGCTGCTTCCTATTATACTAAGAGTAAATCCAAATTCCATATAGCCTTGTCTACAAGAGCCTTTTTGACATGGCCCTGCCCATTCTCTGAGCTCATCTTCCACCATGTATCCTTCCTTTGGCACATGCCAAAGAGTCATAGTGGCCTTCTGTCTTACTTGAACAGGCTGAGCTCATTCCTACCTTAGACCCTGTGCATTGACTATTTCACTCTGTAATAATTTTCTCTGGGAGTATCACTTGGCTGACATCTTGTAATTCAGGTTCTATTGAAATGTCATTTCCTCAAAAAGGTCTTCCTTGAGAGCTCCCTCACTCCCATCCTACCATATGTTCTTGGTTTGTTCGGCTTATATCACTGTCTGAAATTATCTTCTCAATAGATTTGTTTCATTTATTATTATCATCTATTTTCCCCACTAGAATTCAAGCTTAGTGAGACCCCGTTTGTCTGATTCATCATTTTGGCCCTCTTCTGTGTACTTAGAAGTCATTGTTAGTTAAAATGCATTAACAAATGAGGATAGAAGCAAGAGCCACATCACAAAGAGCCTTGCATGTCATGTTGTAGAAGTGGAATTGCATCCCAAAGTCAACAGAACTCATCAAGAGATGGTAAGCAGAAGATAGGCATATACATTTAAGAAGACTTTACAGGAAGAAGTTTTTGAGACAATACTTCAATAGGTGAAATTTGGAAGTAGGGAGAGGTATATTCCAAAGAGAGGTTCTGAAATGATAAGAATAGTTAAAGAAAGTCATTAGGGGTGATATTTACCGAGGGTATGGTGAGTGCGTAAGATACTTAAAGAGTATCCTTTAAGGTAGTGATAGTAGAAATGCAAAAATTGTGGAAAAGAATCATAATATGGGTTATTCTTGCTGGGCAAAGTGATTTGGAATTGGCCTCTAGAACAGGGGTTCTTAATAAGGGGTCAGTGAGATTGAATTCAAACTCAAGAAAACATTATTCTTGTGGGGATGTGTTGGTGCAGGTGTGATATATTTATTAAATAATACACAGTATAGTGTGGACTTAGTAAGGGGTCCATGGTTTTCACCTGGCTGGCAAAGGGGTACGTGGAACAACAAAGGTTAAGAATCCCTGCTCTAGAAAATGATAGCCTTTGGAAATTCCTGGCACTGGAGCTCAACATGATGGCAATCATAAGAAAAGTCATCCTTTATTTATCACAATCTTTCTGGTCCTTGAGGACCACCTTAGGTTCTGATCCTTTACATGGCCCTCCTTGATATGGGTAATAGAGGGATATTCCTATGAGTTCCTAGAGGCAGTTTGACCTAGCCCTTTCATTTTACTGGAAATCAGATTCAAGAAGGTAGTAACAAATCCCTGGAATCACAGATAATTAATCTATAGTGAGGGCTTGTAACCTATATGTTCAGAGAACAATAATATTCTTAAACCGAATATCCCAAGCTTGTCAGCATTTTTTTTTAAACTTCCCATTACCCCCTAAAATTTCTCAATAAAAAGGATAATAACATTTAAAAAACTGCTTCACTGGGTGATTTTGAATTATATAAAACACTAAGTTTCTTCTCTGTGATAAACCCATTGAGCATCTTACTCAGAGTGGAGAAACAGGAGTACTAGCATTGATTCAGGCATATTTGTCAAACTCAGTTATCTTTGCCTTTTTAAAATGTGTGTGTGGGAAAATAAATAAATAATAGCTCTTCTGATAACAAATACTGGCTATGGAAAGTTATTAGGAACAACCCACATTATGTAAACAAACATTTCAAAATTAGCAGTAATTTTTTTCGTATTACATTGGAACATCTGTGGAATATAAAGTTACAAAAGATTCAGAATAATACATTCTTCCCTTTTGTGTGAGGGAGGGAAAAAAGGACCATAAAAAGCCCATTACAATGGCAAAGGGATTTTGGATATAGTTATGTGTAATGGAATTTCTTGACAATAAACACTCATCCTCTAACAAGTCAGTGCCCAGTATAACTTATACTATCTACAACATTTGTACTATTGTTTAGTTTAAAGTCCCACACCAAAGGGTGAAATGGATTAATTAGATGCCTTAAATCTTGTAAGCTTAAAACAAATGAGGACTTCAAATAATCTGAAATCTTTCCTTTTGACTAGCATTTGAATGAAAGATTAAAAAGCAATAAATTTTTTGCTTTCCTAGTTTACTCTGCTGCATCCATTTGTTATTTGATCCTTCTCTTTGATTTTTGCCCCTGGGACATATAGTAAAAATTTCAAATTGAATATGCAACTTCTGAGTTTCTTTTCTACATTATATTAATTGCACTACATTAATTACATTAATTCTGTAGTTGGAGATACATGACAATCAATTTGCAAAGGTTGGTGCTCTTTTGAAAAGATTTAAAAATTACTTTATAAAACTTTTCTTTGGAGAAAAAAATGATTATGCAATTTTTAACAGCATGAAGTGAATTCCCTTACATAGCTAGTTGCAAGAAACAAAAAACAATGGAACTAATCGCGTAATTTAAGTTTTCTAAATGCTTTTAGAGCTTTTATTCCATTTGACCTTTATATGAGGAATACTGTAGAATTCTGTCCCCAAAATTGTGTTTGGTTTCCTCCACTGAATGACATGGTACCCACCGTGGGGCTGAGGAAAAGCGACCCTGGTGGATTTTGGGGACAAATTCAATTAGAGAAATGTGTGCTTTTATCTATTTTTATACTTGAGTTTCTAGTGACATGTAATTTAACCACTCAAATTAAATTAAGGAAACATTTGAAAACCACTGGTGTAGAGGGAAAAGAACTATGGCTCTAGTGCCAGATGTGGGATCTGTTCTGGCCAACCTTTCCACCCAAGGGAGGTACGATTTTGGGTAGTTCTCGTAGGCTCTAGAAGCCTGTGTCTTGATCTCTGACCTACCTCTTCTGCAGAACTACTGCAAATGTTAAATGGCTATGTACTTACCATTGAGTTATGGGGTGGCTCTTTGTAAACCTTGGGATTTTAGCCATTTAGCTTAGTTGTTGTGAAACAGGTGACTTGAGGACTGTGTCTAGCATGTTCATTGTCTATGTTTCAGACATAGAGCAGATGCTTCACAAACATTTCTTGAATGAATTAATGAATGACCAAAGGCATTAGCAGTAAAAATGATAAGCTGGGAACATATATACACTCCTGGACTTAAAATTTTGCAGACAGTTTGATATCCTAAGGTGGCTAGGAAACACTTTGCTGCTCTCTCTCAGCTTATCTTCCATTTGTATCACAGCTGCCAAGATGCAGAGACCTATACCCTTTTGAGTTTGGTTGGTGGAGAGGAGCATCTACTGGGGAAAATGACACTTGAATACATTCATTCTAGAGCTGTTATTCACCTATTAATTAATATCAATGGGGAAAGAGCAAACTAATTTGATAAATCAGAACAGTAGTGTGAAGTTTGCATATATCAGAAAATATATTAGACTTCCCAGTGTGCATCAAAGGAACTTTATATCTAGCTGACAATTTTTACTGCCAAATATAGTGTAAGGCATATGAATTTTAAAAAGGAGACTTATACATCTTTCATAGGCCAGCTGAGTGTGTCATAACGATTTGGACATTCAATGCTTCTTCTTTGATGGTAATTTGCTTTCTGGCCCTTGCCTTGGAGAAGAATCTCTTATGGACTCTGCCCTTTGTTCTCCTGTCCTTGGTTTGCTATTGTCTTGTAATTAAGAGACATTTCAATTATCTCTGTAACTGAAAGAGTGAACATCCGTAAACTCTAGCCTCAGAATTCAACAGGAGTCCTGACTGCTTCCTCTACTTCCTTGACAGTGGATTGATTTTATATTCCAGGCAGCCAAACAAACTATATCCTAAGCATCTGCATGACAACATGGCATTAGGGAAAATTAAGGGTCTGAGGACATGTGGTTTTTAATCTCTAAAACAGGCATGAAACTTAAACCTATAGAAAGTGTCACAATCACCTTCTTAGGAGCTTTATCAGAAACACTACACGCCATACCAGGCACTGCTAAATTATACCCAACTTAGATTGCATGTTACCTCTGTTCAAAGCTACAATCTAAATTATCTTTCAATTTTCTCCTTTTCAAAGTACATCTATTTTGGTGTTATTACATTCACTAGGCATTCAAAGTGAGAAAAACAATTCTCCTAAAAGTTATTGCTTAATGGGTTTGTGTTTGGGGTGATGAAAAAGTTTTTGAAATGGATGGTAATAGCACAATACTAGGAATGTAATTAATATCACTGAATTGTATGCATGAAAGGGGTTAAAATGGGAAATTTTGGGTGGTATATATGTTACCTCAATAAAAATTTTAATAATTCTTTCCCCAAATAACTGCATATAACCACGGAATAACATTTTCTCTTTACCTTTGCGTGAACTCATCATTGTCTTCCAACAGCCATTTGGAGTTGACATTACCATTATTTACCTTGTATAGATAAAGCATGGGGAGCCAAGGGAATTTAGGTGATTTTCCCATCACCCAGCACATAGCACAGCTAAAACTAAACCCTGTTCCACAGCTTTAAAGAACATTCCAGTGTCCCATCCCTGAACAACCCTTCCATGATAACTGAGCAACTTGTCCTCACTTTCAAAGAGCTAGCTCTGTCAGCCAAAGGGAAAAGATCTTTCAGTATAATTTTCTACACTGACCACCTGTCCTTTTCCATTTTTAGACTTAATTCGTGCTGCTAAATAAGGTTGTCCCTTAGCCTACAAACTAAACTGTGAATTTCAAACAGATACTTTGTTTATAACTGCCTTAAGTCATTAGTTCTCTGGATAAAAAAACTGGTTATTTTAAGTACAAAAAATTTGGTAAACAGACCAGAGAGAACTTTCCCTTTTTCTTTAATGCCCATGGGCAAAACCTCAGGATGTTGCCATTTGAATTTCACTGCCATCCTGTCACTGCCTTTCCCAGATGAGCTGTCCAAAGAGCCCTCGTAGATGAAGACTGGTGCACCAAACTCTAACCACGGGGCCACAGACTGAGGCCTGCCAGTACCACTTCTGAGCTTCTCCCTGTTTGCAGGACTCGACTGCTTTCCATTCCTTCTCTTTAGTGGGTTTCCTCCTTTACCACCTCTGAGAAAGCCACAGTGTCCAAAAGAAGGAACTGGTCCATAGTCAACAGTCAAGGATCTCACTACCTTCTGCTCCACCCCATCCCTCAATCTCGGGTCAAGAATGCAGAATTTGAAAAAAAAAATCGACCAAAGCTGCCTTTGCTTTTGGCTTTTCTACATGCTGTTAAATATTTTGAGAAAGCATTGCCTTGTCTTACCCCATTTCCCCTTCTTTTACTCTACTATAGACAAAGTTTTCTCCAATGTGCTGACCCAACACTATGTGCTGAGTTAACTCAAGACTTCCTATATATTGGCATAATCTAAACTTACTTTAAAGAAAGAAAACCACCAACAAATATAAAATATCTATTGCCTAGTTAGTATTATTTGTAATTTTGTATACAATATATAAATATATATTTTTACACATAATTATGTATAGAAATATATACATATATGTTTATGTGTGTGCATACACACAAATATACAAGTATATATTCATCTTTGATTTTGATGGGTGAAAAGCTATTTTAAAACTCCCACTCAGAAGGCTAATGTTTAATAAAATTTTGATCCAATAATAGAATTACAACAGCCTGAATTTTAAAAATTCACTGCCATTCCAGTTTTTGAGAAAAGGATACAATTCTGACCTCATTTGGGTGATTTGAAAGTTTAAATCTGATACTACATTAAATGCATTACTTTGTTTACCTTGTATCACCTCAGAATTAGAAATGGGAATGTTTAAAAGGTTAAGAGTCAATAGAGAACTCAATAACCATTTCTGGATGTCTGAATATGTTAATCCCAATTGTGGGGGGACTGAGTGGCATGGAAAAAAGAAGTGAACCTACACACAATGGAATACATTTTAGAAGTAAAGCCCAGGTTCTTCTGAACTGTGAGGAATAGGTCAGGAAATAAAAGGCCCTTGAACATGTTTAGTCTAAATAACTCAGATATAGTCTAAAATAGTTGCAATAAGTACTAGAATAATCCTAAACAAAAATCTGACTGGAAGACTGAATCAATTGCATGGACAAATAGAAAAGACTTGAGTGAAACAATGGGAAAGATTTGAGTGTATACTGTATTACAGATAACTGGCATATACTAAGATAACTAAAAATACTGTTCTAAACCTGGGAGAGTTTATAATCAGGTTCAGGAGAATGAGTAATAAATAAATAATTAAAATCCAGAGATATGACCCAAATTCTTGAAAACATAGAACAAGAACGATTAATTCTCTTGGGAAAGTTAGAGGATGCATTCCAGAAAGGAGTTATAGTGAACCTATTTGAAAGCACATGTATTGAGAGAGGAAACCCCAGGGAGCACCCAGCAGACTCCAGCTTTAGATGAATCTTTTACTAGATTCTTTCACTCTGTATTCAACTCAAAGAAAAGCCATTTCCATTTCTGTCTCTAACTTCTGACTGCTACTAAGTTTAAACACTTTTTCCTGCAACAGCGATGTTCTCTCCGCTATTACTTTCATACTGTTTTCTCTTGGCTTCTATACCATTTCTATTTTGTCTACCCGCTACAAGGACAAGGTGATAGCCTAGCTAATAATAATTTATCTTTGCAAAAACATTTGTCAGAGCTTTAATAGTTCTTAACATGTTTTCTATCTTCACATTCATAGTTTCTATTAATTTCTAGAGTAACTATATTTATCAAGCTGTTGAGCTATATATATATTCTAGAGAGCGTGTACTTCAAACCCACTCAACTCTCCTCCTTCTTAATAGAAACTGCTTTTGGTGATACTGTTTGGTAAAGACCATGAAGACAAGCTTTTGTTTAAGGATTGTTGGATTATAAATTCTGGTGCAACATGTGGCATTCCTAACCAGGATTAGCACATATTCTATCAGCAACTAAAAGAGGAATTTTTTACTTCATCTGAACATTCTACACTCCAGTTCAGAAAACACTTTTAAGGCAGGTTTGTACAAATGAGAAAAATAGACTATGGAATATGATGTTTATAGCTTTTAAAATAGTTAATTTAAACATACATAAACATTTTGCAACTGCAGTTAACTTAAAATTATATAAATCACGGTGTGGTCCTTATGTTTATTACTAATTCCTCTATTTAGAATATTGATGAAACATTTAGCCAGGAGCTGCTAAGAGCAAAACAAAAAAAGGCATTGTTTCCTATTTCTGTATGAAACTTTCCTTCATTTTCTTGTTTCTGTGTCCTCAATTGGTCCTCTTGCTAAGCCCAATCCTTCTCACTGCCTCATGGTGATCTCCATGGAACTGACCATTTGCTTGCATAAAGGTCGATGTATTTGATATACTAATTACAGAAAATTCTGAGTGCAAATGCTTAAAGGGCATCATTTGCCTTTTCTTTTTTCTTTTCTTTTCTTTTTTCTTTTCTTTCCTTCTTTCTTTCCTTCCTTCCTTCCTTCCTTCCTCCCTCCCTCCCTCCCTTTCTTTGTTTCTATCTTTTTCTCTCTCTCTGTCTCTGTCTCTGTCTATCTCTCTTTCTTTTCTCTGTTTTTGGTTTGATGTCTTTGATTCCTGTTACCTACTAGGAAAATCCATTCATGTGGCAACTTAGAGAGCTGTTTCTTGTCAGAACTTCCTATCAATCTCTATAGCCACTGATAGAGTTGTGAGAACATAAGTGGGGATAGAACTGGAAGGGCATATTTCATAAACTGCCTTGGGAATTGGAGGAAAGAAAACTTCCAAGGTTTAATGAAAAATCTTCCTATACTACTAGAAAATCAACAGAAAGTAACTAGCTTCCTAGGTCTGGATGATTCATGTCCAAGTAAATGTGCTTACAACTAGTTTAACTTACTGACAATCTGACATGATCAGAGATTTTACTTTTGCAAAATTAAAATATCTTAAGTCAGAAATTACCTGCCATAAAATAATAACAATATAAATAGCTTAATATGGGTCAGGGACTATTGTAAATATTTTATGTGTAAGAACATAATTCATATATAATGATTTAGAGGTATTTTAATTAATTTCTAGTTTCTAAACTAAAATCTGTGTCTGTCCAGAGGACATGGCTACTCTTGTGCTTAGGGTTTACCACTCTTCAATAGTGCTCATTTATGTAACTAAGGTCCCTTCTCTTTTAAAAGAAAAGCAATTACCAGAAGATGGAGTGCTGAAAGTGAACTGTATTGTGGTACTTTGTGCCTGCTGGCTGCCATTTCTTAAACAAGAGTTATTAAAAGAAATAAATGCCAGGTGGTCTCATGGGGATTTTTTACTTATGCCTTTGAACCTTAGGCACCCAGCATAAGAAGGCTGTTTGCTTTGATGTTGTTTCAACATGAGATAATCCACAATTTTATTGGTCGCAAATGCTAGCTTCCTCCCAAAATGCCCATTTCCCAAATTATAAAGAATTCTTCCACATTGTTATGGCCTTTTTAAAATTTACTGCACATTATAATTTAGTATATTTTGAAGAAGATACCTCTAAATGGTATTGGAGTGGAGAACATTTGAAAGCTTTTTTCTCTTTTCCCAAAATCAAGACCTTGGCTATATAGAATTTAAAATACTTGGTTAGGGGAAGTTATTAACAGTAATGTGTTCTTATACTTTGCTAATTAAGTACTTTTTAAGATAAATTTATAGTTAAATGTACTAAAATTTATTTTTAGGAACAGTGTTTCACCAAGGGGTTTTAATTCCAGTTGTTGAAAATAAATGTATATAAGTTGTAGATGGGTCTTTTACTGATCTATGCTAAAATAACCTTTATAAAATTGTTCTTAAATTATTAAAAAGTAAAAAAAATACACATCATAAATTGCTAACTGGAGACAGTTTGAATCAAAAATAAATTCTAAATGGTATTTGAAGGTGAATCAAATTAGATGAATCACTATATAGTTGCTAAAACTTTAAATTAGGAAATGCAAATACAAACTTTTAGCAAGACTCCTTTTCCTATATAAAAGAAGAGAATCAAGTAAAAGATAATTTGCTTTTCAAGGTACTAACCTCTTCCTACCCTCGAAAAACATGGATCAAGCATATACCAAAGAAAATTACCAGAAATACTGGTGTATGTAGCTAAAAGTTGTTTTCATTATGTTTATTTTTAAAATGTGAGATTACAAGTGCCAGCTTTCTGATCAGGGGAAGAACAGTGATTTTTGCTATCAAAATCAGTTTCTCTGAATTATGTTCTACCTAGAATCAGAACAGATTTATCTAGGGCAGATTTATTATTCCCTTTGTGATAAAAATGTTTGAGCTAACATTTGATATCGCCTCTTTTAACCTCACATTCCTTCCCTAAATATGCTCTATCCTGTTCATGAGTTTCCAAGCTGGGAGACATGCTAGAGCAAATCTGGAAAGACCATCTATCCAAACAGATTTTGCCAGACACCTTATGGCTTTACTGTTTCAGTATTAATACATCATATCTATTCTAAGCTTTATGGTTTGAAAACTCATTTTATAATACATGCTATTATTACATGGAGGTATTTATTTTAATCTTTCTTTTGTTTTTCTTATTGTCTTTCTTCCTCTTTTTTTTTTTTTTTTTTTTTTTAAAGATTTTATTTATTTATTCATTTATCCCCCCCTTGCTGCTTGTGCTCGCTGGGTCAGCTAACCACACCGCGCGGGCGGGCTTGCCTTCACCAGGAGGCCCCGGGAACCGAACCCAGGGCCTCCCATATGGTAAACGGGAGCCCTACTGATTGAGCCACAGCCGCTTCCCTCTTCCTCTTTTTTTTAAACTTCTATTCTTTTTCTTTTTTAATTGTTGGCTTTTAAAAGAATTTTACTTCTGTGAACTGCTTCTGGATTTTGTTCCACTTGCTTGATTTCTCAAACTATTTTTTAGATAGACTAACATAATTTTGTTGTTTGACTTTGAATTTTTTCATGTTAAAAGTTGACCCAAATATGATTTTTATTAAAATTTAAAAATAAAACTTGCACTAAATGAAATTATGTGTTTGGATATCATAGTTTTTAAAAATGGCTTTAAGCTTAAGATAGTTCCATTTATTTATTAATGCCATTAATTAGAAAGAGAGCATTTTAAACACACCAATAAGAATGCAGAGCATCTTAAAATCCACAAGTCTAAATACTTGGCACTTTACTTATTGCTTGAATAATTAACATTCAAGATGGTTTTATATATTTTAAATTGTTGCAAATCTTTTCAAATTAGTCATGGTCTGAATGTATACTTTAAGCTAGTTTCTCTTTTATGCTTTGGTATGAAATGTTCACTATTGACAAATATCCTCACCATTTTAGTTTGGTTTCTTTTTTTAAAATTTCTAAAAACTGCAGCCTTGAGTAATGGTCAGAGCATGCCTTAAAAAAAACAACAAAAAAAAAAACACAACAAAAAAACAAAAAAACACACCTTTTCCCAAGGAGTAGGTTTTTGTAAAGTACATTTAGTCCTTAAGGTTTGAGTTTAATGGGTAGAAGAGTGTCTCTGAATGAAAGAAAAAAAGCAACCATTTTATGACCATTTGGTGCCTTTCCAAACACAAGTACATTAAATATTGTTATTTCAAAGAACTGTATGTTCTTGCTATTTGAAGATTCAACCCCACAAATTCTCTTCTATGAAAAAGTATTATATCTCTGGTATTGTTTACTTATCATTTGTTGGAAAAATGCATCCTGATATTTTATTTATTTATTTATTTTTTAAGAGAACGACTTTTATTTATTTATTTTTTTACCGGGAGGTCCGGGGATTGAACCCAGGTCCCTACAAAATGGGAGACGGGCGCCCAACCATTTGAGCCACATCCACCCCCTATTTCATGTATTTTAATCATGCTAGGATTTTTACTCCCATTTCAAAACAAAGTGCTTTTAAGATACTCATATAATCATGTGTTTGAACTGTGGCTCAAATATCCCAGGTGCTGCATCATTGCTTTCTAAAATTCTCAGCCTAAGAATTGAAGGCACAAAATAAATGGTGAGAAAATAAAATTACAAATGAACAAATGCACAAATGTAGTGCTATCTAAAAAACCCTTGGGGAAGCGGCTGTGGCTCAATCAGTAGGGCTCCCGTTTACCATATGGGAGGCCCCAGGTTCGGTTCCCGGGGCCTCCTGGTGAAGGCAAGCCCGCCCGCACGGCGTGGTTGGCTGACCCGGCGAGCACAAGCAGCAAGGGGGGGATAAATGAATAAATAAATAAAATCTTTAAAAAAAATAAAATAAAAAAAAAATAAAAAACCCTTGAACAAATCTACTCTAATGAGAAATTTGACTTCCAAATCCAAGTCTAAAAGCAATTTTTAAAAGGAATAATTATGTGCATTTTAAATTAATTTTTTAAACTCAAGTCCCCAATGAAAAAACATATTTGTCACTTTCACATTTATATATTTAATAAGATTATAATTAAGGTTATTTGCTGGAGCTTTTAATAGAATTAATTTTTTTAAAATTATAACCTCAATTTTATGAAAATAAAAATGTGGACCAAATTAAAAATTATATATGAAGTTGTATATAGGTGGCATATATGAAAGTTGCAGGTGATGTTAATTTTTCCTTAATTTTATGTGAATTTATATTTGTCGTAATGTCCTTAGCCCTATTCATAGTCAATATTCAAATAAAGATTAAAATTTCCATAAGGAATTATGGAGTTATCACATCTTCAGAATCAAATCCTAAAATATTTGCTGAGGTTGATATTTTTATATTGTACACTTCATTTTCTGCCAGTTTTCCTCCAGGCCTAAGTTTGAAGAATCTAAATAAAATGTGAAAAGCTTTGTTTTAAACATTTTTCTTAAATCAATTGATTCTTTTTCAGTTATAGCGACTAGTCTTAAATAATCTAGCACAGTATTGAATTCTACTATTTTCTCTTTTTTCTACTGGTCTAAATTTTGGTTTTGGAATAGTGATTATACAGCCTTCTTAAAGGGCTAAGAATGGAAGATATTCAATATATGGTGAGGAAAAAAAACTATACATTAACAAATTCACAAAGTACTACCATGAAAATCCTTTAAACAAGTCTAACTTGACCTACAAATTTGAGTTCCAATTTTTCAGCAATCCTTAGAGTACCATTTGAGACAGCCAAAGTTGTATGGATCATCTTTCTTTCAAGGATTTTTTAAAATAAATATGTGTGAACCTGAAAGAAAAAGAAAAATCCCTGCCCTCATGAAACCTACAATGCAGTGACTAAAGCAGACAATACACAGTATAAATAGTTAAACTATATAGTGTGTTAAATAATGATAAGTGATAAGAAGTAAAAAAGAAAGCAGAAAAGGGGACTCTAGGAAAAAAACACAGGCAAGATAAAAATTGTAGGTAGGGTGGCCAGTGAGGACATCATTGAGAAGATAATTTTTGAGTACAATCTTGGAAGACTTAAGGGACAAGCCATGTAGATATTTGGGGGAAGAACATTCCAGATAGATGGGAAAAAAAAAAAAAAGTAAGAGATTGGTGCATAATAAATGAGGGAAAGAATAGAAGGAGATGAGTTTAGGAAGATAATGGGGTTGAATCATGTAGGACAATATATGCCATTGTGAGAGTACTGGCTATTAACTGGGATGAGATAGGAAACCCCTGGAATGTTTTGGGCAGAGGAGTGGCATAATGCATCTGAAACATCCAAGTGGAGATATAAGTAGAGAGCTTGATACTGAAGATATATAATTTGCATAAAGATATCACCTAGGGAGTGACCCGAGATACAAAAGATGAATGGAAGATAAAGCCCCGAAACACTACAACAATTACAATGTGGCAAGATGAAAAAGAAGGAGCAGAAAAGACTGAGAAGGAGTGGTTCAAAAGGGAGAGGGAAACAAAACAAAAGTAGTGTTCTGAGGCCAAGGGAGGGAAATGTCTCAAGGAGGAGGGAGTAGCCAACTGTGTCAAGTGCTCCTAATAGGTCAGTTAAGAAAGCTGAGTCTAACAGGTACACCAAGTCAACAAAGCTAGCATCCTTATTGGTTCTCAACTAGAGGCCATTTTGCCCACAGGGAATATTTGGCAAGGTCTGCCACATTTTTTACTGATACAACTGCAGGAGATTGTCAGTAGAGGCCAGGAATGCTGCTAAGTCCCCTACAGTGCACAGGACAGTCCCTCACATCAAACAATTATCCAGACCAAAATGTCAATAATGTCAAGACTGAGAAACCCTTTTCTAGACTCAGGTAGGCTAAGAAGTTGTAGCACGGCTATCAGAAAAGTAAGATTCAGGGCTCCCAGAGACTAAGTAAATTAAAGAAGAAGAAAAAAAAAAAAAAAAGGCAAAATTTAGTGACTCGGCATCAGAGACTCTACCCAAATGTTCAAAAGTTTCAGTTTTGAGACTTTGCTACCACTGGCAAAGAAAGGGAAATCAGAAAGAATTGCTGCTTTTGAGGGCTATTGTGCTTGCTTTCACAAATTAGTTTGATGATGAGGCAGTTGGAATTATGGTTCTGGGACTCAAGTGAGTGGAAAAAATTGGCACCAGTGCTCTCATAGGGAAAACCCTGTGGCTGCTCAACAGCTATGTTCTGAAGCTCTCCTGAGAAAAACCAGCCCCACCCAGGAGTCACACTCTTTGGCTCACCCTTTGGCTGTCTCCCCAGACATGACTTTGGTTCTTCAAATCTACATTTCTTTCACTGACATCTATACCCCCCTCTGCACAACTCCTCCCCCGCCCCCCCCCCCACAAACACTTGGCATCACACCAACATATACTCTTCTGCCACACTGGAGGTATCTCAAGTTCAAGGCTTTTCTCCAAGACTCATTTTCTCCCTGCTGTTCCCTTTCACCAAAGGTGGTGCAACCCACATAAAGCTCCTACCTACTGTTTGAGGCAAGAAGTAGGGAGCAGAAGGCAAACACTGATTTCTCAGAGAAAAAAGAAGGCATAATTTTGCTTTAGCAAACCTGCTGTTTCTGTATTCTAGATAATATCATCTTATATCTAAGAATTTCAGTATTTTGAAATAAAGCATGAATCCATTCTGACCATCAAACCTTTACTGAAAACTTCACCTAGATATTATAACAAACTCAATATTTCCTCCTCATTAACTTGCCTTGGGATAGTGAAGAATGAAGATTAACTAAAATGGTGCAAAAAAAAAAAAAAAAAAAAGTAACAATATCCTGGAGAGGGATGGAGTGACATTAGATGCACTCTTATTGGAAGCAAGAACAATCAAATTCAGTGATTTATCTCAAGATTCACATATTCCTAAAAAAAACCTTTCTAGATAGATAAATTAATTAAACTATTATTTATATGGGAGGACCTGGTTATAGAACTCTAAAAAAGAAAAAAAAAGATGGTTTTCTTGATGCTGGAAAACCCACCAAACAAAAAGTTGTATTAAGTGTCAAAGGCAAAGAAAAACTAAAAGGAGCAGTCAGATTGAAGAGGCTGAGGTGACATGTCAACTAGATGCAAAGGTCATTGACACTTAGGAAGAGTACTAGCCAATTATCCTGTAGAATGTCAATTTCAATTATCTGATGTGTTAAGCTGTATTATATTCTTTGAGAAATATATTCAGTCCTAGAGATATTGAGAGGATCGTTCAGGTGAAAAACATTTGTTTTTTCCAAATGCTTTACTGAATCATATCTTAACTTTCCATGAAGTAAGAATGCATATTTTAGATTTTTAAATGACATAAAATGTTTTATTTTTCTTCTTTTCATTTTTTTTTTTTTGCCTTGTAGTCTTCCTTTGAAAGATTTAGAGTGAGATTGTTTTTCACAGCTTTGTAAGCCTCTGTTGATACAAGTATGCATCTTTTATCAAAGAAACATTTTTCAAAATATTAAGATATTTTTAAAAAGCACACACATTACATCTTTTCTTCTTTAGTAATCAGTATGTAGTATTAGACAACTGAGATATTAAAATTCAGTTGTTTGAAGTAATCTATTAATTGTGCTAGCTGGAAAATCTTAGGCTTGATGAACCTCTTCAATGAATACCACATATGAAACATGCTACTTTTAAACTGATGTATGCTACATGATTTTTTGGATATATTTGCATTCCCCTCTCCACTTCTAAAGTGCCTTTTTCATGGCAAAACCTGCTTTTTCATTGACTTATCTGCTCACGTTTACTGTTTCTAGCATTGATCCCTTAACTTATATTTGTTCTAACCAAACCTTGACCTAATGCAATCTGGTTTCTCTCCCTACCACTCCACCGAAACTGCTTCCTCAGAGAATAAAAATGACTTTTCAATGCCTAAATTCAATAGCTACATCTGCCATTTTGTGCATCATTCAATAATGCCACCACTCTCTTCTTTCATGAAGCTCTTACCATCTCATTGAGACACATTCTTTCTTGATTCTCCCACTGCTTCCCTGAATGTTTCATCTCATTCCTAGCTTCTCTTACTTGCCTTTGAAATATAGATGTTCCACAGGTTTGTTCTCTAGCCATTCCTGCATACCCTCTAGGCCATCTCAAACACTCCCAGGTACCATATGTATGCAGGTGACTCCATCTTTATCTCTTATTTGTGTACCTATCTTGAGCTGTAGATCTGAATTTACCACAGGTACTCCAAACTCAGTTAGCCACTAAATTAAAATCATATATCTCCCCTTATAAACAAGCACTTCTTATTTTCCCCATCTCTACTTTCCCCCTTGGCCTGAGGCTGAATCTGTAATTATATTCTCCCATCACGCTTTGTTCTCTGCCTCCTAACTTATTCTAGTGGTTTAATTTGGAAGATTTTCCTGTTTTGCTCTGCCTTTGAAAAGCTGATTTTCCATTTTTTTCAGACTATACATCAATAAGGCCTAACTGAGCCACTCAAAAAGACTTAAAAGACTCTTGCTTTTGTAATTAATTTCATTTTGTCATTTTCCCATTAGTTGTAGTCATGTTTGTATTGCTTTCATCAATTGTATTATGAATCCCTCAGATGATCTTGGTGGTGCACCCCTGCCTAATTTATATGCTGAGGGAATTGGCTTGAAATGAATCACCTCTGGCTTGGTGGTGCTGTTGCTTTATTTATTTGTTATTGCTGTTTGTTTATTTGTTTGTTTGTTTTGTTTTATTTATTTTTTGGTCAGGCCTGTAAAAAGCATGTTCCTCCCAAGGATGATAATGATACATCGTAACACAATAAGCATTGGCATTTCTTTTACTTTCATTTTCTTTCCTCCCTCCTTCCTTCCTTCCTCTCTTTCCTTCTCTTTATTTATGTATTTATGTACATATTATGCATGTATGTATATACTTTTAAATTTATTTTAAAATTTACTTGTGAACAAGAAAAACCATAATGGAAAGAGTTGAGAATCTCTAGGTTCCAATGCCTTCACCCTCAGTGACTCAGTGTGGTATCTTGGACAGTTACTTGAATGAAACTGTTTTATCAAATCAAATATGTTGAGGCAGGATGCAAAATTACATGCATTTGCAATTCACTCTTGCTTTCATTAGTGATATGCAAATAAAAAAGTTATCTCTTTTGCTCCAACATGTCTATTCTTAAACTTAATGCCTTGTTGTTTAATTAATCAAATTAGGATCTTTTAGCACCTTAAATAGGTGTTTTTTTTTTTTTAATCCAGCTGTTAGCCCTAAGAACAAAAGACTATATGCAAGCTTAACACTGTTCAAAGGTGAATAAGCACATTTTGATACCTTAACAGCTTCAATAAAGTTAAGTGTGCTTAGAGACAATCTGCTGATTTGCTGATTCTTTCTGTACCTAAATCTCTTAGTAAATATTGAAAGTAGTTAAAGAATATTGGCCATTATTTGGGTAAAATATTTGCACATATATGCATAAGTCCATCATTTATTATCAAAAAATACTTTTTCAGGAGTTACTGCTGCTTCTGAGAAGAAATCTCCAAGTCAAGATTTGAACAAAGATGAGAATGAAATACACAAAATGGTAAGTGACCGACAAATCCACCAGTTGACCAAGTTTCTAATGCTCCACTATGTAGTTGTCATTTATAAATTACATACCTATAAAATGCATTCTTATAGGAGACACTTTTGCAAGCAGTTGTGAAATATGAGCATAGTTGAATCAAACTTTATAAACTCTTATAAGTTGATTTTGATAAACTTGCTGTAAAAGATACGTGGCTATCACCCAGTGCAACTAACTCTATATGCACAAATGCAGAGAAAACTCAAGATTAGTTGTATGATTTTGACGTACATATCTGTGTGCCTATAACCATGGAGTTTCTTAAGATGACATACAGGATTATGATTTTGGTTTATAACATAGCAAGCAAAGACTTTATAAACTCTTAAAATTTGGTGATTGGTACTTTAGATTGCTCAAACTATTCATCTAGACATGCAACAGTTAAATACACATATCTTGATTCTTAATAGGTATCATATTAGTTTACAAAAGCAAGTTGGCTTTATTTAGTTTATAGGAATCTTTAGTATCCTGGGTTAGATTTCTTTTCTCACTCTGTATTCTACAGTTGGTGTTAGAAACATATTTCTAAGGGTCATCCTATTCAAAAGACCTTCTCTGTGGGACTTTCTAAAGAATGATAGTAGAGGATTGAGAAGGCAAAGGAGAAATAAGAGAAAAGAATTAAGTATCACTTCTGGAGTAGGAGTTGAGATATTGTTGCTGATTCTGTGTTCTGTTTCCATCCTCCCACTCCCACACCTGCCATCCTAGTCCCTGCTCCTGCCATACCACCCCATCCTGTGTCCAAGAAAATGCAGAATATTAGAATATTTATGGTGACATGGTAGCATGAACTTGATTTTTCCTCTAAGTCAAATTTCAGAAGCCATTAGTAAATTCCACTTTATTTAATTATGACCATTTCTCTAGACCAGAAGTCCTTAAATTGGAGACAGAGAGTGAGCTTTAGATAAGATGGTCATTAATCCCACAGAAATTATTTGTACTATTTTGCATGTATATTCATTTTTCTGTGGAGGGGGTCAATTGATTTTATGAGTCTTTCAAGAACATTGATGACAACAATTTATGATCTACCATGGTTTTGCAAGTTTGGAACAGATGTAATTCAAATAAAGATTTTGAAGAAAGTGTAGAATTTTGTATATTTATATTCATTTATATTCCAGGTCAAGTTGGCTATAAAATTTGCACCCTCATAACTTCATTTTAACTATAAACATTCTTTAGAGGAATAAAAACTATTCAAAAGAGTTTCGTTAGCACTTTCCCTTTTTTAATCCTCTAAAACCCCAACCTAATTTTGAATATTCTTGCAAATAAAAATATATAAAACTCCACTCTTGTTTGTTTTAATCATTTTACAAGCGCTTACATAGTTTTTTAGCTGTCCTATGACTAAATGTATATTTTTTATAGATTTCTATAATTTTTAATTATTCAGCTATTTATCCCTGCTATCTATTACCACTATGTTTTTGTTTTTTATGTGTTTGCTCACAGTTATAAATAGAAAAGTCAGATGTTACAAAGTCTTAAGTTTTCTTTCTCTTAGTTGGAAACTCTGGAAATCATTTACTCTATCTCCTTCATACTGTCTATGCCAATATACATTGTTTCCTACCTCCATCCACACATGAAGATATTTATTCTTTGATATCCCAACAGCATATTTAATTTTCACTGAGCTCTATTAACAGAGATTCTCAAGTTCACCTTTGTCTATACCAACTGATAACTAATTTTTTCTTTTGTAAATAATAAATATGCCTGTTATAAAAAAATATTGTGCAGGTATTTGAATTCTCTAGCAGGGATAAAGGGGGAGTTTATATCAGCTTTTGCTGAGCCCAGGGTGGCTTCCCAAGTCAAGCTATATCTCCCTTTGATGGTGCATGTGTTTACCACCTAGATGATTTTTGAAGCCTATTAGCTTTAGGCACGGTGCCAGAAATAGTTTTTGTAGTTCTTCTTCTCTCAGTGAATCTCTTTTCCAGAAGAAAAGGTTGAAATTTAATAAGATCGATGTAGAAGGCCAAAAGTTGCTCTGAGCTATGGTGTTATTTCTCAGCCAGATGCCTGTTTCCTTCTACACAGCTGCAAAATTTTTCTGCTCATAGGGGTCTCTTCAGGGTCAAGGGAGATAAACAGTAAGGGATGAAAATATAGCTGCTATTGTATGGATGAGCCCACTTGCTCTGTCTCCTTTGGCAAGTTTCATTTTTCTTTAGAATCCTCGGAGGAATGCTTTACCTAACCACCTAGCACAACTTTTAGGATTTACTTTTAAGATGGCCAGTTAGTATTTCTTGAACATAAACTTTGGCCAGAGGAACTGGAAACTTAAGTTTGTTAAACTTTTACATACTTAACTATGGTCCAGAGAGTATTTTAAACTCAGTCATTTGGCTTCAGATCTACTTTCTTCACCCTTAAAATATACCATGTGAAATGCATGAGAAGTAATTGGATAAAGTACTTTTACCAAGTCCTCAGTATCTTATTTCTGCCAGATAATAGAGAACAAATATTCACTATTCCCCTGATTAAACACACTGGACATCCCTATAAGCTTGGATTTCTAGGAAAGTTAAACAGAATTGGCATTGAGTTAGAACTTAGACCCCTAATTATATAAATTACATAAGGAAATGTATATAATATGTGAACACATAACTTGAGAAGAGACAAGGCATTATAGAATAGTTAAATGATTTATGTAACCCCATACTATAGAATATTAGGTAACTACTTAAAAAGACTGGTTAGGACTGTATGTTCTGACTTGGACGGTTTCCATGCTATATTTTGAGGGGGAAAAAATATAGTAAGTCAAGTTATAACATAATATGCAAGGTAAGATGCCATTTTTAGTAGAAATAACTATATCATTAAATTATATCCACATCTGCATATAAACAGATATAATTTGTCTGTTTTATAAAAACAGTACAAGTAAATATATATTTGTTTATGCAGAGAAATGTCTTGAAAACACACCCAGAACATGGTTACATCGAGGGCACAGGAATGATAAGGATAGGCAAGAAGGACATTTTTATTTTATGCATTATCTATTTCTGAATTAGTACATATTTTTAACCTCAAGAAAATAATACTCTTATCATTTAAAAGTAATGATATTTATGGAATAATTCTCCAAACATCTCCTTTGAAAGGTAGTATTCTGCTTAGCAGTGTGTGGAGGAAAGTCCCAGATAGTTTATTCAGTAGAAATAAAAGGAATAATAGTGGGCTCAGGTTATATTCTGAGACTGCATACAGTTTTCTTCTCATGAGCTTATTTTGTATTTTTTTCTCTTTCTATTTTTATAGCAATAGACTGATCAGTGACTCATTTTCTTTTTCGCCTGCTGGTTTAGGATTCCTGGAGTCATTATTTCCCATCCATCTGTATCTATTCAGCTCACTCTTTTGCCACCAAGGGTGTCATTCATTCATGTGCAAAGCCTGGCCTCCATGCCCCTACTTCTACTTTGGACCATCCCTTAGAAGACATAACCTGAAAATAACACAATTTCTTATTGCTTCACCTGGTCTTATTATCCCATTCCCCAGCATTCTTCCAGGTTAATCTAAGATACCCTCAGAAATGGATGTTTTCCACATGTTTGTCAACATGTCTCTCATTTGCTGACCCCATACTTTCCCCTGGGGATTGAGCTCGAAAGAGTATCAAAACCAGTACAAGTGAATATATATTTGTTTATGTAGAGAAATGTCTTGAAAACACATCCAGAATAATAGTTATTCATATATAACTAACTTTTTTAAAGAAAAAAAGGAATATGTTTTTAAAAAGAAAATATATTCCTTGTTAAAAATAAATTATAATATGTAAAGTATTTAAATAACCCTTTTTTAAAAGTAATAAAAATTTATCAAATAATAAATATACTTTCAAAAGGACTCTTTCTCTCCCTCTCTACATATATATATTCTAGAAGGAATAGGAGTCACATTTTCTTTTATATACAGTGATTTTTAAAAAATGCAATTTACACACTGTGTAATCCTGGGCAAGTTCCTTAAATTCTTCTCCAAGCCTTAGTTTTACACATTTGTTAAAAGAAAGTATGTACGAATACCCAAGAGTAATTTTTTGAGGAGTAATGTTTTGAGGAGTAAATGCATTATGTGCAAAGTACCTGGCACAGAGAAGCATTAAGAAATATAAACTATTTTGATTTTTTTAATATAAAAGATAAGCCATGGTATTCTTTATTATTAATGAACTCTTTAAGGAATAATCACTGATAATAAATATATGATATATTTTGATATACTTTGCATTGTTGACCTAATGCAGATATCAATAATTACTTGTAAAGTCTGGTTAACATTTCTGGGAAAGCCATTTTGATCTATAATACCTGTTTGTGGCAGAGTAAGTGTTTGAATAATAATAATAATAACAATAACAGCTCATTGGTGATGCTTCCAAATATACAATTCAAGTTTTCAATAGGTGACAGATCATTAAAAGAAGCAGAAAATGTTATCTTGAGTTTTAGTTTAATTATTTTTTTCTCAATGAAGATATAAAAGCAGTCACCAACAAAAGAGAATGATAAAACCACAGATACTGCCAACATTAGTGAATGAGGAAATTGATTTGCTTTGGGAAAGATCATGATTGCCTTGGTTAAATTACTATCTAGAAACTAATTTAGAGATAAGTAACTATGCAAAATGGTGTGACACTTTACTGACCCAGTTCTTTCCTGTCCAAGCATAAGATAAGAAGAAAAGAAGGGAGAGAAATGGAGGGAGGAAGGGAAGAAGGCAGGGAGGGAGGGAGGGGAAAGAGGAAGGGAGGGGAGGAGGAAAGGTGACAGAGAGGGGCAGAGACAGAAAGACAGAGACAGAGAGAATGGCAAGTAATGGAAGGAATTTGAGTCTAAACAGAGACACTAAGAGGTTTCCAGTTCAATCTATCTCCTCTGTAGGCTCTACAAATTAGATTGTCAAGTAATCTGCTTCTCTCAGAAATTTAGACTATTAGCCTTTTACAACTTAGTTTGAATTAGTTTAATCAGATGATCAGATTAGAATTTTGCTTAGGGCCTGCCAAAACCAGGCATCCTGAGGAAACTGGAGCTTTGATTGAAAAGTGGAACTGACAGCAGGTTTCCTGTGAAGAACAGTGCTGTTCCTTGGGCAGGAGGGCCTGCGGGCACTCAATGGGAGAATCTGGGACGGCCAGAGGACAGCATGAGGGCCTTGGATACCGAAGGGCTGATTAAATGAGTTTACCAAGCGGTGGGAAGTTTCCCAAAACTAACATCAGACTTTGCACTTTGGCTAAAGTTCCCAGGGGCAGCACACATTGTTGATATCTGCTCTTGCTATGTTTAATCACAGAGATAATATGTGTGAGATTAGAGGCACCACATTCTCTGAGAGGGCAGTTGAAGGTTATGGGTTTATAACTTCATATCTACTCATTTATATCACACTGCTTTTGCTTATTAACAACAAAAAAAATTATACTTTAGACCTTTTCTCTCAGGGTCTTATGTGATATTAATCACGTTTTACGAGACTTCAGACTTTATCCCTAAAACCACATCAGCATTCCATACGTTGTTTCGAATTGGACTTTTGAAGTATAGACTAGATACATCAGAACTGGAATGGGCTTTTCATCCCCACTATTGAGTATCATAGACGTCTGTTGAAGGTTATAAATTTGAAGTGTAATATGTGCATGGATCGGTGAATGCTAACTGAAAAGTCTGGCCAAATGAAAGTGGGAGTCCATTTGCTATCAAGTCTTCTTCCTGAGGGAACCTACATTTCAATAAATTTTATTACCACCTTCAAACCTTAACAAAAAGGTTATTAGAATATACATAGTGTGTCAAGTTATCAAACTCAATTTTTATTACTACGATTATTTTTTTCTAGCTTCTAAAAAATTGTAAATACTCTAAATATTTAATCTGAAGAGTTAAAGTTCCATAAACTCAAAGCAGATGCTTTAGAGAGAAAATGAAGAGACCATAATAAAGTTCATTGTGATTACGTTCAAGATAAAGAAACTCAAACACAAAAATAAATCAGATGACAAACAAGCACTCAAGTCATGTTAAGGAAACATATATTCCCAATAATAAAATCGCTTCAGTGGGGTTTTAAGCTAATAATTTATCACATTTTTTTTTAGTCTGTAAATGAGTGTATGAAGTTACTTAACTTTTTTTTCTTCTCTCTAGGTTTTAGCTTCTTCCTATACTTTAATTTGTATTTATTCCATAGACTTCACGTTGACCATTTAAAATTAATCTGCAGACATGATCTACGTAATTCAAGAGCTCTGCTTTATTTAACATTAAATATTCCACTCATTCATTTTCTCATTGAGTAATTCACAACACTTAGGAGTGTTTACTCAGTTCCAGAGATTGTGCTGGGTATTGAGGATGGAAAGAAGGAAAAATAGTCTCTGTTCTTAATATCTTAGAAGCATATGGATAAAAGCAAATTACATATAGTTTTATGTTATTGAGAAGTATATACTGTGCTATGTCAAGGCATAGAAATCATGCTAAACTAGCCTTTGGTCAGGAAGCAATCAAGAAAGTCTTCTTAGTAGGGGTTCAAATAGAAGAGAGCCGGGCAAAGCACTGGAGGGAAGGGAGTTACCAAAAGTGCCCAGACTGGGGAGAGAAAACATGACAATGAGCCTCGTTTCATATATTCATGGCATAATGTGGAGACTTGACAAGAGATGTTGCTAGAGAAGAAACAATGAATATTTCACAAAGAACATGTATATAGTAGGTGCCTGTTATACAATAAATAGTCCTTAAATATTACTTTAGTGATAATATATGTAGTGATCATGAAAATAGTCTCGAGTCAGATTGCTTGGATTTAATCCTATTTTATCCTATTTTTCATTTACTGACAATATTTAACCTTTCTAAGTATTAGTTCTTCATTCATGTAATAGAGAGATTATGATAGCATGTGTTTCATTGGGCTGAGTAATTTATTTAGTACAAATTTTAGTGCTCAATAAATAGTAGCTATTTCTACTGCTTTTTTTTTTGTCATTAACATCATTGTCCATCAGTTGGCTTTGAAGCACAGTTATAAGAGGCACATTCATAGGAACCTGATGTTAAATGCTATGCACAGGGTTTTATCTCAGAAAATACCTGCATCTGCAAACTTTTTGTTTCCACTTATCATCATGGTGCTTTACAAATTTCTCCTATCAAAACAATAAAAAGTAAATCAAAGACTTTTTCGGTCTAGCAATTCTGGCACAGCATAAAAAATTTGCCAACAATTTATTCATAATTAGCAAGTACTGGAATAGAAGAGCATGTTATTGTTTTAAGTGGTCATCAAACATTGTGTTATGAAAAATGTAGCATGATAAATCTATTTCCTAGCCTAGGGAAAAGAGAAGAAAAAGAAATATAATAGCTTAGAGAAGATTTCCAAGGCCAAATTCCATCTGGATTCCTGAGTTTGGCATCCAAATTGAATAAGAGAGACCTCAATACTGAGTTCTTAATTTAGGTTCAGCTCCCAGCCAGCATGTCTTAAGCAATTTTCTCAAGAAGAGTATCATTTCTTAGTTCTCAATAATCTACAATTGCCTTTCCATTGCCTTCACAAATGAAGCAAAATTTGGCTAGCATACCAGATATAATACTTTCCATGGCAAGTAAAAGAAAAACTCAAACTGGCTTAACCAATAAAGAAATGTACTGATTCCCATAACTGAAAAGTCATATGTTAGGTTCACTTAATGTGGGGTTTTATAACATCATTAAGGCACTAGCTATCTTTCCTCTTCTTCTCTGTCTTCTGTGACGTCCCCTTTATCCATGTCTTGGTTCTATCATAGCTACATAAAGGTGCATCCCAGGTTTACATGCCTCCTTTTATATGAGGAGAGACAGGTCATGTAGTCACCCTGAAGCCATCTCTGTGACTGAAGGCATGCTATGCATTGATTAACTTATATGCCACTTTCACCTAATCCAATTGGCTTTAGGCAAACCTACACAGTTGCCTCTGACTTTTAAGTTTAGACTT
This sequence comes from Tolypeutes matacus, assembly GCA_026826555.1. NCBI lineage: Eukaryota > Metazoa > Chordata > Mammalia > Cingulata > Chlamyphoridae > Tolypeutes > Tolypeutes matacus. The sequence continues at coordinate 9,081,122 of JAKSZT010054524.1, forward strand.
AAATCTCTTTATTCAAAAACTTTACCTCAGTATTATGTAGATATTGTTATTTTTTCAATTGTAGAGAAATAATGTACATAGTCCATTTTTATCCCTTTGTGGATAACACACTTACACACATACTCGTTTTTCTGTTTTGATAAAGGTAGGATTTGTCCTTTAAATTTGTAATTGATTTTTTTTTTTCTTTGTTAGTATGGTCTAGGACTGGATCTGCAGCCATCAATTTTGCCAGGCAAATGGTGAATAATTTAAATTGGCTTTAGACTTGAGGAAGTTTTCTTCTATTCTATCTTTGAGTTTTGTATTTGTTCTGTTTCTTCCAGAACATTAATTATCCATGAATTAGCTTTCCATTTTTGGCTCTTTCTATTAATATATTTTTCTTTAATGACTTCTTTTTATTTTTCTTCCTAGAGCAAAACACATATTCTGAATTGCCCACTAGAGTCTTCTCTCTTTCTTTTCAGTTGAAAACTTTTTTCTGCAAGTATGTTTTGAAGTCCATATTTTTCCTGTTGTTCCAGTGTGTTACTCAGGAACTACTGTGATATCTTCAGATCTCTGCTCTCTGCCCTGACTCCAGTTATCTGGCAAGGGAGAATATTTGACTGTTAAAGAGAGTAGAAGAGGATAATTCGGAAGGAAAAGACAGAATCTGATTTTAGGTTGGAGAATGGCTGCCTATGGATATTTGAAAAATGGGATCTAGAGCATTATAGAGCTGCCTGTGCTAAAGATTTGGCATTCATCAACCTATATGTAAAAGTCTATGAGATTTCCAAGTAAAGTGAGTAGAATGAGACTAGAAGAATATTAGCCAACGTAGGAAACTGACTTATTTTGTTATTACCTTGGAGCTTCCTCACCATCCCCTAGGCTGTTTAAACCTGAACTACCTTTTTTCCCCCCTTTGTATCAGGAATAAGTCAATGGGGTGCAGAATTGGGCCCTATATATAGGGTTCTGGGGAGGAAACCTTGAGAGAACCTCTTTTGGTCCCCATGGCCATGCCTTGTTTAGGTTACTCAGTATCTTCTGGACTGGCTTCCTGGCCTCTAGACTTGGACCTTCTGGGCCTTGTGTACCCTTCTGCCAGAATGACTTCCAAAACACAAATCTGACCACTATCTCCCTTGCTCAACTCTTCATCAGCTCTGCAATTACCTTTAGTATAAAGCCCCAACACTCCAGCAAGAAGCACAAGGCCCCCCTCTCATGGCTTTCTGCTTTAGGACCCCTGCTCCAGCCACATCAAATGGTCCCATCTGCCAGATGTGCCTTCTTCTACCTCCATCCTTGTCCCCTCTAACCACTTTGCCATTAAAAAAATGGTGGTTAACTGCTCCTTATCTTTGGGGACCTGACCCACCCAGATGTCAGCAGGCAGAGTCTACTTAGGACTCTAACAAAACTCCTGTCATTGTCTCCTTGTGTATGCCTTTCTTCCCTGGAAGATGCACCAGGCACTTCTGCTGGGGAGGTACATGTGAAACAAGTAGACTGGGAGCCCTTCATTTGACTTAGGTGGGAAGTCCTTCTAAAGAGAGGCTCTTGAGGAATACCTACATTTAAAAGAATAATATATAAGAGTAACATTAGCAAAACAACAACAACAACAAAAAGGAAAAACCAGTGTAATGGAAACCAAGACAGTAATTTTATTACATTAGTACAGATTTCTCAGGAATTTCTTCCTGTCCGTTACATCCAGACTTAAGAAAATATAAGGGCAATATACCCATGAAGTGTTTAGATTAATTTTTTTCTCCTTAAAATATTTTTCTAGAGAATTATTTTTTTAAATTTAGAACATTTTAGGAGTACAGCATTATTGCAAAGATAGTACAGAGTCTCTATTCTCCACAGCCAGATTCTCCTATTATTAAGATTGTACATTTGTATGATTATTTGTCACAATTAGTGAATTAATATTGATTCATTATTACTAAATTAGCACTCATTTCCAGCATACATGTATATTGGTTTCAGAATGGTCAACCTGTACCCTATGGAACAACTTTATCAAGCAGAATACAATGCTTATATACATTTCCTCTGCCTTTACAGTCATTTCCAAAGTTACTTAGGAACTTATTCCCCATTCCTTTTAGTGATGTTGTTTCATACTTTTGTAATACATTTAGATTCTTTTGTCACATTCTGTGTTCATCCTAGGATCTTGTGATCTCCTAAATGATTTTTTTTTTGCATGTGTATATTAAGGTTTACTCTTTGGATTGTAAAATTCTATGGGTTTTGACAAATGCTTAGTCTCATATTCACCTTTACAGAATCATAGATCTAGAATAGTTTTGCAGCTCTAAAAAAATTCCCCTGTCATTCAATTATTCAACTACCCCCTATCCTGAACCCCTGGATACCACTGATTTGCTTATGATCTCTATAGATTTGTATTTTCCAGAATGTCATATAATTGGAATCATATAGTATGTAACCTTTTCAGAGTGACTTCTCTTACTTGATAGCTTGATAGCTAATTTCTTTTTATCACTGAACAATATTTTATTGTATGGGTGTATCACAGTTTGTTTATCTATTCACCTGTTAAAGGAAATCTTGGTTAAGTCCAGTGTTTTGGTGATTATGAATAAATTGCTATAAACATTTGCATGCAGGTTTTTGTGTGGACAAAACTTTTCAAATCAATTGGGTAAATAGCTAGGAGAATGGCTGCTGGATCATATAATAACACTATGTTTACTTTTATAAGAAGCTGCCAAACTGTTTTCCAAAGTAGCTGTTCATTTTGCATTCCTGCCAGTAATGAATGACATTTCCTGTTGACATTGACACCAGCAGTTGACATTGCCAGTTTAATTTTAATTTTAGCCATTCTAATAGGTGTGTACTGGTACCTTATTTTGTTTTAATTCCCTAATGATAAATGATGTTGATCATATTTCCATATGCTAACTTGCCATCTGTATATCTTCTTTGGTGAGGTGTCTACTCAGATCATTTTCCAATTTTTAAAATTGGTTTGTTTTCTTATTGTTGATTTGTAACTGTTCTTTGTATATTTTGTATATAAGTCTTTTACCAAATATGTGTTTGACAAATATTGTCTCCCAGACTATGACTTATCTTTTCATTCTTTTACCAATGTCTTTAACAAAGCAAAAGTTAGAAATTTTAATAAAGTCCAAATGATCAATTTGTTATTTCATGGATTATATTTTTGTATTTATAAACTCACCCTCAAACCCAAGGTCACATAGATATTTTTCTCCATTATTTTCTTCTAAATGTTTTATAGTTCTGAATTTTAAATTTAATTCTATAATCCATTTTAGCTTAAATTTTGTGTAAAGTACAAGGTCAGTGTCTAGATTGCTTTTTTTTTTTTTCCTTGCATGCAGACATCTATTTGTATCATTTGTTGAAACTACTATCCTTTCACCATAGAACTGCTTTTGCTTCTTTGTCAATGACCAGTTGACTGTATTTGTGCATGTGTTAGATGGGGGCTTGGTTATTTCTGGGCTCTCTCTTCTGTTCTATTGATCTATGTGTGTGTATATATATATATATATATATATATATTTTTTTTTTTTGCCAATACCACACTGTCTTATTACTGCTTGTTTACTGTAGCTTTATAGTAAGTCTTGAAATTGGGTAGTGGGAGTCCTTTCAACTTCGTTCTTCTTCAGTACTGTGTGACTATTCAAGGTGTTTTGCTTTTCCATTTAAATTTTTGAATCAGTTTTTCAGTATCTAAAAACAAATAGCTTGCTGGAATTTTATTGAGGATTCTGTTAAATCTACAGATCAGGTTGGGAAGAATTAACATTTTAACAATATTGTGTCTTCCAGTCCATGAACAGAGAGTATCTCTCCACTAATTTAGAATTTCTTTGATTTCTTTCATCAGAGTTTTGTAGTCTCATACATATAGTTCCTGTATACATGTCATTAGATTTATAGCTAAATGTTTCATTTTGAATACTATTATAAATGTTTTTTAAAAATTTCAAACTGTGATATTAGCTGAAGGTCTTATTTAGATGTTCTCCATCAAAATGAAGAAGTTCCATTCTATTCCTAGTTTGCTGACAGATTATTCATGAATGGGTGTTGGATTTTGTCAAATGCTGTTTCTTCTATGTCAGGACATTTGATTATATGATTTTTCTTCTTTAATCTGTTGATGTGGTCGATTACATTGACTGGTTTTTGAATATTGAACCAGCCTTGCATCAGGACTAAATACCATTTGATCATGGTGTATAATTCTTGGATTTGATTTGTTAATATTTTGGGAGGATTTTTGTGTCTAAGTTCACAAGAGATATTAACCTGTAGTTTTCCTTTCTTGCAATGTTTTTTTTTTTTTTTTTTTTTTTTTTTAATCTTGTTTTGGTATTAAGTAATTCTGCCCTTATTGAATGAGTTAGTAAGTATTCCCTCTTCATTTTTTCTCTGGAAGAGAGTGTAGAAAATTTATATCATTTCTTCCTTAAATGTTTGGTAGTATTAAACTGTGAAACAATCTGGGTCTGGTGATTTCTTTTAGGAAAGATTGTTAAATATTGATTTAACTTAATTAATATAAAAGGTCTATTGTGTTATCTAGTTCTCCTTGTGTGTGTTTAGATTAATCTTAATCTTTATGAATATATAAAATATATTCAGTAATTTATGAGTGCTCTCCAGAGATTCCCTTAAAAAGCTGATTTACAGATTTGGAATATGTAGTAAAGCAAGTAATGGTTAATACAATTTTACAGTGAGAATGTGAAATCATTTTTGAAATTTCAATCAGATTAGGAAGAATATCATTCCTATGCTTAAATTCATTTTTGTTTGTTTGCTTGTTCGGGTGTGTGCATCATGGGTCTGTGTGCACTCTACTATATTTACTTGAGGAAGAACTAGAAAATATTTCTTGCTGTTTTGACAATTGTATGCTGTGTCATGTTTTAACCCTTTGCATATGACCTTTATGGAAAATATTTGCTTGGTTATTTAAGGTATTTTTCTTATAGCCATTTAAGAGTTGTTAGATGATCACGTTCAACTTATGATTAACATTTATTTGAAGTTGTTTCTCATTGTTTTATGGGCATTCTCATTAGGAATCAGGTGTTTAAATTACTAATGTGTATTGATATTACCATAGCTTGCTTAAAGTTAAAGCCACTGTAGAGTAATTGGCAATTTACTTTGGAGTGGTTGGCATTATGTGCACAATGATTTTATTTTGCACATTATTTTTAATATTAGCATTTCAAGAGATAGATGGCCCTTATGTTTTAAACTAACATGGGAAATAATAAGGTGAGTGTTTACCAAAAAATGATAGACATTAACCATCACAATTTCACACAATGATATATTTAAGCATGTTAAGATAATTATATTATGTATAATTATATTATGTAGCTGCAGAGTGACAAAAATATAGCATTTTTTCTTGATAGTGCTTTTCAAAATAACATGCTTATTTTAACTATTTAAATATGTAATAATTATAAATATTGTTATAGCATTCTTTCACATTTACAAAACCAATAGACATTACTACCTTTGCATTCTGATGTGCTCAACAAATACCAGGCATCTCACTCTCTAGAATTAGTTGTTTTGCATTTAATTTGCTTACTAGATTATCAACAACATGAGGTCAAGAGCTGTGATTGTTACCCTATACAACACTTATCCCAGTGCTCCACAAAAAGTCAGCATTAAATGTAATTTTTGAGGGCTTGGGTGAATCAAGGAATAAACGAACGAATACCATATCCACATATCAGTTGGTGGAAGTTGTTGCCAGGTAAAATCATATCTTATTGTAAGGGTGTTGTTGATGGGCTTTTCCCTACCTCTTCTGGACCAGTCTATTTGTTTGCTATTGGCTTATTTTCTTCTATTCTTACATTATGATATATGTTAATAACCTGATCAACAGAAAAACTACCCTATCATATTCACAAGTTTTGCCTGACCTCTAGGGGAAGTATTATACTAGGGGGAAGGAATCTTGGGGCCATCCTAGAATTCTGCCTATCACAACCAGCATAAGTATTCCCACCCAATCCATTCCCCATCACCATCTTGTTTCTTCCAACTTCATGTATGTAGTTTCCATCTTCTAAACACCTGGGAAAATATGGTTTTCCTTGGGAATATTCAGATTAACCCTCTGACTTGTTTTATCTTTGATTACCTGCAACCTCACTTCATATGCAGACGTTTTTGGAAGGCAGCTACATTTCTTTTTTTTCTTCTTTAGGGGTCTCCTCCCTTTGCATTAGGTTATTGGAAGCTTCCCCTTACTAAGGCTAGCCTCTTTTGGTTCTAAAGCTTGATATGAAATTTCTATCTAGTACCAAGATCTCATGATAAATTTTCTATGGTTCAGAACTTTCTTGCCAAATCAAAAGTTTCACATGTATTTTTCAATGTCCTAAAGGAAAAGCTAGGGCATTTAATCATCCCAAAATTCTTTTCCAAGTCAGTGGATATTAATTACACATATATTATTTTCTTGTTTGCCAGACAATGAGTTAAGCACAGTATTCCTGTTCAAAGTCTGAAAATGAGAAGAGATATCATGGAAGAATGGCATTTGTGTTATATTTTCTTTTATTTTAGTGTCATGCTATACCTTTTATATAAAACTCTGGTATACACATAGTTTTTCCTCTTTTCTGGAAAATGGGAATAAAGTATACTTCCTCCATAAATTACATGTTCTCTTGGGACAAAATCAAAAACACCAAAGTAAAGAAATAAATTCTGTTCTAACAGTAGGACAGTTTCTCACTCCTTTTTACTTAGACGTGATGTGAACAAACTGCTGTTGTTCATTGGGTGTCTAAGGACAAGACACGGAAGCGATATAAGCAAAGTAATTACTGAGATCCACACAAGCTACTACAAGACCGCCATTTTATAACTACTGCAAAAGTACAGGAGCAATGTGATAATGGTAGCAATTTCTTTAGTAGATTATAACACACCATTCAGAGAAGCACGGCAAATATTTTCTTAGAGTTGGATAAAAGGTCACAGAAGAAACCTTTCCCCAACATTTTATTTGATTCCTGAGGAGTTCCAAGCATCAAACTATACTAAGCTACATATGGAGCCAAATCCAATGGGAATCCTATTTGTTTATATATGTATCATTCGCAAAATAAGGATAGTATCCCATCTGCTATGCATTAGTATCATAACATTCATTTGTAAAGAACTGGAGCTTTCTGTCCATGTGCGCAACCTCTCAATAATCATCGTCACCACTTCCTATCTGAGGAAATAACATTTGATTATAAAATTACAATTTTTGTCATTTACGTTTCTGATTTCTAAGATAAGAAAATAGATGTATCATTTGGGGGCAAGAATAGATACAAAGTAAACTCTCTGCTTAAAGCAGAAAGAACAACTTTCTGAAAAAAATTCCCGGACATGCTTTCAGAGTGTCTCAGAGACATTTCTTTTCTGCCTCTTACTAGATTGCACAGTGGACTATCATAACCAGATAAACGTTAGTTACGTTAAAAAATTAATAAAACAGTTTTAGAAGCTATTCTCCCTAAATAAAAAGACATCCTTCTTCCCCATACAACTGAAACTAAAAGCCCTACATGAAAAGATGCTGGCTTCTCTTACCATATTGTTCTATGTCCCATGAGTAAGAATTTGGTGAGGAGTAAGAATGACTTGGTTATAGGCCATGCTACTACATTCCTCTCTGCTCCTTCTGGTCTTCCACATAGTGATCAACTTCCTGATTTTTTTTTCCACACATGCAATGTTTGGCTCCTACCTGGTGTGCAAAGATCTTAATTATTAGCTCCCTACTCCACTATAACAGATAACTTTGATTATTACTTAAATTGTACTTTTCTGCACTAGCTACTCCGTTTCTTTTTAACTTTAGATTATTAGTGGACAAATTTTAATGATTTACAACACAAAATGTGATTTTTACATTCAGTGCAATAACTAAATAAGCTTAGAAATGTAGAAAAGGTGAATTGGGGCCACTCCGTAGCTTTTCATATAAAGAAAAACAAACTTGCTGTGTGCTTAGGTGTTGCTTCTGAAAGAACTTTCCAGAACATTGAGCGATCTACACTAACTTTCAGAATCATGTCTCTCCAGTTCTGTGATGCCAACTTTCCATCTTACTGGAGTCACAGAGGATTGGGTCAGGATGACAGAATACCATCTTTGTTCTTAGAGATGCACTGTAGAGGCCTGTTTATTGCTACACACGGTGCTACTTTAGCATTAATTCGAACACGTCAGGAGAGTTTGGGTTAGGATTTTAAAGAAATGTACGAATCCTTGTTACCCTCAAATTCCACTTCTCTCCCATGATATAAAATACTCTTCTTTTTTTAAAAAAAATCATAAAATTACCCCCAAACCGCTAGATCTAAATGCTGAGCAACAAACAGTTCTTATTTACCATGAGAAATAGGGTTAAAACTTGCTCTCCAAACAAATCCCAACCCGGAACAGATTTCGTCCAGGCAGTCAGCGGAGCTCGCCCGGAGAACTGCGCAGGCCACGGTGGGTGCAGAGCTCAGAGCCGGAAAGCAAACAGCTGCTGTAGCCTGATTTGAGTTAAAATAGTGTGAGTGTTTAGTCTGGCGCACGGCTTCAGGGGAGATTGGCAGCTGGGTCAAACAAAGTCCTTCCATTGGCTCCCTTCCCAGGCAGCTTCTGCTAGTATTTAGGTACTAGTGCAGTGTAGGGCCTTTTTCTCAGGCAAAAACCTAACATCTGACCGCACCCTCTTCGCTTTTTCCAAAAAAAAAAAAAAAAAAAAAAAAACCAACCAAAAAAAAAAAAAAAAAAAAAAAAAGGCTTCTTTTTTCCTTCTTTCGTTAAGATAAATTCTCCAGTAGACACTCTCTCCCACTAATTGTGTATTAGCAACGTATTTTATCTTGAGAGCTGACGCACTGGCCTCTCAACGTGATGTGGAAAAGCAGCCTGTTACAGTGCTGGATTAATAAAAGGGCCTTTATGGTTTGTGAAAGAATATCTGTGTGCTTTGGCAGGAAACTTTTTGATCTACAGTAAAGCCAGAAGACATCTAGGTAAGGCTGCTATCAAATCTACTTTTGGGGGGAAGTTGGGCAGTGGGAATGGTTAATCGCAATCGCCTTGAGTTTGGAGGGTACATGTTCACTTTTATAGAAGTTTAAAAGGTACTGACTATTGTTTGCTTATTTTTTGTTTATTTGTTTAAATTGTAAGGGAATACTGTAGTCTGTAGTTTTACGATCTTGTTTTCTGCTTTGAACCGATTATTGTGGATATAGAGTTTTATTATATAGCAAAATCTTTGTAAACGGCCACAGAAAGAAAGTGTATTTTGAAGGGAAATTGACAAGTTTTAAAGAGTAATTGTACAATCATTTGAGAACAGAGGAACAGTGCATTAGACTAACAAGGGTTTAATTACCAAAAAAAGTTTAATGTTGCTTTGGAAGGAATATTAAGTATGTTGTCTTTGTCTCTTACTTTTTAATTTTAGTCTCTGATTTAGCCTGTTGGGTCACATTTTTTGTTAGTGCTGAAGGCTGCCATGAATCCCTAATGAGGCCCTTTGCACATGATTTTGGCACTTGGCCAAAATCAACTTCCCAGCGGCAAGCTTTCTCTAAAGAACCTGGAGCAATTTTTTTTTTTTTTTTTTTTTTTTTTTTGATTAGAAATCATGTCTGAAAGCTGCCACAACCAGTTGTGTAGGCATGTCAAAATGACTTTATACAGTAAATATGAAAAAGCATGTTTTATCGAATATTTCTTCATATTGTTGCTTTTATCATGATGGATTCTTTGCTTGTTGCCACCTAAAATAGGTTAGAACAAGCACAACCTTAAAGAAGACGATTTACCTGATTTTTTGTTTCTCTCAGCAGATCAGAGTAGGGATGATGATCTCCTTGAGCAGTATACAGTGCAAAAGTGTTTTTCAAAAACATTCAGGATAAATAATAGATGAATTCCTAAAACTGTTAATCTCTGTAAGTAATACTCAGTGAACAGTAAGTAATTAAGTTTTCTAGAAGTTTCATCGTGCGCACAACTAAGCTTAATATTTTTTAATAGGATTTTTGTATGTGGTAAAATATCGTGGCATTGGATTTAAAAATGTTAGCATCTGTTGTATAAGTTTTAGAATTTATTAATACTTTGGTACTATTTCTAACCAATATTATAGTACAAATGTCTGGCATATAAATATGGCCTAATAACTTTAATTGTATTTGATTGCTGTTTCACAATAAAAAAGATGAGTGGTCGTGAAAAAATTCTGAAGCTTGAAGACACTTACATCCGATTTTGGGGACTGTAATTAATTAATTTTGATATTACTATAAGTGAATTTTATCATGTAAGCTGATGTGTTATCTTATAGTACAGTGTTCTAAGAGTTAAGTTCACAAGTTGCGATAATATACTTACAGTAATTAGATATCAACAACTCAGATTTTATATAGCCACTTCCAGCAATATATTTAGACAGTAAAGTTAGAATTTCAGAATACTGGGATATCAGTAATCTAGAGTGCAACTTTTTTACTTTAATATAACCATTTTCTTTCCTCTTAAAACGTTGATGAAAACCTGATTTTGTTCTTTAAGAGAAACCTGATTTAGAGCTGTCTTAGTAGTTATGTTTATCATATATTTATCATTATGCTTATGTTGTTTATTTGGGTCATATAAAAAAAGGAACATAAACTTTAAGTAAAATCCAGGATTAGAAAATGCATCTTGATTCTCATTCATTCAATTTATATATAAGTGTGTATGTGTGTGTGTGTATGTGTGTATACACTTTTTGTATTGTTATGCTGTGGAACGAAATTTGATATTGTATACACGTTGCTATTAGTTAAATGGAGACATAGAATGTTTGAAACGATCATATCAGTTAACATTAAAATATATAAATTTTATAAATTGACAAAGGGCAATACGTATCTTTATGGAAATTTACCTGGATATTTGCTTTATTTCTATGCAAGCTCACATTTTGATTATCATTTAATGTAATTTTTATTTTGTGAAAAAGAAGTTAATATATACGATAGGTATTTCAAAATGTGGATAAAAATGGGAACATTTTAAAATTTACTATCATCATACAGGTGCAGGAAAAATAGAATAGCTTGTCTAGTTCCAAACAAGATTCTCCTTAAAAATTCTCTTTGAATTCTATTTTTAAATTTAATTTTCACCTTCACACACACATTGTCTTATCTTTTATTTTTTAACTATTTCTTAATCAATTATTTTACTTGACATTGAAATTGGCAGCATGTTCCTCTAAAATTTACTATGAAATATTTCAATTTCAACTTGCACATTTTTTGTTGTTGTTAATTAGAGTCTATAGCAATGTAAATGCTATCAAATAGAAAACTTTTAAAGTACACAGATATGTTAGTTTATGAGTACAGAAGAAACTTAATTATACACATGACAAATGACAAATATTTTTGAGTTAAGGTGGATATTGGTAAGTATCAAGACAAATTTAAGTTGGACGCTTTACTGAAATAGCTAAGAATTTATTTTCTTTTGCAATAGCAATGAATTGTAATTGAGTATTTCAATAATGTAGGCTTTTTGGCAGAATTATTAGCTAACTTTCCTTGGGACCATAAATGAAAAACACTGATTACATTTTCTTCTTGAGTTGACGTTTTAAAGACAGTATTAAAAATGCAATTACTTTCAAAAAGAATATTTCAATATCTTTCTCGAATTCATTCTATTTGTGAAGAAACGCTTGAATGATTTGCCTCTTCATCATTTTTCCCATGCTTTTTGGTAAAATTAAAACCTACCTTACTTTACAAAGTGGAAACTTTTCCACTCTTCGTAAAAAGTGAAATTCATTTGTAGTTGTCAATTTAAATGTTATGCTTTTACTATTTTAAGTATGATGGCATTTTTGGTTTCAATTATATATCATGCATATCATATGCTTGCTTTCCTCTAAGTATAAAGAGACGTTAAATAATCAAGTATCAACTTTATATCTATATTGAAGAGAAGGCTTTAAAACTGCAGTATTTTATCCACATTTTTAAAAATTTACCCCCCAATTTTTAAAATGTGAGGAATGCTTACAACTGGGCATTTTAGATGCGCGTTTCATCATTTAAATGAAGTGCTTTGTTCTAAATGGTCTAAATTCCAGCAATGAGATAACTGTATTGCTACTTTAGATAGAACGTAATTATTGAATTTTGGCACAACTTCAGTGACCTCTGCCATGAAAGATTAGGATATGGGGGATGATGTTGGATATGCAGTAGCAAAAGTAGATAAGCTAAGCACATGAAGACACCGACCTTTGTTGTTTTGGAAAAAGTATGTGCTAAAATAAAAGGAGATACTTTTTCATGTAAACTGCTGATAATATTTTGTCACTTTATTAATACACATAAATCTGAAAACATTAAAAATTAATTATAATTTGCAATTAATTTGTAATGCATTTGTAAGACTTCTCCCATTGAATTAACTACAGTAATTTATTCTTTTATAAGATGAACAACCATTATATACAAGCAGGTATCTCAATAGATGACAAAATAATTTGTAAAATGTCCTTTGATTTAAATGCAGTTACTGTTGAATAAAAAAGAATAATGCCCTCTGATTTTAAGTTTTTCATATTAAAGAACAGTTGATTTGCACTTGTTGCATTTTTTCCTTTATATTGATTTAATTTTTAAGTTATCATAGAGTAAATATTGTATTTGATACAGTTTTTAAACATGGTAGGATTCAGTTTATAAGCAACCTGACCTATTTTATATTTAAAAAGCAGTGATTTATGTCTAGCTCTATGTTCTTCTCTCAAAGTCAAGACAGAATAGATTAGCAAAGGGCTCTACTTTTTAAAGCTCAAAATATTTTTGTTAAGTTCTGAAAAATTTTTGAGTTCTCTCTTGTTTACATATTCAAGTGTATATCTGTCTACCTACTGAGACATCTATCTCATAAGTATTGGTTCTTTAACGAGGAAAGTATAGTAGCAGGCTCTAAGGCCATTCTTATGCCATATTACCCTGAATAAATAACATTTTTGACTTTCTTATTCAGGCTTAGTCAATATGAATCTGTTTAAAAGATGATTTCAAAACTGATGATTCAGATCATTTAAAGCACTAGATATTCAGCATATATTAGTGGCCATTTACTTCTTTTTGCAATGACTCTAAATGCTCAATTATTGGTTTTAAAGATTTACTAATTTATAGAAAATACGGAGTGCCGTAATTTGCTTAAAAACTATTCAATATTTAATAATTGCCTCTACTTTGCTACTACTGAAATATTGCATAATAGCGCACTCTAAAAATAGCATGAGATCATGCAATGCCTTACTTTCCATTTCTCCCACTAACATAAGTTGCATGAGTAGGAGGGGGGGTGTTCTTGAAAACATCCATAAAAATTTTTCTTTCCTATGACTATCAATTTATTATTCCCAGGGATTTTTTGAAAGAAATGGTTGTCTTAGTTAAATGTTTAGATAAATGTATTGAAAATACAGCCTTTCTGTGCACTTTGGTTTTGAAATTAAAATAGAAAATAAGATTGAGATGAAGGATGTGGTGTATTTTTTATAGTAATTAATTACAATGAGCTCTTCACACATAAACAAACTCTGGAAAGATAGGCAGTGTACTCTAAGACCTGCCTTCCTTTACTCTTTACTTAAGAACCGCTGATAATGCTGTGGCAAAGACATGGTGTTAGTCCAGTTTGTATCATCTCTGGTGTTTTAGGCCCAGGCAATCATATCCCATTTTTAAATCTCTGGTTCTTGCTTCAGGGCTCCATATCACTGATACCCAATATTTTTAAAGAGAAAGGGGCTTGCAGCAGAGTCACACCCATTCTCCTTGCTCAGTGGAAGGCCGTTGATAGTTTCTGTGGCAGAAGCCATGTTCCTCTATGTAGAGTGATTTTTAAAAATCATAGTTTGGATAGGTCAGCTCAATCAATTGGAATAATCAGCACAATAACAAAACCAAATAATTTGTTATTCCTCCATCCCTAAACCTGTGCATTTTCCTGAAGAATGTGGAAATTATGCATGGAAGGTCCAGTTGTTTAAAACTGTTGAGTGCACATATTCTACTTGCGATGAGTTAATAAGCTAGGTTTTGCATACCAAATAGTATAATATCAATATATTTATTGTATCTAAAATATTTAAACAATGACAAAGAAATTGTGCTGAAATTAAACTTCTGGGATTGGCATTATAATTCTATTTGAGATGTCATCCACAAATCTCTTTTTAATAGCCTTATTTTAAGACTTTAGAAAATTATATGTATATTGCCGCTGAATATTCTGTAGGATTCTAACCTGATCACATGTTTTTTCTTCTCCGTTCTTGAGACCCATTCAGAAATATTGGCTAGAGGAATTTTTGTCAACAGTCAATTTTAGATACATTCTAGTGTCTTGACATTCACAAAGGTTGATGCACATTAAATTCCTGCTCAAGGGTGATTTAGCTATTTCTAAAATGTCTTCAGTTGTCAGAGAATGAATCAACAATCATATAGAAACAAAAAAGGATTTGGAATTTTGGCAGTTGAAACAGAGTACTATCAGCTCAGAATATTTATAGAATGAAAACCTTTTCCCATTGACATATTTTTGTGCCAACAAATTTAATTTGGAAGCTGGTATTAGCTACTAGAAGACAGTAATAGACTTTGCAATTCAGTGGTTCAATGTGCCTATTCAAGACAAAGGAATGATTTATTGAATAAGTAGGGCTTAGATAAAATGTAAGCTATTAGGCTACCTCATATGTGGAATTTGTTTTAATTTTCATTCTCCAAACTATTAAACATGAGTGGAATAGTGTTTGCGTATTTTCAACATTCAGAATCAGCCATGTCTACCTCTTGTATAAGTAGGTAACCTAAAAGTAACCATGCATCTTACATTTTTGTAATTTAAAGCTTACTCAAGATCAGACTTGGAGTAGCTAAATCACAGAAAAGTCTGGAATAATAATGAGATGAGATTATGTAGCCCAAAATGAAATTACATATAAAGCACAGGTGTGGTCAGATATACAAATTGCACCTCTGGTACAGCATCTCCTATCTTACTTGAGAAAAGTACAATTTAAAGAAATTTCCAGATGTGCAAATGCACAGCTGTTTTCTTCTAAACTAAATTTTGCAAAAATGAACTAAATTATAATGGATTTCAAGGCACTGTATTTTAATGGTTTTTAAATTGGATTGGAAGCATCATTACTAAGTTTACTAGATGAAGGGAATTATTGCTTATGAGTACCTGGGACAATTTAGGTGGCAGCAGAACTATTAAGGTATTGGAAATTACCATCAGGTGAAAACTTATCGTAGTTTTGTGAAGACTGATTTTTATGTGTGTAGATCAACTCTCTGTCTTTATGTCCTTTTTGTTATATACTCTCCTGACAGCAAGTAAAATGATCACACTGTAGCCAGAAAGAATGTGTTTGCATTTGTACATGTGCAAGTTCACAAGATGTTGTATATGTGTGTGTGTGTTTGTAAATATATAACATATCTTTGTTTTCATTGCCTTATGATAAGGAAAATATCAAGTGTCAGATGGGGGTTCATTGATAAAAATAGGGAATATTGGTAAAATGTTTTTGTCTATTGGATTATAAGCAATGACCATGAAAACCTGTGTTTCTGGAAAATCAACTTTTTTTTTAATCCATGCATTTTATTGGAATTACTTACATACCCAATAGAGATGAGCTACTGTCATTAATATGATCCCAGTAAGTAAAGGTCTATTCTTGACTAAGTTTCTTTGGTCTTGAAATAGACTTCTTTCTTTGCAGCTAGGAAGTAGCCAAGTTTCTAAAATCTTCTGGGGAAGGCATGTTGATGGTTAAGGGGAAGAGGGAAGGTGGCAAGTATGAGCTTACACTGGATCAGGAAATTAAAGAGCTTTACCCTGTGTAAGCTCAGAGATTTATCACAATCAGTCCATTAATATTTCAACAATAATTTGCTTTTCTAAAGAGTATTGCTAAAAGAATTCCGAAAATTTGACCTTGGAAGTAATTAGAAAACTGACTCATTTTTTTATGAGCGTGCTGATGGAACCCATTATCTATCCTGTCTACAACATATTTTCAAGTGATTGATTCTTGCCCTTGAAAGTCATTGATCCAATGGTTCAGATCCTGTGCAAAGTGCTTCATATATCTTATCTCACTTAATACTTTAAGTAACGATGAATGGTAGGGTAATTATCCCATTGTACAGATGGGAGCTCAGAGTGCTTATGTAAGTTTCTCAGAGTTCCAGGGCTAGTAAGTGTTGAAGGCAGGATTTGAACCTGTGTTAATTGTGCTCCTAGCCTATGCTGTTGCCTGTTATACTACAGATCTATTGATCTTTGACCTTGAGAATATGAAGGAACATTAAAAATCAATCCTATTAGTTAAATGATTTTTTTTTCCAGCTGAAGAAACAGAGGGCTAGAAATATTGAAATCAACCACACCTAGATAGTAGTGAGAGATAGAAGGTCCTTTACCCAGTAAGTTTCCAGAAGTACTTTTAATTTTGTTCTGTTATGCAATAGCCGGTGATCAGCACACCAGTGGCTTAATACAGTAAGGTGTGTGGAAAAGCACAACAGGGGGAAAATTCTTTCAATTAGGAAACTGCACTAACTTGTTTGGTTAACATATGCATTGTTATGAAAGAAGAGGTACAAGAGTTGGAGAGGCACAGTGAGTTTTCCCCATGGCCACCAATACCATGCAATATTCACAAGCAATTCTTTAGGACATCCTATGGAAGCACACACTCAGAATCCTTGCTGAAATGCTTAACTGCTCTGAAACCAGTGCATCCCACTAGACGATAGTGTCTCTTTATTTTAAAGTTCAGAATTTTAATTTTGCCATGCCGTGTGGAAAGAATTGTGGAATATATTAAACACAAAACATTAACAACTGTTTTAAAAAGTAGATTTTAGCCTCTATTGATAGGCCTGAATTTTTTTTTTAAATGAGGATATGGGCAAAAACATTTTTATAAAGTTGCGTATTTTATTTTAAATTAAATTTCATGTAAGGAAGGATATTACATTTCAAAATAATTGAAGAACACTAAAACTGTCTCAAAATCACTTTGCAACATTCAGATGTTTGACTTATTGACATTTAGGGCTGTGATCATTAGATGTTATTTTTCCAACTTCCTTATTTTATGCAGGAAATAATAGTGACTTATAAAGAAAAAAAAACAAAAAACAAAATGGCCTTTTTGCTCATAGTAATAATGCCAGTGTCTGGGACAGCTGGCATTGGAACACAGTTCTTCTTGCTTCCAGTTTTATAGTCCTTTTGCTACAGAAGGGCCCCTTATTCTGTAAAGTCATTTATATCCAGTTGTAAATATATATATATTAACTTTAGTGGTGTGGAAATACTTCAAAAGAAGAATTTAGCATCATTGGTAAACATAGGAAAGACTAATAAAAAGTATATATAACTGAATATAAACTTGTCCATGAATTACTGTTTCTGTAAAGTCACACTATTAGAAGTTTCTAGTTTATAATTTCATCCTTGACTTACATTCTAGGGCCTTTTGATCTTTTAATGAGTTTTGTTGAAATGTCTACCTAGCATCCTTTCTGAAAAAATTCAGATGGCCCTTTGGATTTCTTTTCTTTTTTGATAGAAATTAATTTCTTTTCATTGGAGTTTTTTCCGTCCACAAATCTGAAGCATACAGCTGGATGGACATTTTATGTATGCGTATATAGATGTAGCTTATGCACATATACATGTAATTACCTTCCAGATCAGGATATAAAAGTTTTCGGCATTCCAGATGACTCTCTTAGGCCCATCTGGCATCTATATTCATGAATTAGGTTTACCAGTTTTTGATTTTCATATAAATAGAATAACACTCTATGCATTGCATTTTTTTGTCTGGCTTGTGCTGTCTAATATTTTGTCTGTGCTATTTACCAATGATGCATATAAGAGTAGCATGTTCTTTTTCATTGCCATGTAGTAGTTCTTTGTGTGAATATACCACACTTTATTTATCATTCTACTATGTTAATAAATAATTGGTTTGTTTCCAGTTCTATTTTAACAGGATTTTAAAAATGTAGATCAATCTGGCAGCAGAAAAGTAGTAGTTGTTTTTTTCTCTCTAATTGATGAAAAATGAAAATGAATAGTTTTAGTTAATGTACTACAAGCAGCCCTTGCTTTTCTTTGTATGGTGCTGTCTGAAACTCTTGCATATTGTAACCCTGCAAAGTGAGGACACAAAATTTCTGAATAATTGGTGGAAATATTTTCTGAAGAAGAGAATTATTATTGTTATTCTAAGAAGACACTGAAGAAAGATTCCCTAAAATATTTACGCTTTTAACCATCATTCCTTTGCCCTCTTTATTATGTCTCTGTAGCTATAATTGCGCGTCAGCTCAAGAGTCCATATTTTCAACCCAAATGTCAATTTCTTTCTTTTTTTGAGTCCTTATGGATTGCCAAAATTCTTTGACATAAAGCAAAATTAGTTAAAATGTTAACTTTGACTTGGATTAATATGGGATGAGTCAGCATATTTAACCACATAAATTCATATGTGAACAAGATAAGATACAATATTTGACAACAGAGATAAAGGTTTGTTTTGAAAGTAATAAAATTAGTTTTAGTGAGATGTGTGTGTTTTACTATTGTCTATGCCATTTTTGATTATTAGCAGTTCATGTGACTCTATACTCAAATCGATAAATTCAAAGATAATTTATTCTACTAGGAAAACACAAACATTATTATTAAAAAATTTTAAGGTTTTATTGTGGAAAATAAAGGATAATATTAAACCAAATTATAAAATTTTTTGACGTTCTTAACAAACTCACCTATTGAGTTTATTTACAAGCTTCTATCTACCATCGGAGTGCATACCCCAAGTGCTAATGAATGTATTTATTTCATAGGCTTTATTGACAAACAGTCTGTGCTTGTCAAATGGGTATTATTCACACTTGCTAATAAGCAACTGCTTTACATAAAATAAATAACAATCAAGTAGGATGTTAAAAAGTAGTTTGCAAAGCTCTTTCATATAATACTCATATTAACTAGGGGAAGGAGAGGATATCACATTCCCCCTAACCCAAACAAAGAAATAATTAGTATCCTATAACCAGTAAAAACTGAGCTATGGCCTGCACTGATATTTTTTTTTTATCCTAAATCTGTTGTCTTTTATTATAACAGACTGTCTTTCTATAAACAATGGAACTAGAAAGAACTAGCAGCCTAACACAAAATCTCAAAAAATTATTTTAAAGAAAACTGATTTTTATATACATTTATTATGCTACAAACTTTCCTTATTTGTTGGAAATTGATCAACAAACAATGATAACCAAATTTGTGTTTACAGTTACCTGGTATTATATTTTAAAGATATTATAGCCCCTAAAAAGAATAATACCACTTTATAATATTTTTGTTTTTAAATACCGGTTCAAATTTGGGCAAGGTCAACGAAGCTTAAGCCTTGTTATTTTTCACTACTGTACAATACCCAATAATGAGCTGGCAATAAGCTTCTCTCTCAGATTAAATTCATCTAGAAGGATCCTTCACAATTAAAATATATGATTGACCCTACAAAATTCTACCACTGTGCTTCTGCTCAATTAGTTGCATTTGCATCAGATAGGAAAAGAAGACCAACTTTCTTAAATGTCTTTTTTCCCCATAATCTTATCTTAGTATTAAATACATTTATAAATGAGTGCAGTGTGTGAACTCTACAGAATACATAAGCTAATGTGAACATTTAAAAATGCTAGTTTTTCGTATTATTGTGCTGTCTGTATAATATCATTGA
This sequence comes from Tolypeutes matacus, assembly GCA_026826555.1. Classification (NCBI taxonomy): domain Eukaryota; kingdom Metazoa; phylum Chordata; class Mammalia; order Cingulata; family Chlamyphoridae; genus Tolypeutes; species Tolypeutes matacus. The sequence goes on from JAKSZT010054524.1 coordinate 9,101,067, forward strand.
CTTTGAAAAAATGTAGTTGACTTCAAAGTATTGTCATCTTTAACTATGGATGTCACCTTGCATCAATTGGCCTTAATTGACCCATGAAAATGGGTGGAGTTTTTCTGATCTCGCTATGTAGAGGTTCAGGTTCACAGTGTGGATTTGAGAACAACAGAATGAATCACTTTACAGGAAGAAGCTGATTTTAAAAAAACAAATGTTATTTACATTGCATTCATCAGAAATAGGTAGCGATCAGAAAGGAAACAACTGCTGAATTACTTAAGGATATTTTTTAAGTGCCTCCACTTGGGTATCCTTAACTAAATATGTCAACTTCATATCCATACCCTCATGAGGAAGGAACTGAACATTTCATTAGAAGCATTTTTCTTACTCCTTGGTTAACACATGTCTATTCTTCTTTCTGTAAAACTTCAGCATTTTCTTTTAAAAAAATCAGAGTAATTACTTCATCAGTCTCCATTTCTGTTCCCTTGTATGTCACTGCTCATTTGCTTTAATACAACTGCTATAAAAAGCGAGCATGGTCTTCAGAAATAAGTATTTTAATTCACAAAACTGACATAGCTTGCAGAGATACAGGCAATATATATATATTCACTGAGGTTAGCTTAGTCCTTGGAAATTATTTTATGCTTTGGAATTTTAAGCTGGCATAATCTAAATCTATGGTCTTTCTTAGTGGATTTACAAAAATTTCTGGGGAAAACAATAAATTTGACTTTTTTTATTAATAGTACTTTTTTTGAAGCTGTAGATATTTATACTCTGAGAACACTGTTTTACAGTCACCAGTTCGATATAGAGCAAGAAGTAATATATCAGTAGACGATCATTTTTCCACAATATTATTTTTTTGTAAAACAAAAATGAATTTATATTTAAGTAGGAGGAACAATAGGAAGAACTGAGTATGTTTTTTCTTTTGCCAAAACTAACTGTGAAGCAATAAAGCACAACATTTTTAACCAGTTAAAACAAGTTTTAAAGACAGAGAACTTAATGTCTCTAATAGCCCTCTTGCTATAATCATAGTTAGGAGTATAGGTAATCAATAAGCTTTCTTTTGAGGGAAGAGATGTTTCTTTTAAAATTTTTATATATTTTTCCTTGTCTTGTTTGTAAGAAATAAATGCTTACAGAAACAAACGAAAAAGACAATTCTGGCCAAAATGGACCATAATCACGCCTAAACTCCACTAAGGAAAAACTTGCCATGTGTGGAATATTGTTCTCCTGTCCTACCACAACTATTTATTCTTTATTCGTGATAGGCCCTGATGCCTACAACGAACAAGGAATATGAATAAGAAATAATATTCCATTCTGATGCATGATTGAGTTGCGTTAAAAATTATATAAAATTGAAGTCATAAAGGATTAAAGAGGTATAGATTATCCTATTTTTTTTTAAATTAGTAATGTTGATTTAAAAATACAAGCAAAGAGTCTTTTAGAAGGAAATGTTAAAACATGTTTCAAAATTAAATGATATGCCTTTCACCCTATTTTGCTCTTCCAGGCTCTGATCGGTATGAAGTAGCTGTTAAGTAAATGATACAAGAAAGGAAAATATGAACAAAGGGCAGAGAATAGCCATAGACCATAATAATATCTGTCTCCTCCCATACCCCTATTAAAAAGGTATTTCTGTACCCATGAAGATTATAACTTAGTTGGGAATATTGACAGAAGGAACAAGTATTAGAAAATTAGAAAATGGGCTGTATTAGTCAGCCAAAGGGGTGCTGATACGAAGTACCAGATGTCTGCTGGCTTTTATAAAGGGTATTTATTTGGGGTAGAAGCTTACAATTACCAGGCCCTAAAGAGTCCAATTCAAGATATTGTAAGAGTTACTTTCTCACCCAAAGTCTGTTGCCATGTGTTGACTCAAGATGGCAGGTGATGCCTGTGAGGGTTCAGCCTTTCTCTTAAGGCTCCGGGGTCCCAGCTTCTTCCAGTCTCAGCTGTAGTCTGGATAAGGCTCATCACTCTTCCCGGGGCCTAGTTTCTTTCTGGGCTAAGCTGTTCTGTTCTCTCCACAAGGCCAGGTGTAGACTATCAGGGTTATCTCTCTTCCTGGGGGCCATGACTATGGACCACTCTCTCTTCCTGCCTATCTCCTTCTCTGTTCTCTCCTTCTCCCTAAATGTTTTATTCCTAAGGGGGCTGGGACTCTATGCTGAGTCACACTCTAATGATGTGGTTGGATCAGAGCCCTAATCTTAACGTAAGTTAATCAGACATCTCAGCTGAATCTAATTAAAACGGTTATCAAGCCAGAGGAACTGCCCAATTTACAAACATAATCTATATTTCTTTTTGGAATTCATAAATAATATCAAACTGCTATATAGGCTAAATGTAGAACTGCATTTATATATACGGGTATGTTTTTTCTTACATGCTTTTACTTAAGAGAAAAACATACTGAAGACCAGCAAAAATCCTATTGACCAACTTTTATGGAAAATACACTGTACATACCTCATGAGCCTATTAGAAAGGTGATTGAATTCAGGAATTACATTACTTGATATGCTGTACACACAAGTGTGAAACCTATTCTGATAATGCAACTGGCACCCTATTTGTATTTCTATTGCAGAACAGAAACTGGTATATAATAGTTGCACAACAAATATATGTTGAGTGAAAAAAATGAATGGATAATCATAGTAAAATCAGTGTTTGAACCTCTAACTGGGTTGGACCTTCTCAATATGGCTCACTTCCTTAAAGAGGAAAAGTTTCTTAAAGACTGCACTGGGAGACTTTATCTTTTAATGGTTCAGTTACTTGGCAAAACAACAGCATCTAATTAAAACTTAAGTATCCTGAAAAGTCGATTTAATTCCCATTTTGTAACAACATCAGTCAATGAAAATGACAATTCCTATATATGCATGGGAGCCTGTGATCATCATAGTTGTATTTGGTCCACAAAAAAATGAAAACTATCCTCAAGGATTTAATGACCTAGTTTATAATACAATTTAAAAATCAATTAATAACAGATATTTAAAAAACATAGTCTATTGTTATCCATGTAGATTTAAACTTAATTTAATTTTTTGGCCCCATATTGTATCATGGTCAATGTTTTGTTTTTCAAAGTTTAATTGTGTATGTTTTGGACTTTTTTGGATTTTTTTTTTGGATATGGTAAGCGGCTACTTACAGACCACAACTTCATAAAATAGAGGACTTTTATTGTTGCAATATATGAAGTCAAATGAACACACAGCGTATAGTCAGTCATTAAGAAATTTAAATATTTAATGAAGATGAACACGAAAATGTTATGAGCAAAGTATTCTTTAAAAATAGTACTAGCAGTTACTACTATGCCCCAGAGAGTGAACTGGGCTTCCGATAGAGAAGTTGTTAGAAGAATGGACGCTAGAGCCAGCTGCCCGAGTTCAGGTTCTACCTCTGTCACCTACTAGTTATCAAATCTTGGAAATTTTTCTTTCCTTAACTTACTTTCCTGATCAGTAGATTTATAACATTAACAGAATTTATTTAATAGTATTTATTAAATAAATAAAAATGTGTAATATCTCCAATTCAGTGAAGATGTATAGAACTTAATCCGGAAGTGGGAGGGAGAATGAATGAAATGGTAAAGGAAGCATACACCTTTGAAATGTTACTCTTTGTTGGTATGGCATCATTAAAGATGCATCAAAGTATCTGATATCTTGTCATCCTGAAGGTCAAAACAAAAAACAGTTTCTAAGAACATTGACCACTAAGTTTCTAAGAACACTGAAAAGTAGTGAATGTTGCCTGCTTCCTGTATTTTTTTTTTATTAACATTATTAACTGAAGGGTATGCCAGCCTTATCTTCCATTTATATTTTCTTTTGAAACATTTCTTCAAGGAATCATTAGTACATTAATTAACTAGGGGAAAACTTCAGAGAATCTACTTTGCTTCTTATAGTGCAAGTTTACATAAAAAAAGTAATTAATTTCAAGTTTCATATATTCTCAGCTTTCCTGTTGGGAGATGATCAAATGTACATTCTCAATTCTCTTTTCTCTTTCTGGAATCAATTGTCTCTCTTGGTTTTCTTTTCTGAAGTAACTGATTATTTTGATTGCTGTCCAAAGGCTGAATGGTGTTCACAATTATCAAGTTTTCTTCTTCTAATGTTAATTCTATTGTTTAGTAAATAAGTGAAAGAAATATCAGATGAAACCTGGTATGATTTTTAAAGCCTGGAAAGGAAAGAAGTATTTAGCTTAATTAATGTCTTTTATGTCCAGGTCTCAATATTTATATTGGGAATAACCCTTGAGCTTAATTCTGTTGTTTAGACATGAAATAGAATTCCACAGTCAAGTTAACCAATTTTTCCATTGAGAGGTATTAGTGTTAGGGTATTTTGCCCTGTGTAAAGTCTCGTTTTAAGAGACTTTAAATTTTGATCTATTTAAACTTATTTTTTTTTTTTTTAGTTGTAGTTTCCAGTGTGGAGAATTTTATGGTCTCTAATTCAATCTCTTTATAAGAAGCCCAATAGGTCCATTTTGAGAGCAGGATAGTCCCTCTTAGAAACAAGTATCTATTAGTGTAGAGCACGGTATCTTATTTATTTTCACCTAAATCTAAGAAGTTTTCCCAATGTGAAATCTCTTGCATTGTAGATACTGAAAACAATGTGTCTGGTCTCTCAAATGTTCACAAAAATATCAGGCTTACTGATATGATATGCATAAGCCAGGAAGATATTAACTGGAAAGAATATTTTTTTTTTAAAAAAGAGTGGAACTTTGGAAAGGGGCATGATTTGGTATTGGAACCATACATTAGATTAATGCAACCAGGTTTCAGAAACGAAAGGCTGTGGTACAGAAAGGATGCCCAGAATTCTTGACTGCAGCAAAACAAACAAACAAACAAACAAACAAACAAACATGTAGCAGAGAGCCTTGCACTTGTGTGCAGTCTGGTTGTTGCAAAAAAAATAAAGTAAATAGAAATGAAAAATACTGCTCAGTTGGTCTAGGAATTCCTAAGAATATCTATACACTATCCATCCAGCTTAATAATGAATTCAAATCACCTGTCACTGCCTACTGCCACTTCTTTCTCATAACATCCTTCCAAAACCATGTTTCATCAGGAATTAAATTCCCAATCACACAGGTTTAAGGTTATTTCCAAGACAGACTTTATACTAGGCTAGCTCATCCTGCATACTTTAGCAAAAATATTGTAGCTAGAATATTGCAGGAATTTTCCAACTGATCTCCAAATCTTTATCCTCTCAACTCTGCTATCTACTCTTTCCCTTTTGTCCAAATTTTCTTTAATTAAGAAAGATCTAATTAAGATAAAATCATATCCCTACTTTTCTAATTGACTTTTGTGACCCTATTGCCTGAATAACCAAATCCCAACTCTACAGCCTGGCTTTAAAGATCCACCCAAGGTTTACCTCAACCCATCTCTCTTAGCCTTTCTACTTTCCATAGTTATTTCCATGGTTAGAGACACAGAAAGCTTCTCATTTCTTGAACACACCATACTAACTCCTCATGATACTTCTACTATCAAAAATCCCACTTCCCGTTTTCCTTATCTAGAAAAATCTTATTTCTGACTCTTAAAACTATATCAATTTGGGGAAGTTATTTAATTGTTATAGACTCCTTGGGGCCAGATGTGTTTTAGCATTCAGATTAGTTGGAATTTTAGAAAACTTATATCATGGCTGTAGCATACATTTTGTTACTCTCCAGCAAGTTCTGGGCTAACAATCTATAATAAAATACACATTCATATTTTGCATTGAAAATAATGGGTGTTAACAATAAAAGAAGTAAATAAAGAATGTAAATAGCCTTTGCTCCAAAATTAATGGAACAGAAACTTGAAATATAATTCATTTTTCAAAACTATCTGAATCCTGAATGTCAGATTCCAAAAGGAACTGTAGCTCTCTAGTGACTATCTCATAGACTTCAGGTCTGGATTAAATGATATGACACGTTTAAAGAACTGGAAATCATGCCTGACACCATGGTAAGCATTAATCTATAGCTATTATTATGTTGCTTGACCTTCGTGGTTCCATTTAAATACCATGTGCTCTGCAAAAAATTTCCCCCAGCTAGTCAGAATCTATTTTGTAATCTTTATAATACCATTACAGATGTGTTGCTTTTTACCCCTTCATATGATTAGAGTTTTTTGCATTTTTGTCTCCAACTGCCCCTGACTAAAATATTTGAAGATGAAAGTATCTTATAATATATCCAAGTCCATGTACTCCCAGCACTCTTTCACATTTCATAGCATCTATTCCCATTCTCCTCCCTCTTTTTCACCTGGATTTTTCTTTTACTTCCCATGAGGAAAGCAGTAAGATTCTACCTTTTTAGATAAACTTCTCCCTACTTGGAGAAATCATAACTTCTCCCATTTTGCCCCACGCAGACAAGAACTTGTCATTAATTTGTACAGTAGAGGCAACCCCCCCTTCCTGGAACAGGACTTCTGCTTCAGGCTGCTAAGCTGGGTGAACTAGAATTTAAACACCTTCAGGCTTCACTTTGGTCATGTAATTTTTAACATATTTTATAGAGACTTCTTTCATTTCAGAAAAATGCAGTTTGAAGAAACTATGACAGGGAGTTTGAAATTATTTTAGATCACTTCTAAAGTGCTTAGACTTTAATAAAGTTCATTTGTTTTCCTGTTGAGAATCTAAAGTTTTCATAATAGTTTTATATGAACTTAAACTGTGATGGTCTGGGCTCTAAAAATAATATTGATTTGTATTTGCCAATTCTCTGAAAGATTCTAATTTGATTTCACAACTTGACATGCATAAACTTCATGTATGCCTCCAGAATGCCTTGTAATTTTTGTTTGGGGTGTTAAACATTTTTTAAGAGAGTAATTGTATGCAGGGCATCATAAAACTGGAGATGAAATTGGAAATTTTATGGGAACTTTAATAAGTGAGAGCCCCTTAATTCTTTGGATTTATAATAAAGAAGAAAAAAATGAAAATCAAAAAGGTTGTTTTGAGTTAGGACAAAAGGTAACAGGGATAACAATGAAGATGGAAATAAACAGATTAGAAAAGGTTCTAATAGGGTCTATAACTATAACCTCTTTAAGGGCAAATCCTTGGTCTTATTAGTAATTGTTTCTTTCCAAAAACATGTATATTGAGAATTCTTAATAGATAATTAACACTAAACTAGTCTTGGAGGATCTTTCTGTGAGGAAACATTTCTGGTTATTGTTTTGTGAGTTACACTATATAAGAACCTATAATGGCTCATTATGTAAAATGTTTCTTAACCTGCTTTGTTGTGACCACTACAAATATCAGGAAAGGTAATAGCACTGGTTCTCCAAGAAGAGATCTGTGTGTAAGCCATGCCCTGAGCCTCTAGAGTCATTTCCGATTTAAAATCATAGCTTTTAAGATTTCCAAAATTCTCCCTGGAGTCTACAAGCTTGGAGATGTGTTTAATGATTGAAAAGAATAAAAAAATTACTTTGTTTAGCTATCAGAGAATAGAAATTCTATGTTGTGGTTTTAATTGTACTTTGTGCTCTGCAAAAAACTCCCCCGAGCTAATCAGAATTAAGTAAGGAGACAAATTTCTCACCATTTCAACAACTGTTTTTCTAGTAGTCATTTACTCTGTATAGGAATTATGATGATGAAGTTTTTAACACCAATTAATACCACTCTAACATAATAAGATATGTATTATTTGAACTCACTATAGAAACATCCAGAATAATTTTTTAAAGAAATTAAAATATACCATTTGAGTTCACTTAGTTTCTTTCTGGTAGCCTTGTTAAAAAATGGGCATTAATGGATTTTAAATGAATATTCTGATTAACAATAGAGCTCAGAGTTTCAAAAAAAATTACTGGAGGATAAAGTTTTTGAAATTGTGTATGTCAGTAAAAAAGTAAAATGAAAGCAGAAGAAACAAAAAAAGTCCAGTATCAACTTAACTTTCTTGTTGCCTTACCCTACTTACTATCTTATCTATAAGTCAAAATACTTAAGATAATTTTTATGCTATTAGGAGGGGGAAATGTTGGTGTTCAGAAATTAATCAAAGAAAGTAAGTTCACTGAAAAGTAGCTGGAATAACAGATTTCTAATCATAGTAAAATAATGTCATTACCTCATGCATGATTGCTGCATGAGATTCTTGAAAACTATATAAATTCCTTTACTAATCTTTTGGTGGCAGAACTTTTCTCCTGTCAACACAGTTGTAATAATCTTCAAATGCAGAACCATTTGGGAGAAGGCTGTTCATAGGAGTTTTATTTTAGAGCTAAAACTGTATTTATTTAATGGTATGACCAATTTCTTCCTTGGTAAAGTATTTTTTTAACATGCAAGTTTTTATTTTTAAAAATGCCTTCCTTACAAAGTTAAAATCTGGAGAGTCTCATCTCCCCCCCCCCCCATAAAGCATTCATAAATATGGGCAATAAAGCTTGTTCTCCATTTACAAAGAACATTTATCCAACTTCTAAGAGGCAGTGCAATCCTCAGGCTGCCATAGTATCCAGGTTAGTGAATTTGCCTCTTTGTCCAGAATTTATAGCATAATTCCAAAATTTAAGAGGCGATTTTAGTATTGTTGGCATTGTCACTTGAACCCAGAGGTGACATTTTTTTTTCTGATTTACTTGTATACTACTTTAGATGCTCCATTCAAAACCCAAAACTCCTAAGGCTGTCTACTTTTAAACAAGTAACCACAAATTTTCAAGAAAATATTATTCCTCAAATTTCAGATCTTGAGTTAATTTAGCATTGAATATAGTTTAGTAATTTTATATTATTTATTGTTGGTAGTTTTACAAATGTATCAATGTATACCATCTTTAAAAACACTATTTTATCATGAAGTATGAACAGCTGATCAAAAAATTAATAAAAATACTAACTTAGAAGAAATGGGAATCAGGCAAGCACAGTTTATCCTTTGACCCAAAGGTGTTAATGGGAAGACAGTCTGTCTACCCTGTATTCAACCAGTGTTCCCATTTCCCAATGAGCTCTGCCAATTTTCTACATTTCAGATTGATTAATGACTTATGGGAACTGCCCTAAAATGATCTCCCAGCTGTCCAATATCTTGCCCCAAACTACAAACTACTTCATAGATCTCTATTTTAATATTCTGTTGAAGTGATGAAGATTGATTGGGGAGGTATATGGGGAAAAATTATTTTTGAAAATGGTATTTTTTATTTAAAAAATGTGTTTCTTCCCTTTTTCAACATCTTCAGGGTAAAGATTATTTCTTATTTATCTATGTAGAATCTTGTATATAGAGAATCTTTTCCTCATAAATGTTTATAGAATAAAATTAAGACATTAGAAGAATGAGCCTTTTGCTTCCTGTTGCCTGTGGGGTTTAAGGCAAAGTTTTTTTGGAGGGGGTGGGGGGGAAGGGGGCAAATCTGTTTTGTTTATTTGTGTTTGAAAGAATGATGGCATAATAGAATGAGAGCAGCCTCAAGGAGGATGAGAATTAAAGAAAGTTCATCAGTTTGTTAGTCCTTCCATTTCAGCTTAACATTTAAGACCTTTCTCATTACTCTTTAGTATGGGATGCAGTTGGTCTAAAACACTCAACAGTCTCTAAATATGCCATATTTACCAGAGTAGCTCCATTCACTTGTACATCCTGTTCTACATGCATGAAAATTCCTACCCTTATTTTTCCACCTGAAAAATGTCAGCTGATCCTCTAATACTCTGACATTTCCTTTGAAAAATCTTCCCCGGCTCCCCCAGGCAGAGTTGATTGTTCTTTTCCGAGATGGTACATATCTCTATCACAATGCTTTTCACATTGACTTACAAATATTCATTTACATACATGTCTGCTCTCAGGCTAAACTGTCAGCTCCTTAGAGCAGGGACTTTATCATATTAATTTCTGTATTCCCATCACCCTCTATTCTGTCTTTCATAGTTAGCATTCTATAAAAGGCTGATTGATCATTCTAAGCATTAAATTAGTATTTTAGAACAATAATTTCTTATTATGTCAGAATAATAAGAATGAAATTTCTTATTATGCCAAACAATAGTTTGTGTTCTCTGCTGCCCAGTTTTCCCCCATAAAGTAATTAATAAATAAAAAATACAAATGAACAGAGCACCAAATTTAGGAATGAGACAATATTTGTTTGAGAATTAAATTGGATAACTTGAATAAAATATCAAATAATACCCTATTAAGAGAAGATTGAGATTATAAAGCATTTTTCCAAAAATAACAATAAAATTTTAGGGTATAAAAAACTTATTAGAGAATATCTTATTTAATAACATTAACAATGAGCATTGACTAAATAAATGAATGGCTGAAGTCCAGCAATGTTAAGTGACATATTCAAGTCATATCTGTTAATGTCAAGGCTAGGGCTAGAACCCAGATCACAGTGTCTAGCCAAATGTAAAATACTGACTCTTAGAACACTATGATTTCTTTTGCTAACTTTTAAAAAATAATTTTAGACCAACAGAAAAGTTGCAAAATTAAGACAGCAAGTTCACTTATACCCTTCACTCAGCTTCCCCTAATGTTAACAATATTCAAAACTGTTTTCTTGCTCAAACCATTCCAGCTTTGGCCCTTAAGAAATTTTTCAGGCTGACATGTTCCATTTGACATGCCCCTGTCTTGTTTCGAGCACTTTCTTATTTTCTGGCATTGCAAGATATTGTACTCATTTTGTGTTTTTTTTCTGCCCAGCTCTGGAATCAATCATTTCTCTCAGGAGTTCTGGTTCCTTTTTTGGAAGACTGATATTTAGAAACCAAAACCTGAGAGCTAGGTGTGCTTATTGCTACTTGGGTGTTATCGCTTCTAGGATCTCTTAGCAGACTGAACAAAATATGTGTATGTATGCTAATCCATACATAAACACTTATCCATGTTTATTTCTACATCTATCTGTCTGTAAATATAACTGTGATTTAATATTGATGTTTCTGATGCCAATCTAATACCACAGGGTTCATTCTAGCCTCTCACCTTTCTTTATTTATAACCTTTTTTTAAAACTCAAATAATGACAAGTCTGGCTCTCATTATCTATAATAAGTATTATTTGTTCAGTCCTGGTGCACACATCAAGTAGTTACAGAAATGCTAATGCTTATTCTGTGATAAGTAGATTTACTGACCAGAGCAAATCAATTGTGTACAGTACTTTTTGCCTTACATTATCAGCTCAAAATATATATTTTCCCAAACTTACTTTGATTACTTATGTTCTTCACCAAACCCTTCACTGGGGTTATGCTATTCATTTATAATAAAATTGAACTCATTTGCCATTTTTGTATTCCATCTTGTGTTCCCCTCACGACCTGGTTGATTTTCAGTTATTATTAATTTTGGGTGGTTTGTGAAAAATTGCTATGTTTCTAAGAGATGAAATTTCTGAAGAGTAAGTGTCTTAGTTTACCAAAGGGCTGCTGATGCAAAGAACCAGAAATGGGTTGGTTCTTAATAATGGGAAATTAATTAGAGAAAAAAGCTTACCGTTCCCAGGCCATGAAAAGTCCAAATCAAGACACCATCAGAGATGCTTTTTCACCAAAGTCAGCTACTGTTGATCCTAGTGTCCTGCCAGGTGGAGAAGGTGGCCACCGATCTCTACCTTCCCCTCCAGAATCTACCATCTCCTGGTGCTCAGCTGTGGGCAACCAGGCATAGGGCTTGTCTCTTTCTGGCCTTCTCTCTCAGTCTTGGCTGCTTAGCTTTCTGCCCGAGTTAAGCTGTGAGCTCTCAGAGATATGGCTCATCTCTCCCTGGGCAGCTCTTTGAGCCTCTCGGGGCTTTTCTCCTTGAGCTCAGCTGTGGGTGACCCTGGAGTCATTTCTCTTACATTGAAGGATCAAATATGGCAGACTTCCTTTTCCTCTTTGTCACTTTCTGCATCTCCATTCATATCAGACCAAACACGACAGTGGAGACCCAAGCTAGCTCATGCCTTGTAGATGTGGTCCAATCAGAAGTGTCTCATAACCACAGGAATGGAAACGTAATGTTTTTCAACATAATGTTTTTCTTTTGGGGATTCGTATAAGAACTAGAAACTATCACAGTAAGCGTCTGGTTTATCTTATTTCTTTTCTATAAATGAGCATGCTTATTTTTTTTATATCTACTTCTTTCTTGCAAGAAGGGTAGCCTACTATAGGTAACTCTTCTGAAGCTTGCTTTCTTCACTTAGGAGTGTATCCTGGAAATCACTCCAAATCTTTTCAAGGGGATCTCTCTCTTTCTGCATAGTACAGATACATAGAACTCTGTTGTTTTGATCTGCCATAATACATTCAAACGCTTTCCTGTGCATGAGCATTTAGGTTGTTTTTGATATTTTGTAATTAAAAACAGTGCTGCAGTGAATAATTTTGTGCATATGTATTTTCTTATTTTTGGAAGACTGTCTTGAGGTAGATTCTTAGACATTGGATTGCTGAATCAATAGGTAGTGTTTGCTGTTTGCCCAATTTCCCTGTTGAAGTGTTGGACCAATTTGTATTCCCATCAGTGGTGTATGGAAGTGTGTCTTTTCCCACACTTTCATGAACAGAATATGATGTCATTAATTTTTGCCAGTCTGGTAGTTAAGAAATGGTATCTCAGTGTAGTTTTAAATTGCACATCACTAATTATGAGTTAATTCAAATATTTTCATACACTTGGGGGCGATTTTTATACTTTTTTCTGGAAATTGTCAGTTCATAATTTATGAATTTTTGTGTTTTTTTGTGGGTGTTTTTCGGTTTTTAAGAGGTCTTGATATAGTGTGGATATTAGTCATTTGTTTGTAGTATATGTTATGAATATTTTCTTCGAGTTTTTCAGTTGTCTTTTCACTTTGCAAATTTTCTATGCATATTTTTAATATTTTTAAGAAAGTCAAATTTAACAGTCCTTTCTTTTATTGTTACAATATTGTATTAGTCAGCCAAAGGGGTGCTGATGCAAAATACCAGAAATCGGTTGGTTTTTATAAAGGGTATTTATTTGGGGTAGAAACTTACAGTTACCAGACCATAAAGTATGTAACTTCCCTTATCAAAGTCTGTTGACACATGTTGGAGCAAGATGGCTGCTGACATCTGCCTGGAGTTCAGGCTTCTTGGGTTCCTCTCTTCCTGGCGCTGTTTCTCTCCAGTCTCAGCTGCTGTGCTCTTTCTCCACAAGGTCAGCTGTAGACTATGAGGCTCCCTAGGATTTCCCTCTCTCCACAAGGACAGTTGTGAACTGTCAGGCAAACGGCTGGTCTCTTTTCCCAGGGCCTTCTCTCCTTCCTCACGACCAAGGTCCTCTGTGCTTACTCCCTTGGGCTCCAGCATTAAAACTCAGCATCAGAACTCCAACATCAAAACACCAACTAACTCCTCTGCTCTGCCATGTAGTTCTATCTCTGAGTCCCCAGCCACCAAGGGGTGAGGACCCAACGTCTTACTGACATGGCCCAATCAAAGCCCTAATCATAATTTAATCATGCCTAGAGTAACAGACCAGTTTACAAGCATAATCCAATATCTATTTTTGGAATTCATAAATAATGCCAAGCTGCTATAAGTGTTTTTGTTCATACTTAGAAAATCTTTTCATAATGCATAGTGAAAGAGGGATTCATTTATTTTCTACTGGTACTTGTAAGGTTTCAATTTTTACATGTAGATGCCTAAAATCATATGGAGTTTATTTTTGTGTATACTATGAAACATGAACTTAATTTTACCTTTTTCCAGATGATTACCCAGTTTTCTCAAATGTCTACCATTTATTAAAAAGTCCTTGGCACAACTCACCCTGCAGTATGCCTGTGGTCCTTGCCTTGGCATGGACCATGTACTTTTCTCATTTTCTTGTTTCTTAATAAACACTTTACTCCCTGAAAAAAAAAAAAAAGAAAAACAAGGCCTTTCTATTCTTTATTTTATTTATTTATTTATTTATTTTATTTGTCTATTATTTATTTTAGGTATCAGTTTTAGACATGTTTCATAAAAAGAGCTCTGAAGTTTTACTTCATTTCAAAGCACTGGAATAATTTATAGAGTTATGTACTATATGGTCTTTAAAGGAAGGTAAAATTACCCCATGGAATATGGACCTAGTACATTTTTCTGTTTAATGCTTTAATAATTATGTCTGTTATTTTCCACTATAAACCAGTTTACAATTTCTAGCTCAAATGAGTCAGTTTTGTAATTTTTATTTAATTAGGATACAAAGCTAGTTTTGCAAATTTATTTGACTAGAGCCCTTCAGAACAGCCTGGGTTTTGTGTGTGTACATATGTGTTAATACCTTTGGTTTCAGTGGTTATTCCCCTTTTTTATTTCTTATGTTTATATTTGTGATTTCTCCCTGTTTTTTCTTTATCAAGTTAACTAGTGGTTTGTCTCTTTTGTTAATTTAAAAAATAATAAAATTAATTATTATTTAATCTAATTTAATTATTAATTAATTTAATAAAAGAGCTACTGCTTTTCCATTATCTAGTTTTCAGATTATTTTCTTCTTTTATCTTTATTATTCCTTTCCTTATTATTATTTTTTGGAATTTGTTTCCTTTTTTTCTTTTTCTAGTTTTTTTGAGAGATAATTCAATTCATTCATTTTCATGTTTTTGTTATAAACAAGAAGTGTTTATTGCAGTGAATTTTCCTTTTATCATATATGCAGTATTTACATTGTCATTATGTATTTTTAAATTATGTCATTTTGTTTGGTATTTCCCCTTTCACCTAATAGTTTAGTAGAATTTCTTTCTAAATTTCCAAGTGGAAAAGCCTTTCTTTGCTTTGCTTTTTAAAATATATGTATAATTTCTTATTTTACTGCATTGTGAGGAGTGTTTTTTGGAATACTTTTGAAATATTATGGGAGTTACTGTTATTTTCTTTTCATCTAATATATGATCAAATTTTGCAATTGTTCTGCAGGTACTTGAAAAAAAATGTGTATCCTCTATTATCAGGGAGTAGAGTTCAATATATATCCGTAAGATCTACCAAGTTATTGTTTTGGTTAGATATTCTATCTCCTTACTTATTTTTTTGTTCATTTGGTCTGTCTTTTGCTGAAAGTGACATATTAAAGGATCTTATTATTACACCATCTTGCATCACTTGAAAATTTTGCTTGATAAGTACAGTGTTGTGATTTCTTTAGACCTTTGCAGGTGCATGTCACCATGGGTGAGTCACAAACCATCCTCATTGGAATTGCCTTTTGCTCAGCATAGAAATAAGTTCCAATTGCTTCTCGAATATTTGAATACCATTGACAGAATTCAGAAGAGATCTAGCCTGTCTCAAAATGAATTCTATACCAATTCTCTTGCAGGTAATATTTTAGAGAATTTTCTCTGTATATTATTATGAAATTTGTTGTCTCAGAAATGGCTTATTTTATATTGTAATAGTTAATGCTTTGACCATTAAGCAACTGATATTTCATAAAACTTAGCCCAGTGTTTTACAGTCCTGGTTGTACATCATATCAGGAGCTTGACAAAAATGCCTAGGCCTAGGCCCCATGTCTGAGATTTTGCTTCAGTAGACCTGGATGTGGCCTGAGGATCCTGAAGCAAGAAGTTTGGAATTATGTTTGGCCCATTGCTGTAGTCCTAGAATTCTTACAAGTGTTCATCTCAGTCAATATTTTACTCTCCACCCAATCACTATGATATTCATATGCATTCAAACTTATTATGGTGCTTGGCTGTTAAGTGTTCCTTTCTGGACCTTGGTAAATTTGACTCAATGGTCACAACACATATTCAGCCATTAAAACGTGCTTAGTTTGGCAATATACAGTTATCAGGACTCTCCTCTGGATAAAGTAAAATGATTTCCCCAAGTCTATCACTTCTATCTTCCTAGGCAAGAAAAGTCAGAGGAGATGCAACAACACCTGATCTAACCCCTTTAAACAAAACTGAAGGTTGTGAAGTTTTAAAGAATTTGTTCACAATAATAATACTATAAAAACCCTTTGTGCATCATAATTATCAAGACATTTAGAAAATACTGTGTAAGTGATAAAAATACAAAGAAAGAATGTAAAAAGTGATTTTTAGAAAAATTATGCAAAAGAACTGTAACTAGAGAATTCAATCAAGCAAATGATATATTAGTTAGAAATCAGACTCTAATAGATTTGTTTTTTTCTAGATTTTGATACTATTTTTGTTATCTCATAATATCAGGTAGGAAAATATTCTGAAAAGTCTTTGTTCTGAGTTTTTAGTTGTTTTGCTAAGGCCTCAGGTTCAATTTCAACTGATCCTAGGTTACAAAATTGTTAAGACTGAAATCCATTCAGTAACTGGAAAAATTGACAAATGAAAGCATCCTATCCCTGCAATTTTCTGCAGTACACAATGGAAATACTAAGTAGTTTGCACTGTCCTATGTTGCATTTGGTTGTTAGTGTTTCTGTTAAACTGGTAAGTGAATTTTCATTGCCTTCCGTTGGAAAACACACAGTGTAGTAATTCAGAAGGTATTTATACATCCTTTAAGATTGATACTATGTTTTGCACATTGCACATTGACATTCATCTTTACAAAATATTCTGGTGTTGCTTGCTCAGGTGTGAGCAGTTATGTGTTAGCCTTATTTTTTTTCAGTGGTGAAAAAATTCTCTGCTTCAAGCTGTCACTGTGAATCTGTGAGATGACTAGAAGTTCAAATCTGTCTTAATTTCCCAGGCCTAGATGGCTCTACAAAACTAATTTCAATTTTGATGTAAATATAACCCTCGATTTCTCTTTCATAATGGGCATTGACATAAAGAGCTTCTTTTGTCCTTATTTCAGAGTTCTTCACTCTATGCTTTTGGAAGCAAAACCCTAAGCAAATGTCAAGAGAATTACACTATTCTAAAAATGACCAACTGCTTATTGTCCTGGTGTAGTCACAGTTGGAGTCTATCAGTGAGTCATTTTAGAGCCTCCAGTAATATTTCTCTCTCTGGAATCCTCTGTTAAAGAAAATATCCTATATTTTCCAAAGAAACCTTGTGTAAGAATTATCAGCAACATTTTTATTATGTAATAAAATTACCTTAATTCTTTGAAGGTAAACCAGTCTTGTTGGTTTTTACTCTGATTTAGAAGAGGTGACATGAAAATACTTAAGAAAGTCATAGCAGGTGTTTATATTAAACTACAAAAGGAAAAATACAAGGTCTTTCTTTCTGTATCTTGAAATAAAGTGAAATGTCTAGCTATTAATTTATTACAATTCTTTAATAAAAATAGATAATAAGGAATATAAATATACATAAGACTAAAGGAGAATCAATAAAATTATTTAACTTAAGAGGTACTCATGCATCTCCCCATATATTTAAATATCAGTTGAAGTACAGATGTTTTGCTATTCAACAGATGCCTTACAGAGATGTATGCATCACAACTGCATTCATGTCAGAATTTTGAGTGTGTCAAAGTGCTCTGAGATATTGATCAGTAGCTTGGACTAGTAAACAATTATTTGCACAGTATTGATCTGAGGTGAGGTCATTGTCATCAGATCCTAGTTCAATGAAAGGAGACACTATATACAATACTAATATTATACACATTTTTAACAGTATTTAAGGGAATGATTACTTTGGACAGTGTACTTGGTACAAAAGCCCTGGGATAGTGACTTTTATCTCCACTGGTTCTTTAGAAGCAAACATTGTGAGCAGGGACATATTAAATACAATTTTAAACTTTGGAACTAAACTTGGATATGTCATAATTATTTTTAAAGCATTAGTTTGGTTAATAGCTGCTCCAGGTTCATAATAAGCAGTGGCTATTAGAGAGGTAGTTTCAGTGGTTTTCTCCTTTTTTACCAGAAGGGGAAAGGGAAATTTTAGTGAGCCTGAGTTATACTGTGATCATACTTAATTAGTTGTGTGATTGTGGTATAAAGCTAAGAATAACAATGTAGCAGTTGCCATATATTCAGTATTTAGTTTGTGCCAATCATGTTGCTAGACATTTTATATTGACCATAACATATAAAATCACAACTAGCATTATCTTAGACATTTTGCACATACAGAAAAAAATTACAGAAAAATTAGGGAACTTACCCAAGGTTAAACTTCTCCATAATTCATTGTTACGTGTAAAATGTCTTTTCCCTTTAGTTAAACTAAACCTTGAAAAACTTCCTTGATCACACAGTGTAATAGTATTATAATGAGACAAGGATGGTGCCAGCTCTCAGCTTTCTAGGCAACAGTGAGGGAGTTACGCTCTACTTGAGGGACATCATTTGACCATTAGTATAACTGAGTATGGTGTAATTGTGAGCTATTTTGTAATAGGCGTTGACTGCATCTGGTTTTCTATATTGCTGCAATGAACAGGACTGTGTATTTCATGAAAGTCACAGTAGTATAGCTATAAACATGACAGATGAAGTTATATGTAACACTTGAGACAATAATTTAATGAACAATGATTGTAACATTCTCCAATGCCTTTCATTTAAAAAAACTTCATAGGAAAAAATCTTTTGTATTCTATGAGGTAATGATGGAGTAATTATGAGGCATTTTTTTTCTAATGAGAAAATTATACAATATATACATTGTATAAAAACTAAAGAGATGACAAAATACAATTCAGTAAATATGCCATCTACTGCACATTTCCATACATGTGACTATTTCCTCCAATATTCTCTGCTTCTCTAAGTGAACTACAGCCAATTTTGAACATCCTTTGAATTAAGTAAAAGTTCATGTGGTTCTTGGTTAATACTTCTAACTTTAAATCAAGTTGTTAAGAGCAAATTATGATGTTAAAGTCCTTAGCTCTGTGCTTTAACTTTAAAAACAACTTTAAGAAAACATTTATATGCCCCATATTTATTGAGGTCACTATGTGCCAGATACCTTCCTTGAGGTTTAAAGACAGAAATAAATGATACAGTCTGTTTGAGACATACAAGACATCTAGAACTTCTTACCTGAAGTTCATGGTCTCCATAAACATCTATGGAGAGCTTTCAACGGATCCCTGATACCCTGAAATGATATGTAAAATGTTGTGGGTTTTGGATTTGAGCATTTTACTAGGCAGATTGTTCATGGATTTCATCAGATTCTCAAAAGGTTCAGAATGTAAACAAAGTTAAGAATTACAAATCATTTTCTTCCTTGGCAATGGAAGTAAACTAGCTTTAGCTGTACATTTATTAAAATGCGAATAAATTTTGGTTCAAAAGTGTTGTGGCTTATCTACAGATCTAGAATAATGGCAGATCTAGAATACGAATAGAGATCTCTTGAGCTAGTCCACGGTTGTTTCCCACCATAGATTTATCTCATTGGCATTATCTCAATTTTTACCCAAACCCTAAAATGTTGGCTAACTAAATTGCCTGAAACAAGCTTTTTTCTAAATTTTCTTCATCAGTTAAATGGAAACATTGGCCTTTGTAAGCTTCTATGTATAAAATGGAAAACTCCAACCCAACATTAAACATCAAAACCCTAACCCAGTTTTTATGTCTGCTTAATTTCTGTAAGTAAAGTTAATGACAATCATAAAATTTAAAGTGTAATTTCCCTTTGGAGACCTAATCTCAGAGCACTGTTTATCCAAGTCACCATATCTTTTATGTCTAATAGTCATTGGCCATCATAATAATCAATGACCAAAGAAAGATTCCACTGTATTTCTTCTCTCCTGTGTCAAACTAGGATAAAGACATAAGCTAACATAATTTTAGATATTTCAACAGGATTGGGACAAAAAGTCCTGATTAGTCCTGTTAATCAGATAGCATAGAATCTGTGGATTCTGGTCATAAGTGATTTGGCTTGCCTTTTTGGCTTGGTGCTTAAGTTTGGTTTCTTGATGGGAATAATTCAGAGTCATTAGAAGGACAGCATTTATCAGATATTTAGTTTAAATGACAGTAATTCATTCCTTTTTTGTATGACCTCAGAAAATGTCACTTTTCACAAAGTGTATCTATATTTGAAGATTGGTTAGTTTATTTATAATATCATATGAGAGTTATATTAAGATTTATTTGTTCTTAATTTTAAAATGGGAAGGCATGATCTTATCAAAAGATGTAATGTATATTTCTTATTTTGCCATTATGAAGAGTCATGTTACATTTCATGTATTTATCTGACATTTTGCAACTGTGAGGCTGAAAGATAGAAGAAAATTAGGTCAGGTTTAGCCTTTATGAAAGGCATTTTTACTCTGACACACCACTGGGTGGAGTACATTGCTAGGTCAGAGTATAATATTACATTGTAGGGTAAGTTTTTCTGTGCCAGAAAGAAGAAAATCTTAATCAACTTTGAGGTTTTGTGTATTGTTTTAAAAATCTGGACATGTTTAATAAAGGCAAAATGACTAGAATATAATAGCAACATTGACTATGCTTTGGCATTATAACTTTCAAGATTCAATCCATCCTCCCTAGATAAGGTTTGACAACCTGCCTAGAAAACTCAGAGAGAATTATTTGGAAGAAGGCCATTTTATGTTCTGGTCAAAGGAGCAGCTGCAATTTGGTCAGAATCAGTATTTTAACTCTACATGGAAAAGCATAAAGCTTATTTTTGATAATGGAATCAAACTGTACCCAGGTATTGAGTTTAACTTTTCATTTGATATTTCTTTGATACAGCTTCTGTTGGAGCAGAGTCCTAATCTTATAATAAAATGATCCACTGTCATATGTGCCAAGGGACTATTCTTGTCAATAGCATTTACCTGAATTGGGCCTTCAGAACCTCATGAATGAGAATAATTTCATATTAAGTGTTAGTTCCATAAGATTGTCAATTTCCCATTCATTTTTTTGACCCTCTTCTTGAATTCTTTCTTTAAATTCTAAGAAAATGAAATTCAGTGGTGAATTCTAAAAATTTCCAACTTCACAAATAAATTGTGCTTCTAAACTTTGGTTTTTGAACTTTCAAATTTGGGTCATTTCATAAAACTATTTAGAATCTATAATTCAAGTAACAATTTTTATATTCTTTGAAAGAAAAGATTCTCGCTTCCTCCCTTTTTAAAAATTCCTTTAATATTATTTTCCTACTCACAGGACCCTCTTCATTTCTTCTAAGCTTCCAGCTATTAAATCTCTCCTTATAGTTTTCATATTTCCAAACCTTACCTCCTGCTCCATTTTCCATGTGAAAATGAGTTCTCTTTTATCTGTATTTTTCACAACCTTGTACTCTGCCCTTCGCCCAATTTTCTTTCCAATTTTATTAAAGATTCTTTATTTCTCCCTTCCCCCAAAGCATAGCATCTCATCTATTTCTCTGTACTTGAGCTGTGGTTTACCTCAGGGAGGGACTTTCTGGTACACACAGCTCAGCGCTACGATGATTTCAATGGTGCCAGCATATTTTAACCACATCATTATCATGTAGTCCCAAAGCCTTGTTCACTGAAAACACCATCTTTAAAAGGATTTAGTTTCCATTAATCAATTTTAGAAGTTGAGATTCAAGCACGTAAAGCACTTATTAGAAATGTCCCCTACTTGTTCCCACATTCATTCCATTCTCTTGACTATCTAAGAAAAAGGAATTGTGCAAGAGTCTTTTCTCCTTCCGTGCTTACCTCTCCTTTCTATACTCCAATGAGCCCCCACTGCCCCAAGTCTATTCTTCCATACAGTAGTTAAATCAGAGCATGCGGCAGGATGGCATTGTGTGAACTGGTGGCCACACAAGTACTTTGTATTCACTGGAGGTTTAGAAGTACAGCAGCTGCATATAAATATGCATAGTTGAGAGATTCATGATGGTGCCTTCTCATTCTAGTGCTGGTTGGCTGCAGTGCAGGCACTACAAATCAATGAACATTTTCCCCATCCATCAGCTGCTTCGCTTGCAAGCAGACAAAACACTTACAATGCCAGAAACCCACAGAGAGCTCCTTAGTGAACGAAACCTCCCTGTCACGAGATTCAAAATAGCCTTTTCCCTCCCACCCTGAACCTCCACAGCTCTCGACCTCAAATGTCTTTTTTTTTAGCCAATGTGGATGGCAAGCACTTAAAAAATAACACCAGGAAAGAAAGGGGGGAAAAAAAGGAGCAATGATAAATCAGGGTTTTGAGGGTCCTCACATTACACTTGTCACAAAACAAAGGACTCTTTGAGCATTAACCCTTTTAGAGAATAAAACCCATCATAAATATGGATCCGCTTATGTCGACTGTACTGCTTTACAGTTGCAGTGGTTCAGTATTGAAGCATTTAAGTATGCAAAGCTTTGTGCCATGCTGTGGCAGACATTTGTTATTTATCCTTAGTTATTAGATTGTTCTAGCTATTGAAGGAGTTATGACATGCTGATATGAGAAGAATAAATCCGAGATATATTTAATAGGAGAAACTATGGTTTCTCCCAGTGATTGAGCAATTCTGGCAAAGAGCTCAGTTATATTTAAATCATGAACCATTCAATCCATGTAAAAATTGTAAAAAGGGCTTAATTTCATTTAATAAAATTTCATATGCATTATATTAGTGGGTCAAATATATATTTCTTGATGGAAAGATATAAATTCATTACATCTAGAGAGTAAGCTTATTTTTCATTTTTGAATAGATTAACATTAGCAATATAAAATATTTCACTCGTGTAGAGTAATTAGCTATTAAACAACAGTTTACAACCCTTTGTCTGACAACTTGCCAATCAAGTTTCCAAAAAGAAAAATAATCCATTAATTTTTAATTCATTTATACATTCATTCATTTTTCTTTTCAACTGTTTGTCAAATACTTACTGTAGTGTCATGAGGCATAAAACAGTATTTGATAATTTCCAGAGTCCCTGTCTCTAAGATAAGACTATTCTGGTTGAAGAGATGGGAAATACAGTTATATAAATGACCATGTTACTTTCATATTTTAGAGAAATCTAGTTCAGGGTTTGGCATGTTGAAGATACTTAGTAAATATTTGATAAGGGTATGGCAAGTTTATTTAAAACTTATCTGGCTGATTAAATGTTTGGTTACCATATTGCAGGATGGGCAAAAACAAATACAGGTAAAAGATTTATAATTAACCATAAATAAGGCTGACCAGCCCAAGTTTTATTTGCTTGTGAGGAGCAAAACCAGGATTTGAACCCCTCTCTGCTTAACTCCAGAGCTCATCCATTCACTTCCACTAAGCCAGGTTGAATTACCGTGCAGAATGTGATAATTGCTCGAGTAGATCAGAAGAGGTAAAGATCATTTCCAGCTGGGATGACCAAAGAAGACATCATTAAGAAGGAGTCGCATCTGAGCAGGCCTTTGAAAAACAGGCACAGGAACAAAGCAAAAACTGAAGTGCACACAGGGGCCAGCATTGGCGCAATCTTATGTCTCTGGAAAGCAAGTTGCCAGGCATATGAAGGACATCACTTCCAGTGAAATGGATGCTTTCAATAACACCAGTAAAGAATTGCCAACCACACTCTTTACTTATTAGAAATAGAGTCCACAAATGGATTTATATTTCAGGTTTCAAATGAAAGTCATTTAAACTCTCTGGGCCTCAGTTTCTTCATCTCTAAAATAAGGGGCTTGACTCCTTATTTTGCCATGCTTTTATTTTCATTTTCTTCAAAATATAAAAACTGCTAGAAGTAACCAATCCACTGTGTAGCAGTTATATAACCTGTGCATATATACTTATCTTAGAGCACAAAGCATATCTATATATTTACATATCTATAGCTCTATATCTATGTCTATATTTATATAGAACAGTTATTTGCATTTAACTAGCTAATCGAGGCTCTAGATTTTATTTCAACAGAACTTTGGCTTATATTTCTCTCCAGTGCTTCCCATTAGCCTTTGAATGTAAACTAATTCTTATAACAATTTAATCCACACATAATTAGAAAAGTTTATGTATAATAAGAATATATCATAAATGCAAGATTCAGAGAGTATTCACTCTCTCATAGTATGTTTCTGTATTTCAAGCATTGGAGAAGATGTAGAAACTTGATATGTTAGATAAAGAATCCTCAATAAAAAAGGCATTTGCCCTGGTATTCAAATGCCTTTGAATAGATTCACAAATTTTCCACTGTTCTAGCTTATACTCCAGACAATATCCAAAGCAAGATTTTGGCAAAATTTATCAAATGAATATATATATATATATATATATATATATATATCAAATATATCAATATATATCAAATTAATATATTGTGCATGTGCATGTATGGATTGTGAAAGCTCAAAAGAACATTTCAACAATACTTGTTTATTCCTTACTCCAGAACTTTTCTTTTTTCTGTCATCATTTCCCCTTGTATTACCCTTTCCAAAAAAGAAAAGAAAACAGAGAGAGAGAGAGAAAGAGAAGTGTTTTCTTTCAATTTAGGGTGAGAAGAAAATTAAACAATATTTTCCCATAATTTTTGCATGGGACACTAAGGGGCTTTTAGTGGGAGCCCTTCCTTGAATAGAATTGCCCTGGATGGAATTCCATCCTGCCATTGTTGCAGGCAAGGCCATTCAGGGGTAACTGGATGTCATGGGAGTCCCAGATTCTTGCATTTTCCATCTTATACTTTCTCTCTTATGTCCTAAAAGTGAATGTTTTGACAAAACTGATTGGAATTCCATCTATTTGGAATTGAGCTGGATTTAAGTTTGTTTTAACGATTTGGATGAAATTGAACCTCACTTGCAGAAAACAATGCAATGCTTTGATGATATTAATTTTGATTCTGATCCTAAGAGGGGCTAGTTTAAGCTCATTTTGGTTAAATCAGTTCATGATCAAATTAGCTAATCTGCTTAACAAATATTTACTGAGCACCAACTATATTCATTAGTGCTCAGTGCTGTTAAGATGAAAGAAATATAACAAGGTTTCTGACCTTGATGGCTTATATTTTATGTAGAGAAATAGGATTACATCCTTGAAAAGTTAACCAATTTAAGATCTTATGTAAACAATTGTTAGATGAATGATAAGGTGTGCATGTCTTTTGGAAGTTCAGAGAGCACTAATTTGCAAAAAAAAAAAACAAAAAAAACCCACCCTATTTCTGTTAACTAAGTAGCACCAAACACCACTTTCTAATTGAAGAATGCTTCCAAGCTAAATTTGCCCCTGATTGATTTCTGAACAGGTACAAGTGAAAACGACTGCTCCAAGTAATGAAAGTAAATGAAAAATATTGAGCAAGGTAATAGCTTAATGCAAAGAAGATAAAACCAGAGTAATGGGTAGATGGCAGTAAATTTTGCTATCACAACAGAAAAAAACTCCTCACTTCAGAAGACGCACATAGTCTTTGTAGATATGATTTTTAGAACTTTAGTTTTATAAAGACTTTGCTGGTGGCAGACCTGTGACTTTTAAATGGGGCCATTGACTTTTTGTGAAATTGTCAAACTTTTGCCATGTAAAAATTAAGAACAAATGTTCTTTAGTAATTTCATAACCAGTCATGGAATTGAAAGCTTATATTTCAAGAAAAAGGAATTTTAATAAATACCAAAAAAGTACAAAAACATCTTAAAATTAGAATTTGGATAAAGTGTTAACTCAGTAGTCCTTTAGTCTTTTCATTTTCTTAGGTACTGTCTATATAAGCATCTATTTAAGTAAGCTGCAGGTGTAGTATAAACTTGGGTTGGAGTCAATATTCAGAAGATGTGAACTGGCTTTAGGTTAACCCATTAACTTTCTCACTGAATTTGATTATCTGATTTAAGCCATCTAAAGATCAGATATCTCAGCAACAACATGTTAAATAATAATTATCTTAACTACATTCCAGAATTATTGTGAGGATCCTCTAAGAAGTAAATAAGCATGTTCTAAAAATGGGAAAGCCTATATTTGAGACATTTGTCATTGCTGTTATAGAATCTGCTTTGTTCTATATTTTTATCCTAATATTCATTAAATCAAGAGTCAGTATATTTAAAATTCTACCTTTTAATAAATTTCCTCTAGGCAGAAATTATTGATGTTTTATTATTCATATTCTCATCTGATGCGCACATTTATTATTTTAATCTGTGGTTGGGGGAGAAGTGAAGGATGAAGAAACAAAGAATTATAAAAGTAGTCACTAAAATGATATTGTGGACAAATTGTGAGAAAATAACTTAGAAATTAAAGATTCGATTGTCATTGGTGAGCTCTTTATCAGTTTATTGAGCACTAAATTCCCAAACCATGCTATTTCTTAAAAAAAAAAAAGTCTGTCAAAATGTCCAAAGAATAAATGTCTTAATATTAAAAGCCAATTTTTATACTCAAAATCTACTATTGATTCTATAATAAAGTGCTACATGGTAGGAATGTTACTAACTAAACAAACATATTTTGGCAAAAAAAAATATATTAATTTTGATCAAGTTGATATTTCATTGTCAGTGTCCATGCACTGCAGATTCAATTTTCAAATAAAAAATTGGGCACCCCCCAAAATAAAACTTAATTAAAAGGACACCATCTAATATTCAAAGTGATTTGCTTGTTTCTTCTTGGCTACTTGAATCCAGATAGTAAAGTGAAATGATATTCACCTTGGATTTTAAAACTGCTTCATTTGTTCTTAATTTGCCATTTTCCAGATCACTCACTCACTGTTTTCAATAGATAAAACCTAGAAATTTCCAACTGTGTAGTCAGGGTGATGCTTTGGGTTTTGGAATGAGACTTTGAGAAGTTCAGAATCTAAATGTGCCATGTTGTGTCTGGGGGCATGTTACTTAATCTTTGAGTTTCAGGCTCCTATTCTGTGAAATGGTAATTTTATCATTTCCTTCCAAGTTCCTTGTGAATATGAAATAGAATAAGATATATGTAACACAAAAGATTGAGCTTGATGCCTGCCCTGTGTTGAATGCCGAGTAATTATTAGTGTTACTCATCCACCCACTTATTAGGTATTTATCTGTTAGGTGCTGTGCTACCAAGTGAAAATATGAAGATGATTCTGACACATTCTGTGCCATTAAGGAATATTCAGTATGGTGGATGAGAGAGAGATGAGGGCAGACAAAATAGTAGACAGTTGTGATATACATAATAACTTGTGCTCATGGATAAGAGGAAAGAGCTAATGGAGCACAAAAAAATGTCTAACTCAGATTTGAAGGAAGAGAGTTGTTTGCCCATTGGTTTAATCATTCAGTCCTTCAACTAATACTTATTGCCAACTATGTTCTAGTCATTGTCCTAGGAGCTGGGACTATTATGGTGACAAACAAAAAAACAGATACTGTATGCTATATGGGAGCAGGTATCATCTAGTGGGTAAAGATAGTATTCTGATAATCACTACAATAAATATAAAATTATAGCTCTAATAGTCGTTACAAAGTAACACAGCAGTTCTCAGCAGGGGGTGATTTTTGCCCCCCCCCCCCAGGGGACAACTGGCAATGTCTGGAGATATTTTGAGTTGTCATAATTGGAGGAGTGCAACTGGCAGCTAATGATAAGAATTGTCTAGGCCAAAATGTCAATAATACCGAGGTTTAGAAATCCTGAAGTTAACCCCACCACCTCTTATAGGATATAAGCCTATGAAGACAAGAAGAGTGCTTTTCTATTTTTCACTGATCTATCCCTATTATTGAGTGAATAAAGATATCTTTAAGTCTAAACATGTTTAAGTCCTGTGAATGTGCACTCATTGGTCAATAGGATTTTTAAGAGGTCCATAGTTAAAATGAGGCCAAACAGGATTAGACTGGGCTTTAATCCAATATGACTGAGGTTCTTATAAGAAGAGGAGATCTGAACATAGAAGGAGACAGAAGAGGAAAGAGAAAGCCATGTGACTGAGGCAGAGATTGAGTTACGGATTACCTGTAAGCCACCACTAGGACACTACATAGTTCAGAGGAAGGATGGCCTGCCCATACTTTGATATTGGTATTCTAGCCTCCAAAATTTTGAGACAATTCCTGTTGTTTAAACATACTAGTCTATAGTACTTTTTTTGCAGCAACTCTTGCAAACTAAGATGATCACCAATGCTGAGAAATGTGTCTGGTGCATAATAGGTACTCAGTAAATATCTGTAGGTTGAATGAATGGATTTATGAGTGATTATCAGGAAAAGGGAATGGTATGTTCAAAGGCTCTGGGCTTATAGGACAAGCCTGGAATCAGAGTGAGCATGAGGGTAGTTCAGGTGAAAAAAACAGTGAGAATGGGCTTATGACTATCGGAAATCTGTGCCTCAATCATTTTAAAAGCAAACTTGTTTCTCCTGAAGTTTTATGCAGTTTATTTTTATCCTGTTCTTGTTGGAGAATACATTATTCATGTATAAGAAAATCTGACCCTTTTCTTTCTTGCTTTTCTTTTTTTTTTTTTTTTTTTGGTCCTAAAAGTCTAAAATTTATTGTGCCTACATTTTTGTCTTTGCTGATTTTTCCCTTCTGACTGCTCAGCATTGTGGCTTGGATCAAGAACACCAGGAAAGGATAATTTGATGGCATGGGCAGATCTGTGCACAAGAGCAGATTAATCTGGTAGTGATCGTACTCCTTACAGCAGTGATTTTTCAGGGAGTGTTTGTTGGGTGGATGGGGTATTAGAGCAGAAATAGGGTGAATATTCTGTCCATCATTTCTCAAAGATGACTACATTATAAATATTTTCAATTCTCATTCATTGATAGAAGAAGGATTTAAACACTGTGTGGGTTAAACATGGAAAAAAAAGACTATCAGTAGTGTTTACATTTGTGAAAACTTTAAATTATATTATGAATCAGCAAAAAAGCATAAATAGATCAGGTCTCTTTTTAAATAGTTATACTATAAGCAGTTCATCCTGTCTGTGATAACTGGAAATACACAATTTCCTCACCAGTAAAGAAGATATGCCCCATTGTCCATTTATGCACGTGGACATTCAAACCATTTTGTCAGATGCTTCTCCCAAGATTACAGCAGTAGCCAGCCATATTTGAAGGCAAAGGGAAGTCTGACATTACATTCGTAGACTGTGAGAAAGCAAAGAGAGAGAAGAAGGGGTATGCTGCTGAGTGTTCATCTCTACCCATCTCAAGTTCCATTCCATTATTTGAAAAAGGAAGAGTGCATCTAAGAAACAGACATCATTAATAAACCATTTACACTTTTGCCATTTAAAATCAATTTATGTGTTCCTATTAATGAAATGGTATTATTTGCATGCTTTTGTATACTGCTTGTATAATTGCAATATATTTCTAAATAGTTGAATTAATGTTAACCAAATTCACAAGTCCAATTTATACAATGGTACGGATTGTTTTGTTTAATCTGGGTAGATCCACCATGCCTTTGATTACCCTGGTTGACCATAGTTACTGTAAAACCTGGAATGCCACAAACTGAAAGTATAGTTCCTTGGATCTCTTTCAGTTTCCTAAGAGAAAAGTGGGGGAAAAAACCATGAATCTGTTGCCCACTTTGTAGTTCTATTACAATTGAAAAGTTTTGTCTTTCTCATGAATGAAGGAACTTCAGGAGTAATTTTTTTCTACATCATGAAATTTTATGTACCTTCTAGATTAGAAACCAGACACAGGGTTTTCTTTCCCAGAGTCCTGCTATGTTTGGTCCCAATGACATTCTCTAATGTTGGAAGGATTTGCTTTGAACAGAATGGTAAGAGACTCCATTCTTTAAAACAGCCACCTTTAGTACTAGCTGCTTTCTCTGCATTTCTTCCCCTATTTTTACCTATGAGTCACACCTTATAAAAATCAAAGCCTTAAATTTCTTACCCATGTTTAAGTAACATTTCAAAGAGAATTTTTTATAGTGTAAAAATCTCCAGCTACTAATAATTTAAAATATTTAGAGCAGGGGTTCTTAACCAGGGGTCCATGGGCTTGAATTGAAATTAAAAAAAAAACATTATTCTTGTGGGGATGTGTTGGTACAGGTATGGCATTATTAAATAATGCACAGTATAGTGTGGACTTAGTAAGGGTTCCATGATTTTCTCCTGACTTGTGAAGGGTCCATGCAACAAAAAAGGATAAGATCCCATGATTTAGAGGATTCTTTTTAAGTGATATAAATTCACACATATATGCTTCTTTAAAAATAATATTTTAAAGAATTATATCTAAAAGGCAATGGTAATGAAATAGTTATAAATCAACAAGTAATAAAAACATACATAATAATAAGC
Organism: Tolypeutes matacus; assembly: GCA_026826555.1. Taxonomy (NCBI): domain Eukaryota; kingdom Metazoa; phylum Chordata; class Mammalia; order Cingulata; family Chlamyphoridae; genus Tolypeutes; species Tolypeutes matacus. The sequence continues at coordinate 9,131,326 of JAKSZT010054524.1, forward strand.
TATCATTTTTAGAGCACTCCAAAATCCAGAGTCTAACCCACTAGATGATAGATACCTTGAAGCTCATAAATAAATAAAATTTTACCATATTCCTCCCACATACACTAAGAGCCTATCACCTATGTATAGCAGGAAGACCAAACATTTAGCATCAATGCCATCACTCTCCACTCTTACATCTATGGAAAACATGGGCCATCAATTAAAATATTCATTTTACTGTCTTAATATTCCCTTAGAGTTTTTAAAACAAAACTTAGGAAGAATTTGTTATTAAAATCCATCCTTATATATCAATATATTCTTACAGTCCCCAGTTTAAAAAAAAAAAAAACTAGAATATTTTTTCTAAGTTTTCTTGAATTTTCACTTGTCTGTTTTTTTTTAAACTAAGCGGAATCTGCTAATGTAGTTCCCATATGGTCTCAGTCTCAATTCTTGATCAAGATGTGTTGTATGAGTGTGTGTGTGTGTAATTACACACATTGTTTGGAAGGAGTGTATGAAGAGAGAGGCCAGAGGAAAAAGGGCTCAATTTCAAAATACAAACCATAAGTAATTTGATCCAATAATACATAAGCTTCTATTACTACACTTAGATAAATTGGATCTCATATTTTACATGGAATGTTTTTGAAAATCACAAGACAGGAATTTGAAACATTTCTCCTTGATTCACTGAAACATTTATAAAGGGTACAAAGTAGTTTTCTCTTTGGTGTCTGAATATAATTTGGTGACTTCTAGATTTGGAATGTGTTGAAGTAAATTTATTTACCTTAAAATATGAAACAGTATGAGTACTAGCCAATTCATAGAGATGAATAAAAGTGTCTCTATAAGTACAATATCAATTTGGTGAAGGGAAAAATATTTTGTGACAAATAGAAATAGTACCCTATGAATCTTGTTTCATATTAACCAGGCAAGCCAATTTCATTTGTAGGAATAATGGAGGTGGAAAATCTGATCACGGTTTGTCATTGATTCTTGGCCTTAGTAAGTCTACATCTTCATGCATGGCAGCACAAATAGGAATCTTTCTTCTGCATTATGCTGTAACTCCCTTCATTCACCAGGATGTCTCGAGCACTTAAAACTTGCCAGCCATGAAAAGCAAACACGGAATTGGTCCCACTTCATGAACTTGACAGTCCAGTGGCAAAGGGAAATTGTTTACTCAATATTCACAAAAACCAAAGTAAAATTTTAACTGCTGGAGAGGAGGAGTGCAAAATGAATAATTAGGGAGCGGATTGGAGGAAGGCCTGTCTGAGGAAGTAACACTTCAGCTGAAATTTGGAGGATGGACAGAAGTTAAATAGGCAAAAGAAGAAGGAAAGGAACTATGCCGTATCTTTATTCTGCAGATATACATTTTCAGTACAGGTAAAAATCACATGTGCAAATTACACATGTCAACTTCAAAATGCTGGTATTTGGGTTGGAAAAGAAGGGAAAAGGAATGTGCTGGGTGGAACTTTGGCTGTGATCTGGTATTACTCAGCATGTGGCTTACATTCCAGAAAGGGAGTCAGATAATAAACATATAAGCAAACTAATATATAATATAATGGTAGGTAGTAATAAATGTTATGAAAAATAATAAAGCAAAACAAGCAGATGGAGAGTGTAGAGGGAGGTGCCATTTTAGGTTGGGGGGAAAGGGATGAAGTGAGATAGTAAATTCTGTCCTGTTTTCTTTTAAGAGATAGAGAAAAAGAGAACTGAAAAAACGTGAAAAAATGGTAATACCTATTCAATCTAAGTTGGGTACTTGCTGTCAGTTTCTTTTAAACCTTCCTGTACATTTGTTTTGAAGTATTTAAAATATAATTTTATGAAGCATAAGTTTCCAGTCAGTGGGAGGGGGTTTAGTGTCTACAAGGTCCTAAAAGGATCCAGTTTAGCACTGATAGCAAAGTAGGAGTGTCACTGAGACAAGCCTGAAGAAGTGGTCAGTGCTTAAGCCAGCAGGTCCTTGTCAATCAATTCCATTAAGAAGCTCAATCTTTGTTTCAGGAGTAATATTAGGAAAATGTCAGACATTGAAGAATTTTAAGTGTGAGTGATATGATTGGAGCTACATTTTAAAGAGGTTAATAACTTTCCATTTATTCAAGAAATTTTAAGCCAGCAACTACCAGTTGCCAGATTCTGTTCTAGGTTTGGGGGATATAATGGTGATAAAGCCATATCTGACTTTATAATCAGAAAACTTGCAATCTAGAGTTAGTTGAAAATTTTGGAGTCAACTATGGATGCACTTATTAGGTATGTATTTTTAAATTCCTCTGTGAGTTGTTTGTCCTGCACCTTTAGCAACCTACATATTAGAATCTTTAACAGAAGATGGGCAACCACTTTGATTCTAATATCCTGTAGAATTTTGGTATCTCACTATTGTGTGTGTGTGTTTGTGTGTTAGTGAGAGAGAGAGAGAGAAAACTGGGGTTGTGTATAAATTAGTAGCTTCTTATATTACATTTAATAGTTTCACCTTGTATCAATGCAATATTTATATAATGCTTTTCCAATCTTTAGACCTCTAGTATATCAAGGTCAAGAGGTCCTGAGCCAAGGACATGTTTATTGCTAAAACAAAACAAAACATATCCATTTCAAGTGTCATTTAATGATTGGAACTTTACAGCATTTGCCAAAAAGGGGATTTAGAATTTAAGTATCAATGTAAAGTATACTTTTTTTTTTTTTTTCTTGTTTGGATATGTTTTTTTCTGTCCACAAAACATACATCCTAATTGATTTGCTGATGTGGAGGACCTGAAATAAGTGATATGAATAAGTAACCCTTATTCTGGTTGAACATATAAAGGGACTCCATCCAATTCAAAAGACTGAATTAAGATATTCTTTTGAATGCTTTCCTCTGGTTTTAATATTTCCTATTGGCATGACATTACTCTCTTGGTGCTTTGTTGTTTTCCACAGGACTTAAATGAAACCTTAAGAGACTAATGAAGTCCATTTCTCTTCCCTGGGAGAAAGGTGTATTAGCCTCTGTTATTGACCCCTCCTCTTTAGCTGAATAGAAATAGGGGTACCACCCCAGTGTCTCAAATGATATATTGGACTCAGACATAAATTGGATGGAAACTTACATTTTATTTTTAAGTAATTCAAATGATACCATAAAGAATAAGCAACCTTATATTTGCCATAAAACAGGAGTACTTATCTTTCTGAAACATGGTGGATTTGACATCTTAAAATACAGTTTATTATACTATGGAAAAATAACATTGTGTCCAGACTACAAAATCTACTGAAGAATCCTGAATTTAAAAAATGGCCAGTAAATATCCATGCCTCTCTGAAGTACAAATTTGATAATGACAGGCAGATGATTTGTAAGTACTCTTTTCATATGCTTGAAGCTTCTTCATTTTTATACCCAAATAATTGTGTTGTAACAGCAAATCTGAGGTGAAAAGTGAAAATAAAATTTGAATTGAAAATTTAGCTTTCTAAATTATATGCTTATTAATATTGGCATATGCTTTTAAGATATCATGGGTAATATGAACAGTTGACTGAATTGTACATATTTTACTTATGCAAATGCCAAAACATTGGTAAAACACAATTGAGTGTAACAAAGGATAACTTTATATGTCCCAATATTAGAATTGACTAATTTCTATTGTTTGATTGGGACTAGGTATAAAATGAAGAGTAAGATAAATTTATGAGTGATAAAGAGTGGGAACCCAGATTTTAGAAAACAAGAGACTGAGTTGATTTTCAATTCTTTTATTTGCTACTACATAGGTTCAACCTCAAGGGAAAAACAGGATTATATTTCCAATTTGGAAAACTTTGCTTCACCTTTTCAACCCAAAATTTATGGCAGTATGATTTAGTAGAAAAACAAATAGACTCAGATGAAGAGTCTTAATCTAATTCTTAAGATTTAGTGCCATTTATTTCACTAAGAATTAGATGAAGTTATGTATCTGATCATTTAACCATTCTGCCTTCACTTTCCTGAATGAAGCTTACTTTAGAATTTTTATGAGTGACAATAAGTAATTAAGGAACATGTTTTGAAGAATTTTAAGACATGACAGAAACACAAATATTAAGGTATTATGTAAGATATTAGGGATTGAGAGATTGGACATTATGGTGGACAGAGCTTTATGTTTCAGTTTTCAGAGCCAGTCATGAAGTTGGGGCTGCCGGAACTGGACTTGAGAGTAAAAGTGACTCGGAACAAAACCCTGCCTTCCAATCTTTGGGATGTTAGGAAGTCACTCAATCCTTTTGCGTGTTTGTTTCCTTATCTATAAAATGCAGTAATAGTTATGAGTTTTAACTAATTTGGGTAAGTGACTTAAAATGGTGTCCAAAGCTCCATGAAGTTCAACAAGTCCAATTTCATGCCCTTCTTTTTAATTGTTGTATTTTTCTCTTCAGATATTTATTGATAATATTTTGTCAAATAATTTGCGTTCAAATATATGTGCTATAAATAGTTTGAAAAGTGAATATTGTTTTTTCCAAATTACAGAAAGATAACATGTTGACATAAAATAGAGTCTGCCTCTAATGCCCATCATAGCCAAAGCAAGATGAAGATGCTTAGAGCCTTTAGGAAGCAGTGCAACTTGATTTTTCTTTTCCTCTATTGCCTTATCTAAAATCATGTCTTCCACTTCTCCACCCTTCACTTTTCCCATTCTCCTCATAGCATATATCACCACCTGTTGTGTTATATTTATTTATGAAATAGTTTATTATTTTTGGTAATATAAAGTCTGTGAGAGCAAGAACTTATAATTTTTATGTGATTCTATTTTAATCAAAGGTATGAATTATTTTTGTAATTTCCAAAAGCAAATGTTGAGATTTTTAGGAATAAATTCTGTACATTTCATTCTTTACAATAAAAAAAGAATATATTTAAAGATAGTACATGTGTGTATATATACTTTAACAAATGGCAGGTAACATTTTCTTTATAATGTATGCTGTAAACATGGTTAAAAATTACACTTCCTGGATCTGAGTTATTTTAAAATATAGCATATTTTTCTAGAGAGGAGTATATTTTCCCCTAAAGATTTTTATTCCATAAAGGTATGGAACTTGACAGCTTGACAATATGTTGTTGGGATGCTGCACTGCTTTTCTTAGATTTACTGACAAGATCTCAGCAGGACACCTACAAGTTGCCTAAGAACACTTCTAGAACCATTCTAATGGGCATGTTCCAACTGTCACTTGGAAAAAAAATGATCAGTTGAGATCGATCTGCATAACAAGTCTTTTGGCAGAAAACCAGTCATATGCTCTCCAATAGAGCCTTTATGGTATAATGCCTGATCAAATTCCTTGGACATGAGGTTACTGTTACAACTATTTCCAAACCATTCTATTACCATGTAAGGAAATTGCAGCTTTCTTAAGGCCAGGAGTGACCTTATAATGATTTAGATCATCTTTTGATCATTAGTTAGGAAACGATGTTTAAAACACTATAAAAGCTTTGGGTCTCACTCCTTTTTGTGAGAAGAATCTATATACCATTAACTCAGCTATAACTTCCTTAAAAAATTATTAAAGAAAATAACCATACTAACCATAACCCTAATGTTACCTAAACATGGATTCAAAGTGTAGAATCGAGTTAAAATGTGAAAAATAGAGGAGAAAACTGAGTAGTTAACAATATAGGAGGAAAAATACGTTGTTAAATTTCTTATGAACTAAAATCCGTGCTTTGCTAATTAATGTGAAAAAATAGGATTTTAAAATGAAGCCTCATTTATTAACTTTGCTTTTATTCTTCAGAATTAATTAAGTAAAAGAATATAGGTTTTCAAGTGAAAATACACTATTCAAAGACAATACTTGATTTGAATCCTGGAGAAGCACTGCAAGGTGAACTCCAACATCTAAAATGTGAGATGGTGTTAATGCTTATTATTCCTCAAAAGGTAATAATAAGCTTTGTAGAAAATAAAAATAAAATATGCTGTAATATAAAATTAGGCTTTACTCTTAAATATTGTATTATACATCTTAATTTGTTGATAGATCTGTAAAATAAAAGGACTTATCTAGACAATCAAGTAGTTTTTAACCAGGTTGTCTTACAGATACAATACTTTTTTTTCCCTTTTTTTCATTATTTGCAGAATACTTTATTAGTTTCTGTAATCAAACCATGTAGATAAGACCTTACATATTTAATACATTGTGTTTTATAGATATGACCTTACATATTTAATACATGTGTTATGTAGATAAGACCTTACATATTTAATGCAGTGTGTTACACCTGTACAAATGGGAAAAAATTAAGTTTAACGTTTCTAGACAAATATGGCTATAATTTCTGTACAATGCCAACTTAACATAGTACAAATGAGATATTTTTTCCAAAGTTGACAGCACAGCTAAAGTTTCCAAAAGTTCAAATTAGATGTGTATATGTATGTTATGCATCAATAGCAGCAACAGGTTTTCCAGGTTCTGCAGTCATCTGAACAAAATTATAGAAACATCAGCACACTCCATTAAAAAAAAAAAGAAAAAAAAACTAAACAACCAAAATCACAGAAAACAGCAAGTTCTATTACTGTTACGGTACCTGGCACCATTTTTTAATAGCTTCTCAATCACCATCTGGAAAGAAAACATTCTAGAATAGTGTCATTAAAAACAAGTCTGAGATGCTTTATGATACATAGTAGTGACTGTGCTAATATTATACTTTTAGAAATTTTGTTTCAATAAACATGCTAAATATCACTGTTAGAGGTGTACAGTGTAGACATTATAGAGTTTTTTGTTCCTATGTGTTTCTGGTAGAAATGCTATGGTTAATTTTGCTCTTGTTCTTCAAATGATTTGAGCAACTTGTTCTACTTGAAGACTATAAACTTGTTATGATCTCTTTGACATGGTGAACCAACTCAAACATTTATGAATGAATGCTTAAATGTACTTATACAATATTTAAAATTCCATAGTTTGTTGAAACCGTGTTTTTCTAAATTAGGAAATTTGTTAAATGTTGTTAACATTTTAATAAGCAATAGTCTCTTTTGTATAAGAGAAGAATGGGAGAAAGCAGGAAAAGAGGTTCCATCAATTTTATATTAAAAATAATAACTCGACCTATTTCTTCTTTGTTTTTCTCCAACTCTCTATGGAAATAGGGTGTATAATTTTTGAAAAATCTTGCCTTCCATGGTATGATAATCTTGCCTTAAATTAGCAGTTATTTATAACGTATATGCACAATCCTAGTATCTAGTCAAGGATATTTGAGAAGATAAAATACATAAATATAATAGCTTGTATACAGTATATATCCATGCACAGTAGTATATATATTGATTAATTTATATATCTATACAATAAGAAGATTGAAGTATGACCATATGTTTTCTTATAGAAAAATATACACACACATTATGCTTTACTGATAGCTGTAACTTCAAAAAACATTTCTTTCTAGTTTATCTTGTGATTTAGTTTCTCTTAAACATGGTTGTGTTAAGTTGCTGAAATTTGGCACATGCACAAAGGAATTACTTAAAGCATTCCTTCTTAATGATTTAAGCAGAATTTTAAAAATTGGAATAATAAAATCCAGCAAATACTTCTTATTAAGCCATGCTTTACGCCCTTAGAGATACCAACTACTCTAGCGAGGTACAGCCAAAACTGTGAAATTATTTAAATCTCACAGCTTTAAAACACTTTTTATCTAATGTCTTTTTTATACCTGATATGGCTTTTACACTTAAGACATTCATCTTTTGACATGCTGCAAAGAAACATGAATTAATCATTGAGTTTGTCCAGCAAAGGAAGATGAATCTTACCGATACTGTGAGCTACCACTATGACACATGCAAAGCTGTTCTGACATTATAGCTTGGTAAAACCTTCCCACAGCTATTGTGTTGTTGCTTGCTCAATTAGAATCTCTTAAAATTCTGGGCCTTGATACTTTACAGGATGGATTTTATTCTCACATAATTCTGATTTTGTCATTGCGCTTTCTGAAAACTTAGAGGTTCTCATCAGTTAACAGCAAAACAAACTAAGCTAAGGATTATTTTGTATCTTTTGAAAGCATATACAAGAAATGGTTTATTAACTGTTGTATAAAATTACATTTTATCAGTTAACAATCACTAAATATATTTTATGAAATATGAAGTGTAGCCAGAGAGCAAGGGAGAATGAGTCTGTTGCTACTTATAACAGTGCAGCTCAGTTTAGAAAGGGGAAGCATAAAGACTGGTAGATTTTCTTTGTTCAAAGTCTGCCCAGATTTTTCATGAAGGACTACAGGGCAGTTTCTCTCATATCCAGCTATTAGCGTTATTGACTGATTTTGTCAGCTTTGTCGCTCATGTGCTTTTTTCTGCGATGTTTCCTGCTTCCTATCCTTTACTTGTTAGCAGCTTAAGACCAAGATTCTGTCATCTAATTCTTTGGTATCTCCCTCCACCAAGGAAATTGGTAGATACAGTAAATGTTGATGACACAAGTTATTCGTTCAGGCAGCAATATGAAACTTCACTGAGAAGATGGCACTTACAGAGCAGAATACACAATTCCCTTCTCTCTATTTCTTTCCTATCTTGAAAGTTACAAAGATTTAAATAACTTAGTGCTGTGGAATGATCATGAGGCTGGGAGAAAGAAATTCTACCCTCACTTCTGCCATGAGCTAGCTATGTGACCAAGCTTTGCTAATCTATAAAATGAGGGATTTGGATCATTTGATTTTTAAATTACTTTCCAATTGTAAGACTATAAATCTGTTCTGAGGAGCAACAGAAATTTCTTGTAGTCATTCCCTATACCAGGTAATATCTCTCTGAAATCCCTAGAGGATAGGGTTTTGGTCACTCCTAGCAGATATCTCATTATCATATCCATAAATGCCCAGGGACTGTGTTTTTAATGATATAAGATGTGTTATGAAATCTAAAACTCTTTTGTAGTGTTATTTTATTATTATTTTGTTTTGTTTCATTTTAGCAATATGGTATGGTTTTACTTTTTCCTTTTCACCTTTACCAACTGTCAATAGTAAAATTCCTAAGTTAGCATGTGAATAACCATGATATTTTTTAAAATTAGAGAACTTGCAGGTTTACAGAAAAATCATGCATAAAATACAGAGTTCTCGTATACTGCCCTATTAATAACTCCTTGCATTAGTGTAGTGCCTTTGTTACAACTGATGAAAGAACATTTTTATAATTGTACTAATATATAAATATTAGTACCTAACCTAGTAGTCCCTGGTTTATATTAGGGTTCACTGTTTGTGTAATAGAGACCTATGTCTTTTTTATTTTAACTTCTATTTTAATAACATATATACAACCTAAAATTTCTCCTTTTATCCACATTTAAATATATAATTCAGTTCTGTTAATTACGTTCACAGTGTGCTGCCATCTTCATTATCAATTAGCAAAACCAGGAATCTTAAATCACTACACCGATGCTCTACAGTAATCCAAGATGATCAATCCATAGCTGACGTGTTTATTCTAATACTTGTTTGCCCTGTGGCACTGTCAGTGTTGTTGGCATCCTAAATATGTGTGAAGGGAACCGGCACTGTCCTGCCACAGTACATGGTACCCAGCACATAGACCCCTAACATTCAGCGTGGACTATCATACTAAGGAATTCCTGCCGTCTTATTATTCTCTATGTCATCTATTATCTATTTCTTTTCCAGGGTATTCTTCAAGGTTATTCCAAGAACATTTCATTTGCCTGTAAGGTAGGAAAAATAAGTATTTTTCTGGATATTAAATATGTTGTATTGTTTTAGCTACGTTTCAAAATTTACTTCCCTTGAGAGATATAGGTAGAATGATGTTGTTCATTCTGATTAGGTGAAAAGGGATGCTACATCTGCTTACTTGCTCAACATGAAATCATCCAACAGTTAGAGTTTAATCCTCAGTTTGAAATTTTCTTCCATACTATTGCATTCCACATATTACTTTAGGCAGAATTCATCCTTTTACATTTTTATATTACCCACTCCAGTATTTTATGGTATTTTAACATTATTATATATGATTTTCATATATCAGGACAGCAATTTAATATACATTTTTAGCAGACTAAGATTATCTTGTCCACCATAATTTCTTATTTTTCTTGCTATTCTAAACCTGTAATATTTTAAGAAATGACCAAAGTAACCATAAGTATGACTAGTTGTCAGTGATTTAATAAAAATAAATTCTAATTTGGAGGTATTTACTTTAGTATTAGTTATACTTAATAGAGTGCCAGAAAATGTGGCCCCTTTCTTGGCTAGAGTGTATGTGAAGATAAATTTAGAATTCCTAGTCTAGTAAATACTCCTCTGATAATAGCTTAATTGTAGCTATTTCAAACAAAATTGTTTAATTGTGGTGAATCATATGCAAATTGTTCAGATGTAGGTCAACCCCCACTTCCACATCCAGCACCTCCTTCCTAATTCAGGACAAACTGCTTGGTGCCTAAAAGAGGCAGAACAGTACAGATTGAAAAAAAAAAAAAGCCAGTGGGCCAGGAGTCAGAAAGTCGCTGTAGAAATGGCCTCGAAATGGCCTCATTTATTTATGCCTCAGTTGATCTCTGATGCTTGCTGTGGGTCTGTAGTGAATAGTTTCATTACTGCTTGTGAGATGGTGGCCTGCAAGTCATCGTGCATCTAGGACTCTAGGTTCCTCATTTGTGAATTATGTGCAATAATATCATTCTTGAAAACACATTGAATTGAATTGAGAATCATGTAAAACAAGGAATTCAAAATGAATTTGTAAATTCTCTAATCCTGTATGGGAAGAGCTTGTTAATTGTGGTGATCTGGTTGAATGACATAGGAGAGCTCCTCAAGTAACTGATGATGGTGAGACTACCCTGTGGTCCTCTGGGTGTGATGCTCTCTGAGATATTGCAATTGCAGAAGCTAAAGAAATCCTCATTTTTCTACATTATAATCCTAATCTATAGGTGCATTTGTGTTGCAGTAGTATATCATTTTCTCATAAGTGGCTGAGTTTTAATGACCATTTATTTTTTATATTACCTACTGTATTTTCAAAGAAAAGTTTTTATTTCAGTTACTAATACATTGGAAAATAATAAAGAAGTTTGCATGAATTTTTTATATTTGTTGTCTTTTAACTTTAGGTGATTATTATCGAAGTTTTTGATATATTGACAGAAAAGAGTGAGACTTGATAGTTAATGATGAAAAAGTAGTATTTTGTCTTTAATTACAATAAAATTAGAATTCTCTTTTAACATAAACTTAAATTTTCCTTTATGACTTTTCACTGGAACTTGATTTTTCAAGAATTTGTAAAATGTCTGATTTTTAAAACTTTCTAAAACTTAATTATTGAGTTTAAAAAAATTGTTAGAGTGGAAAAAATTGACAATTGAATACCTTATATTTCTTCAAATAGAAATATATGTGTTTGATTTATTTAAAATAAGAAACAATAGAGAATTATGTAATTATATGTGATATTTCCCTCAAAGTTAGCTACTGCTAACATTTTATATTTATTCTTCCAAATTCTTTCTTTATATATGTAGCTATCAATATCAATATGTGCACATAATGATTTCATAGCATAGGAATAATATTATGTTTTTAGTGTTTTAATTATGGGCATCCTTCTAAGTCAGTATTTGTTTTCTATTTCATCCTTATTAATGACTGTATATTAGCCAATTTTTAATATATACCATTTAATAGGTCCTCTAAACATGTTTCTAAAATAGAACTTTAAAATAGAATGAAAAAAGGCCTTCCTTAATTATGCTTTTGGTAAGCATGCAAAGGAATAGTTCTCATTTTATTACAGTAAAGAGGCATAAAATTTATTATTAAGTGCCCATAAATGGACGAAGAAAAGGAAAGCTAATATAGGTATTCATGCAAGTTTATTGTAGGTATGGAAAACTGAAAATCTCCTAATTTTTTCAATGTTCACCAAATGACATTTCTTTGCATGAGCTTTCAAAGAAGCTCTTTCCCTCATCCCACCTCCCACCAGTTGTCTTACACTTCCATAACACTTTGGGGAAAAATAGATCATATCATATTATCTCACAGATAAAAATTCATTTTATATGTTATCTTTTTACCCCATTGGGCTGTTAATCCTTGGAGGATAATGACTATGTTACTCATCCTTGAACTTAATAGATCCTGAGTAAATGTTTGTTCAGTTAAATTGGATTAAAGTATGAGAAAGGAGAGGAATCAAGTAGAAATATTAATCTCCCTAAAACTTTATATAGTGCCACATTCTGGCTCTCCATTACACAGAATAAATCATAATCAATTCTCCTGATGAATTAGACACAAATAATGTGAACACATGGTTTTTGATATACAATGAAAATTATTTTAAATTGAATTTGAATGGCTCTCTGTGTTATTCATACCTACAAGTGAAGTACTGGAGAAAATATTTACAAACTTATGAGAAAATTATTTTATATATTTACAAACTTACGAAAAATTATTTTATATACATTACTGCATAGATTCCCCACAGCACCTTGTGGTGTAACAATTATTTTTAGCGTTTTAAAGCTGAGATTAAGAATTCTTCCAGGTTCAGTTAGTTCTGAAATAATCAAACCAGAACTGAACTTCTACTTCTCTTACTTTATAACTGTATGGTAGTGGGGATGGCGCTAATAGCACTTTCACAGATATTTCTCTTTTAGTTTCTTGAAAAAATGCATTAAGTTATGTTAGCCATAGGTTATTAGACTTTCACAATATTGGGTTCATTGTCTTTTTCATGACTGTCTTAGCTTAAATATGCTCTAAACTAAAATGTAGGGTAATTAAAAAGCTGTACTAAGATCCAGATTCTCTGACTACAGATATTTTTTTTTCCCATTTGATTTTATTATTGGGGGAGGGGTGCTCTAAGCTCTGCCTTAGTTCTTTCTTGTGAAAAGTGAGGATACAACTGATAACTGCCTTCTCTGTCCTTCAAAGAAGACGCTATATCTGAAAAAACTTTGTTATCTGTAAAGCATTATGTACATTTAAGATATTATTGTTATTGTTAATACCGTAATACATGTATTGCATCCATTAATACTGTAAGAAAATTAGATCGAAAATGTACATGGTGATTTACACTTGTCTCAAGTGGCAAAAGTAGAGTTATTACCAGATTGAATCAATTGTGGTTGATAAAACCTCTAATTTCACGTTACTCTGAATTCCATGGTAATATAAATTTAAAATATAGTGAACAGATGTACCAATTCCAATTCCCTTTACAGAAAAATTGAAATTTGGTGGAAGGGAATGTCTCTTTGGAAAATGAATGTAATACCTAATGCATCATAGTTTTTCTCCTCATCTCATTTCCAGAAGTCACTAGTTTCAACACTGATTTCATATATCTTTTACTGAACAAGTTGTTGGGAAAGACCTAGGTTAGTCTTTTCTAAGCTATTTGCTTTTTTTGAGCTTGTAGATGACCTTTTTACACTTAGTGTTTTAAATGCATAGTTTTGTAATATATTTGCTTTCAAAATTCTGATCCCTTCACTCTTATCTGTTTGGCAGGGTTGCAAATGCAAGTTCAAATGCATGCACATAAATGTGTATAACAGATCAGATATCAGATATACCATAAGGTGTGGTGTAGACTGGGGAACAGAGGATAGTATGCTCAATATAAAGGCTACCTCTTTTCAGTTCCTGTCAATTTTTCTAGCCAATTATATGTCCCAGTAGCCAGAAGTTCTGAAGCTTTAAGAAGCTGAAAATTAGAGCGTTGATGTGGATGATACGATTTTTCAATATTGGCTCAAGTTTTAAAAAATTTTAAAAAGTGCTTTCAAAGAGACAAGACATGCCTTAAGCAGGAAGTTTGCCAACTTTGCATAGGGTCTTTGCAAATATTTGTTCACTCAAAGAATGAATCATTTATGTTTAGAGAAAATAAGGAAATTAAAGAACCTGTGCTTCTTTCTCCATTAGAAATTTCCTATAATACTTTTGAGAGGACAGTGGTCCTAGCAACAAATCTTGAGACCTACCAGATAAGCCATCTCAATCTATCTTCAGATTCCAGAAGCCAGGGAGACCAGAAGGGGAGAGGAAAAGTGAACCAAGTAAGGGGAGGGTCTTGTTAAAATGAATTAAACTATGCAAAAGAATGATGCCTCAGAGGCATTTCTTTTTCTTTGATACATTTTATCTATTCCATCCAACTTACTTTATGCTACTAATCTATTACTATATTTTTTATTCAAGGCTTCTGCAAATCTTTGTCTTCATTAATCCTAAAAGGAAATAACTAATAAAGATAACAGATCAAAAGGAAGACAAATGCAGTTGGAAAATAAAAATCAGATATGCAATTGTCACATAATAATTACTGAATACATTTTGCTTAAGTGGGTGGATAGGTTGTTTTCCATTATGTCTCTGTTAAGACTTACATCCTTTATGAGAACATTCTGCTTTCCCTCTGGACAGACTCATTCTTCCCTCTTCTATTTTAGTCCTTTCTGATATTACCACCAATTTCACTGCACTTTATGGCCTTTATTTACGGTTGCACACACGTCTGTTTTCCCTAGCAGAATTGAGAACCTTGAGGGCAGAAAAAATGTCTTTTTAAAAAAATTTGCAGCAATTCTAAACTTACAGATGATTTGTAAATACAGAAAAAGACCTTTTTCCACTGAACCATTTGAAAATAAGTTGCCAATCTGATGTCCCATTGCCATCAAATACTTTAGGGTGTGTCTCCTACATACAAGAACATTCTCCCATATAACTACAGTAAAATAATCAGTATCAGGAAATTAGCACTGATGCATTAATACCATCTAATTCTGAGATTCCAGTCACGTTTCATGAGTTGTCCAAATAAATTCCAAATAAAGGTCTTTAGAATGTATGAATCCATTTTAGAGATGTGTCTCATTTAGTAGTCATGTTTCTTTGGTCTCTGTTAGGGTAGAAAAGTTACACAGACTTTCTTGACTTTCATAACAATGAAACTTTTGAAGATTATATCCCAGTTATTTTGTAGAATGGCCTTTAAAATGTGTTTGTCTGGTGCAGGGACCAAATGTTATGCAAATTTTGGTTCCTAGAAGCTAGGACAGTATCTGATATGGAGATGATTTTCAATAAATGCTAATTAAAGAATGAATTAATAATTGAACATCTCTGCTGGGAAACTCTGAATCTGAATCACGGGGCTTTAATAGCAGCTATTTCAAAACTCTGAAAGAGAAAAATTGTAAAACATATCTAGAATAGATCAAAATCCAAATCCCAGTCTGTGGTGTCTTTACGTAGAAGAAGACTTTAAAGTAGCACTTCTCAAAGTGTGGTCTGTGGACTGCTTCCAGTTCACATACTGCTCCTGGTTCATGATGACAGAAGTAGAGAAATTGGTAGTAAGCATTTAGAAAACTTTTTTTTTTTTTTAACTTTTTGACAGAGTAACATTATTTCTGCTAAATCTAATAATAGTTCTAAAATGACCTTATATTTTAGGTTTTTGAGTTTTTATTTTATTTGTCAGATTTATATTTATTTAATTTACATTGTATTTTACATTCAATTATTGATTGACAATAGATTAGTCATTAAAAACTATGGTCGTTTCCAGCAGATAGTTTGAGAAGCACTGCTTTAGGGAACTTAGAAAAAAGTGGAATAAAGGTGAGTTAGAACATGGTGGAATTTGAACTGGATCCTGAAGAATGAGTAGGATCTGTCTAGGTTATAAAGTAGAGAAATGGAAAATTCAGGCATAATAAAACTGTAAGAGTAAGCATGTATGTATGTATATGCATGTGTTTGTTCCTGTGTTCATGTACGCATGTATATGCTTGTGTGTGTAAAATGTGCATATGAAACACGCTTGTATGTTTCTTGTGCATGTGTGTGTGCTTCCTTGTGTGTCCTTCCTTGGTCATGTTTGTGTCTGTGTGCAGATATGTGTCTGTATGTGTGTGTATATGCACACGTACATGAGCATGGTGTGTGCATATGTGTGAGTCCATATTTGTCTGTGTGTGTATTCAGGAATGTGCACGATAAGCTCCTAGAACTGGGTGATCTTGATCTTAGCATTAAGTTCCTCAACTATAAAATGAGGTGGGTAGACTAAGTGCTTATGTGATTTCTTGCTTCTCTGAATGTCCTGAGCAGCTTGAGAAGGCTGCTCAGGTCTAAAAACCAGATGTGTTTTCTACTTCTTCATCAAAGCCTCAAAGGACAGTAAGAGCTCCTAATTCTAAGACTGGGTGATAACAGTTCCTCCCACACTGGATTTCATTATATCTCCAAACGATTGTTCAAATAGAAGTCCTCTCTATAAAATATTCTCTTTTTCTCTCTTCCCTTCCTGAACTCAAACTCTCCCTAAATAACCAGAAGTCTAGAATTCCCAGGAGCTGATACATTGTTGATGCTTAATAAATATATTTTTTGAATGAATGCACAGTTTTATTAGTTAGAATTAGCTGACAAATTAGAGGGTAAAGGCCTCTAGAAAGAGGATCTAGGCAGAAGCATGGGAGTATAAAATAGCATAGTGTGCAGGGAAAGGAGAGTGGCCAGCACGTCAGCAGTAGTAGAATATAAATTGTGAGACAGAGGAAGGTGAGTTGAAAATGGAGACATAGTAGAAGCCAGGTAATTCTCTGCAGTACTAAGGCCCATGGTTTTATTTGTGGGTAACAAGATCATGATATTTTGAGAATTGTACAGCAGTTTGAACATAGGTGACTTATTTGGGAGGGGGAGACAGTGATACTTATTAGGAGGCAATTTCACTAGTCCTGGCAAGATTAGATGAAGACCTAAGACAGTAAGCCATAAAGATAAGGATGGATAATGAGGGACAGGACTTAAAGCACAGATTCAGCAGTCATCTGAAAAAATATAGAAATGATGGGACTTCTTACTTAATGGATAGTGGAGGGAAAAGTGTAAGTCATAGTGTGAGGAAAGAATGAAAGTTGGTCAACTCATAGATTTCTGACTTGTGTGCTTGGATGGATGAGAATATGCTAAATTGAGATAAGGTAGATGGGAGGACAAGTAAATATTTGAAAGAGAGCAAGACATAAAAAAGAATCTAGTCTAGCATTAAATTTGAGGTGCCTATTGAGGAAGAGAGAGTTCAAAACTGGGAGACACACATGTATCTATGTTTGTATGTATATATATGCATCCACAGTATATGTGTATATAATAACAAGGGGTAAACATGCCAATTCTGTCTACACAGCACATTGTAAAAACGTACTCATTAACTTATTGCTGTAAAATTAACTTGTTGCTTGAATATATCATTTAAAGATCTGATAATTCCTTCCATATTTCAAAATGTACTGCAGATAGAGAATAATGTAGTTTAAAACTGTTTCCAAATCTGTGAAAACATAATATGTCTCTACTACGAAAGCAAGCAGGAAAACTGTTGCAATTACAAGCCTAAACCTGTTTCGGTTTCAATTAACTGGATTATTGAAGCAGAAACAACCTTTGTGCCTGATTTATCCTTATAATTGCTTAGTTCTCTACCTTGCCTTGCTTGTGGATTATTTCCATGCTCTACTAATATTAGAAAGGAAAATTCACCTCCTTCTTTGTTTTTTTTTTTTTCCATAAAAACACATTTAAGATATATTTAAAATTCAGAGAAGTAACATTTTCTCAGCCTCTGTATTTAGAGAGTAATATACTGAGTAAAAGAAAATATATTGTTCACCTTATTATCATCATTCAATATTTCAGTTACCTCTTTCGCTTTTTAAATACAAATCTTAGTGACTCCATCCTCTCCGTGGTGACCCTTAAACATCTCTTGATTTAAGACCATGTAGGTGATTGAACTCTTCATATGTTTGAGTCAGTGTTGTAAAGGCTAAGTCTTCAGTTAACTCAAGCATCTACAGTGGAACTAGGAATGGATTGTTCAATGGGAGAGAAGACTTACCTCTCAGTCCTCCAAACACATGGCAACCCAAAACCTAAGGATTTCAATGCAGTGGAGATCTCCTTGATAACACGGCATCATTATATCCCCATTACTTCACCCATAATAACTTACTCAGAATTATTTTGAATGCAGTTAATGAGAAAGCCAGAATGGTAAGGTAGGACATAAATAAATTAAGACTTTCTCAAATAAACCTCGTGGATCATCTTTTATGAAAAAGATGGACAAAATTTACCTGATGCCATTCCTTTTCTCCTATACATAGTCAGTGAGAATGGGTGCCAAGTTATTAGTAGTCAGAGTTATTTACTTACCTAATGAAATGGTTATCAAAAAGCTCTATTACTACTGCAAAAAGTGCTGAATCAACCAGTTAATTATTTGGATGCTAACTACCCAAAGTTAGGCCAGACTCCACAGGTGAAGGGTGATCCTCTACAATATTTCCCTTCAGGTAATGCTTGCAAGTTCAATGTACTTCTGACCAACTGGTCACAAATTTGTGGGTTCGCACCTTTTACTTGGATTCAATAAATCACTAACATGATGCACAGAACTCACTAAAAGCACTATATTTATGATTATTGCTTTATTATAGTATAGGGAAACAGATAAGAAGTCAAAAGCAAAGAAGCATAGGGGGAGTTGTGGGTAGGTCTTAAGCACAAACTTCTGTGTCTTCTCCACGGGTCATTGGAATGTGTTAGCCTCCCAGCACAGCAGCAGTTTTTTCAATTGTGGAAGCTCATCAAGCTTTGAGTGAACCGAGTTTATATGGGGTCTCCTTACATGGACATGATTGAAAGAATCAGTGCCCAGTGGTTGAGCTCAATCTGCAGACACCCTCTTAACCACCTGGTTGGTCTTTCTGGGAAGGCCAACCCCTACCTTAATACTGCAGGTACAACTGACCCCTCCCTGTCGTCTCCTTAGTTCATGAACTACCATGTGTGTTTTTCCATCTTCTGGTTGGACCAGAAGATGGAAAGACACTCCTATCACAGGAAATTCCAGCAGTTCAGAGGTTGCTTCTCCAGAAACTGAGGACAAAGACCAAACAAGTTTTTCGTTATACTGTACCTAAAATATAAGAGAAAAAATTATAAGCACCCATAGAATCCAGCATATATAAATGTTAGTTAAAAGTGTTTTAAAAATCAGTTAGAAATATTTAAGAGTCCAAATTCATTGAACATGTAGGCAAACTCCCACCATTACTTATGGGTTTAATCAATGAGTATCGAGCATATTATGTGTACTAGGCTTTGGAAATTTTACAGGAGTAAAGCATGCTCTCCTCAGAGAGCTGCACACTGATCTAGAGCACAGAGGATGGGTCCTTAACTCTTAACTTGGGCTTCAGGCATGTCTTCCAAGAAAGGGGGATGTAAAGGCAGGGTTTTGAAGAATTAGGCAGACCTTATGAAAAGGTGGATAAGGCAGTTACAGGCATCATTAACAAATGATGGCAGAAAAAACACACTTGAGGCATAACAATATGGTGTGTCTGGAATACAGGAGGCAAGTCTGGGAGAGGCAGGACAAACAATCATAAGCCAAATGACAAGGGCTGTGAATACAAGCCTAACAAGTTTCAAGTAAATTCTGAAGTTAGTGAAGAATGTTGAATAATTTAAGCAATGGCAGGAATTGACCAGCTTTTCATTTTAGAATGATCTCTGCATGTAGTTGCAGTTGTGAAAGCTATGTAAATTGGTCAAGCAAAAAAAGGGAATGGTCTGAACCATGTATGAGAAGAATGAAAAGAAACCTTCATTCTGTAGGTTATTCAAGAGATATTTTGATATCAGATTGGCAGGACTTCTCCATTCAGCTGTGGTAGATTAGGGTAAATTGGAAATCTAGGATGTTTCCCAAAATTTCGCAGGAAAAGCTGGATGGACAAAGGTGAATGACTGACTACAAAGAAGAACAGGTTAGAGAAAAAGATGGCAAGGTCAATTATGACTATGTTGAGAAGTTGAGCTCTCTGGAGTGCATTCATTTAGTTATTTAAGTTAATTAAGTAGACTGGCCCTTACGAGAGAAACCTAGGCTGGAGACAGAGAAACCTAGGCTGGAGACAGTGATGTGGGCATCATCCGTATAAAGGTGCAGATGGAAGCCAATCCACTGCTATAAATGGGGTGCTCCTGCCTTAGGTATATGGGAAGTGAGCAGAGCTTGAAAACATATGGAGCCGGTAGATTACATGAAATTATAATTGCAAGAATGATGTGGCAAATGAGCCCCAGCCATAATTCTAATGTCTTTGAATATTAGTGTGGGATGGTCAAAGGTTACTCAGATTACCAAGGATCCCACTTCTTCCTACCAGATGTTTTGTTTTCTTTATAATTTCATAGGCACCCAACTTGCTTGAAGAAGAACATCCTTCTCAATATGTGAAGTTTTCAGTGGTCTAATTCACTCAGCCATGGAAGTTTTTCCCCTTCATTAGCTCATCAGGAGGAATGCCAATGACATAAAAATAAATGGGAGCAAATATAAATTAAATATTTGACCTTAATAACATATTGCTCTTATTATGTTATAATGTCTCCTCCATATGCATTACTGTAATTTAGAAGAAAACATTTCATTTATTACATTGTGAAACAAAGTTAGGGAAATATTAAATGTCTGAGAAGTTAGTTTTTATTTTTTGAGAATTAAATAGGTTTTAGGCAGTGATTAAGTCTTATAAAATATTTTTTAAGCCAATTTTAGTCACGCTACTGTTTGACTTTTAATTAGACCTATTAGCATTGGTTTCTGTGGGATCGATATTAGTAAGGGAAAATATGGTTGAATGCCCCAAGGATGAGTTAATTCCATGGTCTTGAGGTTTTTTTAGGATTCATTATTACCCAGATTTTAATATATTTAATCATTATCAAGATCCAGGGTATTAGTCAAACAAATCAGTTCTTCTATCAGTTACCTTGGGAATAACTTGTTCTAATTTTTGTGGTCAGAAAACATACATCATTATTTTTACCGTATTATCACAATCATCATTTTAAAACATATTTATTGAGCCACATCAGGTCATAAATATACAGGTAAAACCTCTGTTGTTTACAAGTCATTTATAGCCACATTTGAGGACTGAATTTTTAAAAAATGTGTACCATGAGCAAAACCAACAATATATTATCATTTGAGATAATTTGAAGGCCAGTCATTACTCGCTAAGACAGTGGATGGATAGATACCTTATCACTCCAAATTCTCACCTCTCATTCCCATCCCTCCCCACACCTCTGTTCTTTTTAGTGGTATATTTTCTTAACCAGGTAGAGCTACATATAGCTCTGACAAGTGTATAATAACTGAATATGAAGAGCATTTAGAATACTTCCAATAGAGGATTTAATTTTTTTTTCCTATGGGTGATAACAAACACTCTTCCCAACTTGTAAATTATCCTATGTTGTTTTCAGGAGTATGGTTTTAGGGTTTAAGGATGGGACTAGGATTGAGGAAAAGGTAGCAGTTGCTAGTAGTTTGAAATGAAGTAGTTGCTTGAATGTATGTTGAAGAATTATGTCATCCAAGAGCTTGTATTTTCATGAGTTTCCTGATGTACTATATAATTATAACAAGTGTTTTAATTAATTTAGAGAAGCTTAGAGTTTCATGAGTAAAAAAAATGTATTTTTACTACCAAGAACCCATTTGGTCATAAACGTTTTGTCGTCTTTGATTTTACTTAAGGAATTCATACTATTCATAAAGGAGATGATTTAAAATACTTTTAAAAATAAGTTGCACCAAGAAAAATAATTGGTTTCTTTGTAAAAAAAAAAAAAAGACCTTTATTCTTATAACTAAATGATTGATACGGAATTTCTTGAAGGAAGCAATTTTGAAATGTTTATTTCTTATTTATTTAACTTGCATACGTATCCTTCTCCTCTGGCACTTTGATTCGGCTTGGTCTAATTCATTCTTTCCGATTCACATCAAGCTTGCCTTTTCACCTTTGGGATTGCCATTCTTTTAATTTAAAAAGATACCTTTGCCTTTGTCTTTTTTCTTGATATTCTTCCTTTCTCTACACCAAGGGTTCTTAACAAGGGGTCTGTGAGCTTTAGTTGAAATGCAAAAAAAAAACAAAACAGAAAAAACCATTATTCTTGTTAGGACGTGTTGGTACAGGTGTGATAAATTTATAAAAAAATACACAGCATAGTGTGGACTTAGTAAGGGGTCCGTGGTTTGCCTGACTGGCAAAGTGGTCCGTGGAACAAAAAAGATTAAGAACCCCTGCTCTGCACCTTACAAGAAATAGCCTCACAACCTTCTCCAACATAGCCCTCGTTTTACAGTCTTTTCCTTCCTCTCCTTATGCTCTTCCCAGCCTGCATGTGCCCATCCTTGCTTCAGTGTTATTGGGAAACTACCCTCACTTGCGAAGGTATGACCACACAGCACTAGGTAAACGCCACTCTAGGAACAGATGTTGAGCAGAGCAATTTATTGCACTTATATGGTATGTGGCTTCCTCTAATATTTTGTAAGCTAAATCATTTTTGTATTCCTAGAACCACACTAAGTGATGGCAGGTATGCCCTAGGTGCTTCATAATTATTTATTGTATAAGTGAATGAATGAGCAATACCATCATCAAGAAAAAAAGAACAGTTATTCAAATTTTAAAATATATCCTTCAAGAATTTTTATTCAGTTTTTCTGCACCATTTTTTTGGTTGATATCAAAACACATTCTCACTACTTTCAGCACTGTTTTAATATTATTAAGTAAATATTTTCTCGTGAAAATCAAATATCTGTTAATGTAATAATTTAACAATTCTATTTCATTAATGTATTTTATCTTAATTTGATTATGATAATGATCATTTTGTAGTTAAATTTATCTGCATTAAAATTTTTCCTTTGGGTATATTTCTGTAAGTGAAATGATTACAATCCTGCATTTTAAGGCTTTTGAAACATTTGGCAAAATTACTTTCCAGAAAGATTGGACCAATTTATATTACCACAAGAAATTTATGAGACTTCTAAAACCACCCTTCTCTTGCAAAACTACCATAATGTTTACTATCTGCTAATTTGATAAGCATAAAAAATGTACCTTGTCATTTTGAGCTATATTTCCTTGATTTATGCTAACTAGTGGGTAAATCTTTAAAATGTTTTACATCGTCTTTGCAAAAAATCTTGTAGCTTCCAATTGTCCCACTCACTGCCTCTAAACCCCTAGTCCCACAGTGATAACTGTACATCACACTTCTGACCTTATTGTACAGAGAATATTAATAACTTCTAATCATCCACAAAATAAAGTACAAAATGTGATCCATATTACCACTTCTTTACAGTCTGGTTGCAATCTCCTTTCTTCTCACTGTATTTCTCAACTCTTTCTCACACATCCTGTAATTTTGTCAAGTTGGTGTATTTTTCAACCCCCTCCTTTCTATAACTTTTTGCTCCCATTTCTACCAATTGGAATCTTAACTATCTTTGTAAATATGTCCTAATATTTACATGAAATAGTTTGTCTATTCATTTAATATTGCATTTAGTTTTCTGTTTTCTTGTTCTAGGTGTGCAATTGTTCCTGAAAATTCTCAATATTGACATTTCAAATGAACTTTGAAAGCCTCTCCTACTGTTATAAGATTTAATTACAATCATTTAAAACCTTGTGTTTTAAAATAACTCCCAGGACTAAATATCCAGAACTTTCCAGAAATGTTTATAAAATTTTAGTTGTTGAATCTTTCAAAAATAGCTTGAAGATATATAAATAATAAGTATTTAAAATAATTAAGATGGTTTAAAATGATTTACATATGGCAATTATGTTTTATATTAGTGTACATTTAAATTTAATTTGAAAATTATGCAGAATAACTTTGTCAAACTGTCACCAAATGGTAACAATTATACTCGATTTTTGTAGCATTTTTGGGATACATGTGTTTCTTTTTGGTAGTCTGTCTTCCATTAGCCAAACACATGTATTTCCTAAAGAAAAAAATTGAAGAACACAGTAATCAAGATATGCATCAAGTTTACAAGTAAATTATTGGTGGAAAACATAGACCAATTGGTTTGATAATTAGTTCCATTGGCTTGTATTTAGGGCTGTAACTTAAAAAAAAAACACAAAAAAACTAGAAAATAAATCAAGGCTTTTTTTTTTCCTATCTGCCAATGTTGCCTGTCTCATTTGGGTTTATATCTATATAGATGACTTTGGCTTCCTGGTTAAGTTGTTTATTTCAGAGTCTTCAACCACCACAGTTGCACAAGGGTCGAGTGGTCTTTAGACCACACATAGTTCAGTATTTGGTTTAACCAAATAGAGCCATTAGAACTCCAGATTTTGACTCTTTACTTATTGACAGGGTCCCTTAAGGCAAAAGATCAAAGACAGGTTTTTTTCCTTTCCTTTCCTTTTTTTATGAGGGAGAAGGGACAGCTGCATGCTAGAAAATGGGGGAAAATCTGAGTTTGAAATTAAATCCTGTCTCCTAGGTTGGCTTTTCAAAAACTCGAAGCTCAATTTTTTTTCGCTTTAGCTCCCATTTGAAACAAAATGAAATTTACCAAACCCCAGTACTACAGAGTGCTAGATTTTTTTTTTCTTCACACAACATTTCTCTTTTAATCAGCCGGTCTCTTATTTTTATTATTTTCTTTGATCTCTGTTCCCTTTTAATTTTCCTCTTTTTCTGTGTAGTTTCTTTTTCCTAGCACCCTTTTCCTTCATCTTCCCTTAAATCCTTTTACTTGAATTTCATGATTAAGTCTCATAGAAATTAAATACTTTTGTTTCCTTGGAATCAGCAGGCATCGACAAAAATATGCAACTTTCTGAGTACCATCCTCCTGCTTCCACTATTTTCATAATAAACGAAACTATAGGATATGAAATTTGCATAAATTTTCCCTATATTGATTCCATCATTTCTTGCATCAATTTGGAGTATCACTGATCTATATCCTTAACTTTGATAAATGCTGATTATTAGTATTTTTTTAACATCTCAGCAAACTGACGGTTTCCATCTTTAAATTATATGTTTCCAGTGAATTTATCTCATATGAATTAGTTTTTGCTTTACTAAAAAAAAGAAATATTATATAGGAAATGTGCTCTGAAATCATGGGTTAAAGAAAAGTTTGAAAGCGTAAATATAATAGAAACTCATCTCTGTTTAGGTGGCACCAAACCATAGTACTTCAGAACAGGTGATGTACTTTAACAACATATTAGTTAAACTAGTTATTTTTTCTTAAACCTGTAACCAAAACAAACAAAAATAAAATAAAGCATAACCCACCAAAATATTTAAATTGAACTTTTAAGTTGGTAATTTTGGCATCAAACACATATGCTTAATCATAGATAAGCCTTTCTTATAGAAGAATAGAGGATGCCAACTAACTAGGCAAAGAAAAGCAAAAAAAAAAAAAATCAGAAAGGACAGGGGGCATTCATGTACGCGCTGTAGCAGTGAGACTGGCACTTAGTCATCACAGAGGACAATGTGTGTTGGCCAAGGCTGCTGTTCTCTTTGCATTGACACTTGGAAATGGTAACTGAGTTCATAAGACAAAACCAAATATTACTCTTTTTAATATGAAGAGAGTATGAAATGGAGCTCCCAAAATGGATTCATGAATATTGAGTCAATTATTTGGGTTTCGGGCTCCCGTACATTCAGTTTATTAAAGAGATGATTTGGGTGTAGTCAACCTCCAGTGAAATGGATGGCCTAACATTGCTGAACTAGGCCTTTCATGAAGAGACTATTGTCCTGGATGTCGGGTAAGTAAGGGTGCTGGTAGTATTGCATGTTTAATCAGTTCGATTTTTCTCAAAGTAGACGAAACAGAGAAATACTGATATAATTTCTGCTTTCTTCAATGTTTACATAAAAATAACAGTTGTTTTCTAAGATTATGAGCAGGAAAAATAGGTACACAATTTAAAATATAACACGTCGAGTAATCTGAAGAAGTAAAACGAAGCAGATATTTTAGATCAAGGGTTCTTAACCTTTTTGTTTCACAGACCCCTTTGCCAGTCAGGTGAAAATCACAGACCCCTTACTAAATCCACACTATACTGTGTATTATTTAATAAATACATGACACTCGCACCAACACGTCCCCACAAGAATAATGTTTTTTTGAATTTCCATTCAAGCTCACGGACCCCTTGTTAAGAACCCCTGCTTTCGGTTGATGGCGTGTTCTTGATTTACTTCTCAGTTTTCTATCTCCTGTGCCCAAAAGTTTTATAGAAAATAAAGAAGTAGTCATGTGTTCTATAAAGAAAAAACATCTCTTTTGCTGTTGTTTTTGAAAATTCTTTATTTGAAAAATATCAGATTTCTGAGAATAGTCCTACCATGCTAAAATGAACACATATAAAGAAATAAATTGGTCATCACAGCTCTCCTCTTTACTTTGCACATTCATATTACATATACCAGAAAAACAATTCCCTCTATCTTCCCTAAACCATCCCTTGATTTTGACCTTTCCATTCCATTTCATACACGCTCTCATGTTTCTTAATCCTCATACATATGCCTTTTCAACAAATTCCTAAGCTGTATTTCTTTTCACAGCAGTAGGCATCTTCCTTTATTAATTATGCCCCACTCTTCAAAGATAATTAATATAGATATGCAAAGTACTAGAATTGGCATTTTGATCATTAGCAATAAGAGACAGGATATAGCTGTGTGAACCTAAGGAAAGAATGAGGGCCACAGAGACTGGAAATAGCACCTACGAGACTTTCTACTGGACCCCTTGTTGCTGTTTTGGTTGATTAGGATCATTGACAAGTAATCCCTGCGTTTTTAGTTGAATCCCACTTAAGTAGCAATTGCAAAGCAGAATTGTGCCTTTGAGTTTAAAATGTCACTTCTTATAAATCTATAAAAATTCTACAAGATTCTGGTGGGAACTTATTTCTAGAATTGTAAATGGCAATTTAAGGAAATGTACAGACAAAATAATAAACTTAATGTTATACCAAAGGACAACAGGCTTTCAAAATGGTCAAATCTATCCCATCCCATTAGTGCAGTTTAGCAAGAATCGATCACCCCTGAGGCATATGGCATTGTTACTGATCACAGAGCTTAAAAAACATAAAGTCCTAGCTTGTTTGGTTAGAAAGAATGAAAAGAATCAGAATGAAAACAAAATTCCTTCATAAATCCAAAAATAATATTTTAATAGAGAATTATTAAAGATGCATTTATTGCCAAGTTCACTTGTGTTTACTAGTTTAGTTGTGCCAATATTTGAGGAAATAGCAAGCACCTTAAATGACACGTAGTGTTGTGGGGTTAGTTTCTCCATTGTTGAGCAGGGGGTATGTGAACATTTTGGGTTGAGCAGAAATTAAGACTTCTGATGGCTCTGAAATAGTGTCTAGTTACATGTATGGTAACTCAAAAGCTATTATATACAAGAGTTTTACCTCCTAAAGTCAATAACAAATAATAAATATTAACTTTGCCAATAATCATAGCAAAAAAATTTGTCGTATTTTAAAATTTACTTCCATTCCTGGAAAAATGAAAGAAAAGACTGCTTTACTGATTCTGAAATAGGCAGGTATATAATATTCTATTTTTTATTGCTTATGGAAATGCACTGAAATAGATCATATTCTTATATTTTCATACAGTTTTTTTTGATAGTAAAAAATACTGAAGCAACTAAGAGTACCTCTATGTAAAAATGTTATAATTTTGGAAATGTGTTTAAAACACATGAAAGAATATTGAATAATAGAAAGTGATTTTAATGGAAGTGCTATCAGGGCAATTGGCTTTAAAAGGAGATGGAGCCTAAAGATGGTGGTAATAATAAAAGAATGCTTTATGGAAGGATTAGAATGTTGAAGACTATGTAGAACTTTGTTAGGGGAATGAAGGTAAAAGTTGAAGGCATTTTGTATGAGGGGAATCACATGAATGAAAGATATAGTCTCCAGTGGATATGACCTTTCATTAGACAGTGAAAATGTACCCTGAAATATTTCTTGGTGAGTAATGGTAAATAAGTTTAGATAAGAATGGTGGTAAAAGTTTATGCATGGCCTTGACATCTAGATAGAAAAGTTTGCATTTGGTGTGGTTTGAAATAGGGATCCATAATTGATTTTTAAACACAGTTGTAATATGATGAAAAGCAGCGTTTAAAACGGATTAGCCTGGACAGTTGGAGAGTGTGAGGAAAGGCAGGAGGCAGCCTGGAGCTCCATAGGAAACATTTGCAGGAATGCAGGTGTGGAGCCAGAGATAAACTTTTAACTTCAGGTGGTAGCAATTAGAATGGTGTGAAAGGAGAGACTACCTGAGGCATTTAATTTACAATAACACTAAATATCTATATTTTAATCTTAGGAGTTTAACTACCCTTATATGCTTGATCTGAAGGTTGTTCTTTTAGTTCTGTGAGCAAAATATATCACCAGCAATGCATTCCTTATCTCTCAGGTAAAGGCATTATTAAAAAGCCACAATGTTGTTGCTATACATAGATAGTATTCCTTAGTACTACAGATCCACAAAGAGCATGTACTTAGAATTATTTTCCAACAGTGGTGGTGGAATTTGTTCAACCAGACACATGGTTTAACATTATGAATAAGAGCAGGTATTTTTGAGATTGTTCACAAGGGTTAATGGCCCAACTGATGACTTGGGACTAAAGGCTCTGTATCTATAAAGATAGCTGGTACGTGATGGGTACCATCACCCAATATTGTCATTCATATCATCTACTAAGTAATTGGACCAATGTAGCATGCATAGTATGGAGGGTAAACTACCTGTCGGAGAGATGATAAAAAGTTACTCTAACAGGATTTCCTTTTGAGTTCTATGTCCAGGAATGCTTTTGAACTTTTCACTCATTGTGTAGATTATTTGGCATAACACAGGCTTCAAATAAAATAAATAACAAATTTGATGAAGACATGAGGTTGATGCTGATATGAACCTTATCAATGATAAATGAGTACATTTTCCAGTTTTAAAGTAATAACTCCTGCTATGCTTATCAATTAAGAGTACCGTTTAGAAATCATTTATGAGATGGAATCCCACAATATAATTTATTGAGGTTTCTTCCCAAAAAGTGAGAAATTTTCTTTTCTGCTCAAAGGAAGGATGAGGCCCATTAGAATGTGAACGTTGGAAACAAAGTTTTGCCATTGCTGTTGTTTTGTTTGTTATTAGAATTGGATCAAAGAGTCTTGACCATTTTATACTATCTTTTGCTAATAGCTTTTAACCTAAGAGGATCAATACATGATGGTTCTCATATATCAATATCACAGCCTGGTCACTTCCATTTGTCCTGTTGTTGTTGCAACTGATTCCCTCATATCAATAAATTTGAAAATTAAGTGATCAAATAAACCAATTTAATAGGTTTTTTTCACCTTGGACATTTATACAACTTTTTACCAAGTCTCTAAGTATCTAATAGTCTATCTTTGCCATTTGCACCTCTCTGAAAAGAATGCTGTCTATATAGCTGTTATTTATGGGTTTTATAGATAATATCTCTATGTTTTAGATCATGAAAGAATTCTAGATTTTTAAGTAAAATATTGTGTGAATTCTATTTAACGAAGCAAGTATTTTTAGGGCCTCTTCAACCCTGTGGTTGAGGCTCCTATTTTAGAAAGACATTAGTAAACAACATTTGAAAATCTCTAGGAATTTGTTCTGGGCAATACATAGCTCTTTCACTTTTAGACGGGGAGGAAAAATCTTTACTTTCTGAATTGCACTTGTCTGAATAAAAAGAGATTTGGTATCATCCTGACAGGTAGCCTAGTCATCATTGGCTCTAAAATACCTAAAAAATTTTCCAGGGATAGATTTAAACTATATATAGAGTTTTCTGATTTGGGCCAATTTATCTACTCTGTTCCTGCAGATATAATTAAAACATAATCAACATGGGAATTGCCTACTTAAAGAAAAAGAAAGACTTCTAATGCTGAAGAGAAAGTTGTAAATAGTTCAGATGAGAACATCAAGTTGGAAGAATTGAAGTTGTGCTAGGAACTTTGGGACAGAGAGGGCAGTACAGGCTTCTTTGAACACCAGACATAACAATTGATGAATAAAGAATACATCTTTATTTAATGTGTTTTGATATTTTGGAGCAACTACTTCCTAAAAAGAATGCTAAGAAATAGGCAAATATAAAGCATATTTACAATATTAAATCAAAATGCAAGGACCAAGAAATGACTGTACCAGGTCTTATCACACTAAAAGGGGGAAAAAAATCAAGTGGCTATTGTAAATACAGCCTTATAATGGCTCTATTTTTGAAAATCCTAGCAATGCAGAATTAATGCAAGCCAAATTGGTATAGATTCAAATCGGATATTTGAAATTCTTACTCTAAAATATGGTATCATAAAATTCATTTGAAAATTGCTCATGTAATTTATTTCCACAAGAAAAGAAGATCATAGAAATAAACTAGTTAGTATAAGAAACTGTATATAAATTTCACAAATTAGAACTTTTTGTATTATAATTCAGTTTTCACTCAGTGAATAAATCAGAAAATTAATTTTATGTATTTCTTAATCTCTAAAATGCAGAAATATACCATTGTCCTGTAAGCAGAGAACAAAATAGGATTTTCTGGTAGTTCATAGCACTTTTTGTCTTAACCACTCAATGTAGTCGAGATGTTCTAAGCAGCATAAGCATCATGGGGCAATCCTTTTATTTTTTTCTATTTTTCATAAGAGTCACAGAATTTATACTCTCAGGATATCCCTATGTAGTCATTTTTCTAAGAAAAATTATATTGGTAGGCTTATTTGGGTTTATTGCTAATTCTTCAAGAAAATATACATTGTCATACATTTTTTTCTTCATCAGTCAGTGTTTACTAGGAAGAAGGAGAACAGAACAGAAAACAGATAGACAAGTTGAGTGGTGGATGAATAACTGGACTATGGATTGTACAGATCTTTAGGAAGAGATTAAGGAACTGCTTCATAAAGAAGAGAAATTGGAAATGAAAAATAAAGACATCAGATCACAAACATGTTTTTGATGTAACCATAGTGTACCAGATATCCATGGGCAATCTTACAAATGCCAGTGGATGTCACTACACACTTTGCATGGGTGTGTGTGGGGGGGGTGGGAAGGGTAACCAGTGTCTGTTTTTCTGGATGAATTTTCAAGTTGGTTGCAGTTACCATGGTGGTATTATTTTTGCAAAAAAAATTAAAATTAGAAAATTTCTGCAAATTTAGTTAATACTACACCTCCAAATATATTCTAAATACATTTCAATACAATGTCTTGCCCATAATTCTTCAAGAAGTAGGGTCAGCATAATCATTGTTCCTCTGTGCTTGATTAGATCAGTTGAATTGTGGAGCTAGTGAGGCCAAAGCCAGGGATTGATTCCTAAGTGGGCCGGTGAGTTTCATTCCTTCCTGGGTCACAGACTGACCAAATTCTTTGTAGTAACATTTTATAGTGTATAGTTAATTATTAATGATGAAATCAGAAATTATCCTCAAATTATGTTTATGTTAAAATAAAAAACAACTATAAACACATGGCCTACCTGGAGGAAAGGGTTTCTTATGTTGAAACTTCAAGCTTTCATTTGCGAGACCAATAGGCCATTTAAATCTGTTGTAATCTATAGAGAAAGACTTCAGGAATGTTTGCTTTGCTGCATTTGTTATTTTTAGCATGAATGACTACAGATCATTAATCACATTTAATGATTTTTATAAAGCAAATACCACATTTTTCACTTTTTTTTCAGAAAATTTGGTCAATGAAGTTATTCAGTTTAAGCTTTGGTATAAAATTATATGTTTTTCTCCAAAGAAGAAAATGCCCTTTGAAAATTAACTTAGTTATAGAAGTGAGAATAAGTCACAAATACTTGCCAAGCTCTGCTTTTGTACCATTCTGTCTTCAAAGCACCTGTGATAAAACATGAATAGACAAATATCTGTGGCCTCATGGAACTTGCATTGTAATGAGAGAAGCTAACCCCTCCTCCACTTCTCAAATATGTTGAATTAAATACCTTCCCAAATTTTAAATGAATAAAATATGTTTCAATATAGAATTAGCAATCCACAAATGGGTTTCTAAGTTCAGTAAATAATTAAGAGGTATTAGTGTTTGGGGACTTGAACATGTTTATTTACTCTTCCAGAGAGCCAAAGGATTACGAGATTATACCAGTACAAAAACCTATGTATTTTAGTATCTGCATAAACTCTCCTCTTGAAAACAAGTCCTTAAATATCACTGTTGTGTAGCCTCGAGTAACATTTTCTTCTCTATCTCAGGAACATTTCTTGCAATCAGTGCATCTTGGTCACCTTTCTTTTTTAATACAGCTTCATTGTTTGGGTGAATATAACTGAATTTTCAGCCATTAAAATGATAGACTAAATTGATTGTATTACTTTCATATTTCAAATTCTTTAAAACTCCTGTGCTTGTCAATACTTTTACCTCCAATACCTATGGCATTTGTCCCTACATGAGGTTTCATGATAACCATCAGGTGTAAAACTATACTTTCTGTCTAAACATCATGCTTTTTCAATACATTGAAACAATACATTAGAACAGAAAATATTTTATTTCCCTAGTGAAGAAAAAATCTGATAACTTCAGACTCTCAATTTCTCAGCAAAATGCCAAGTTATCATTACTCTTTAAATAAATGCAACGAAGTCTTGTAGGGTAATTGTAATTATCTTTTAACTTTTCTGTATTTCTAATTTGCATTAAATGAAATTGTATTACAGATTATTTTCTTTAAAATGTAATATGACAACCTGATATTTTACATACAATTTTATTTAATCAAGATAAAGAGGATATTTTCTTTCAAAACCTGTAAGAATCCTACACGCTGATTTTGGTTAAAAAAAAAAAAATAACCTGAGATTAGATACAAATATTGATTAAATTTGGTCTCTAGTTCAAGTTTCCACTTAAGGTGGACATATATTTGGGGTTTTGTGAAATCTAAGATGCTCAGACATTCAAATTCATGCAGTCCTGTTATTCCTTATGGATTTAATTTGATCTTTAGATGATTCAACTACATCTGAAAGGAATAAAATTTAATTGTGAAGATCCAAAAAAGCATAAGAAAAAGCTATAAATAAAAATAATTTTTGAAACTAGGTCCTCCGTTGATGAAAATGATCATAAAACAGATCTTTTTGGTTTGTTTTTAAATTTGTGGATAAAAGTGAGTGACAGTGTAATTTGACTTCAAAAAAGCTTCCTATATAAAATCAAGCTAATTTGATTTCTCACTAAATTTTTTCCAGAAGTTATTGCAAAACAATTAAACATTTCTCGTATTCATCTCTGCACAAAGCTATCCAAAGAATCCAGTTTTCACCAAACTCAAACTATATTTTTTTAAAATTATTTCCAGTAAATTTTATTTCCCAAACAACATCCCGTGATCTAATCTAAACTGAAAATTATTCAACCCATTTAATTATACAGGAGAAGCAGAAATTTTATATTCTATAGGTCCTCATAGGAGATAGGGAGGGAGGCGTAGAGGGAGATAAGGATGGAAGAAACAAATGCAGAAAGCTAAAAGATTTACATTTAAAAGATAATGTCCCACGCCCAAGGAAAAAAATAAAATAAAATAAAAATAATGTGCTTAATGAAAAAATGTAGCCCTTGGAAAAGAATAAGATGACCTGGGTTTTAAGCCCTGGATATATTACTTTAAGCAAGTATTCTAATCACTCTGAACTTCAGTTCATTGATTTGTGATGAGACTGATAGTACCCGGATGTTATAATATATGTAAAACATAGCATCATATAAATGTACAATTATGGTAACATCATTAATGTTTTTAAGAAATACTGGAAATTTTTGCAAGATAGCTTTTTGTTACTAAATATTTTTAAGTAGGCATAAAACCTCTAAGGCTTATAAATAACTAATAGATAAAATTATTTAATGCTTACTGTGTTCTAGACATGTTCTAAGTCCCATTACGTGAATTTCTTTATTTAATCTTTTCAGCAGCCAGCAGGGTAGTTATTATTTTCATTCCTATTGTAAAGGAGAGGAAAGTGAGCCCAGATTGATTAAATAACTTGCTCAGGGTCACAGGGCCAAAAGGGCCTCAGGTTATCTGGTCTATTCTCAGTCTCAACAGGGCAATCTCTTCTACAGAATTCCTCTACCCAGTTTTGCAGATGACCTTCAACATATCTGAGTAACGGGCATGCAAATACGCTCATTGTTTTGAGAATATTCCCTTCTACAGTACTTTTACATTTTAAAAAAGCACTACTTTGTATTAAGTTGATACTTATTTCTCTTATTCCTAGCAAGCATAAACCTGGAACTATAGAAATAAAACCACTTCTACAGTTTGCAACTCTTGTTAAAATAAAGGAATTTCAATGATAATTTGGACAAATGATAGTGAAAAGAGTAGGGAGGGCAACTTCTAAAGTAAATTCTGAAATATTGTGATAGGATTTTATTATGAACATATTTATAAATGTGTACTTAGATATACTTGTGGGTTTTTTTTTGTTGTTTTTTTGTTTTTTTTTTTTTGGTATATGGGGAAGTGCATTTTGTAGTATAATCTAAGCAATATACCTTTGAAATGAAACATATTGGTCATGTTTGCTCAACATATGTAAGAGTTTCTCATACATAAATATGCACGTTACTATCTCAGAAGCTCAGAATGAGTAGTTAAATAGACCCATTCTCCACACCCTGGAAATTTGTGTTCTAAGTACCACCATGGTTATTTTTAAATATGTGGAATTAACACAGTGCTCATTGAGGCATTGTTTGTAAAGTGAATAAAGGAAATAAAATTAGTCAACTCTGACCACAACTCTCACTCTAGTCAAAACTATGTTTTCTAAAACAAGTTTCATATTAAATTGTTGGATTATTTTTTAACCAAAATATATATTCAGCATGTCTTAATATTACTTTTTGTTTTGCTAATCTAGTTTCTCCTCTGTTCTAGCTGAAAATAACAAATATTAAACTGTCCTTTTTGTTTTAAATTGAAAGCATTGTAATATTTTTAAAAAATTAATTATTTACCTGTAATTAAAGATCTCATACATTTGTATATAGTTATATATGTGTGTATGTATGTATGTGTATATACATATGTATGTATATTTTACATTCTTCTCTTTTCTTACCATTTCCGCATTTTGAAATAATAAGAAAATATATTTGGGCAAGCAATACTTGGAGTTTGTTCATTAGAAATCAACTTCAAAAGTATTGAAGACACAGTTAAAGCACATCATCTACTTTGTAGCATGCTTGAACTATTTATTGAAACAAAAATATGCAACTAGTAATGATTTTAATCATATATATGCATTACACCTGAGCTTTAGTTTGTTTTCATTTATGTCTTCAGCTCAAGGTGGGGTATTTTATATCCTATATGCTAAAATTGATACTGTACTGAATGCTCACTTCTTTTGGAGACTTCTAGATACCATCACACTGAATGTTAGACAAAGCTTTGCAATACACATATCATTACTTATGATTTTTGTAATACTTAAAGCATACGATGGATTTTGAAATATGCCACAGGATTGTTCTTAACTTCCAGATTTTTTTTTAACCTCTAGTGTTTATACGCACATAAAGCTCTTCTAGGTATTGTTTTCGCCCCTCTCAAACTTCTCTTGATCTCTATTCTCAATCAGAAATAGTACTTTACACTTTTATGACTTAACTCTTAAAACATGTTGGAGGAAACACATTTGGCCTTGGGTTAAAGAACTTTTTAAATGTGCTTTATCTTTCTACGAGCTTTTAAACTTGTTGAAGATAATGGACTATTTGTATCATGAATACACAAATGTATTAAATATTGAAAGAGTGAGGGACATTTTGACACTATTCTAATAGTTTGATTACCTTTTTTTTTTCTTTCTGTGCCACAGAGGATTAAGTTCAGTAAATGAGGAGATGGTAGAGAACCTGACAGAGAGGAGCAGGTTGACATCCTGACAGAAACAAAGAATAAAGAAATGTAAATGAAGCTGATGAAATACAAAATATAATATATAATATGCCATAATGAAAATATAAGTATGTAAAAACATAAAGACCATGTAGTTTAAGGATAAGAAATCAAATTCTATTTTTGAAAAACTGTCTTGACATTCTTCCACGTGCAATGGGCTACATAGGCAGTGAATGTCAGGTCAAGTTAAGCGAGGGCATTCCTTGTTGTAAAAGACTAACTTATTCCATTACAGAGCTGGGACACAAAATTCAATCATAGCCCATAATAATGACATCAATCCACCTTGTAAGTTACATTCTGATAAAATTGATAAAAATTACAATGTATTGTTTAAAGAGTCAAAACTTGTAATGATTTCCAAAAATATATGCCAATTTAAAAAAAAAGATTTTCCTGTTAAGGAACTAAGTTCCATTACTGAAAAATAATTTTGGGGGTATTCCATTTGCAGATGATGTCATAAAGTATGTAATCATGTAATAACCTTCTTATAGCTCAAAAATTGGGGAACAGAAGAAAGCACTGATTCAAGTGGGTTCAATCATGTTCAAATCGCTTTCATTTTTTAGTTTCACATGATATTTTGTTAAAGAATGCTTTTAATTCATGAAGGTAACATGAGTAAAATTATCCTTACATTAGTAGTACAATGAAAGTTGTTGATAAACAAAAATCAATGTTGTCTCCCATATTAGAATTATAATTGGGAAAATTTGTATGCAAAATATACACCATAAACTCCTGCTATAGCCTATGAGATGATTCCAAATCTGAGGATCTCATGGGATTTTCATTTAGTTCTCCTAGAGAGATGAAGGATATGTAAAAACGGATGTAGTCAGACCAATGGACAACAAAATGAGAATGATATGGAGAATTTCCAGTATGGATCTGGAATAAATTTAATACAATTGAGTACAGATGGCAACATATGAAAATCCATGTGTTTTGCTAATTCTACCCACCCTTGGTCCAACCACACCCCTTGTAAGGAGAACCTGTCATCACACTTGCAGAAGACACGCAGACCTGGAGGACCACGTTGTACCAGAACAACTACAATTTAGTGGGGAGTTTGTGGGTAATTTTATCTGACACCAAAATTATTTTTTAAAATATCACTAATTAACAGCACAGATTTGAGGGTAAATTCAGGTCATATGTAACTGTTCAAAAGGACAATATGTTATCTATAATTGAGAACAGACACAGGAAAAAGGTCTGGGGAGATGTGGTGGATGGAAAACTGAGGTGCAGTTCCTTATGTATACTCAGACATTGTCAGAACGTTGTACTTTTTTTTTTTTTTTTTTTTTTCTTAAAGAATGTGTCACTGCTACCTTTCTGGTAAGGCTTTGTTATTATTCTTTTTTAATTCTTCACGCATCGTGACATTATACTTAGGACATGGCTTGAGCATATTCATGTGACTGTAGGAAAACACTGCCATCGAACAATCCAGTGGTGAAGAATAAATATGCAGAAGTGTTCTCAGTTCAGAGCGTCAGATCCTTCCTAACAGTATTGCTAGTTATTGCCTCTGATATGGGATTGTTTCCTGATCGGGCACTTTAGCTCACTCCCTGGTTATTTCTAAAAGCTTTACCACGTACTTCAGAGGATGCACCTGGTGAAGTCATATGAACATTTGGTATCAATTCTAGAATGTCCCGATGGTGCCTCCCATTATTAATGCCTTTGTTTCTTAACTCTTCTAGTAAAAACTTCCATTTTGCTCTATGGAGGATCTTATCGCATATTATTTTCTTAGCATATTAAATAAATAAATAAATAAGCCATAGCTCCCAAATGGGCGAGAGAGATGCCAGACTTCAAAATTGCCATGCCTGATATGTGAGGGCTCACTTGATATGCAAACCAGGAAATAAAATAGCATGCATATTTAATATAAATGGCCTTCTGAAACAAAATCAAATTAATAAAACAACAGTTTTACTACTCTGAAACATTTTTACCTACCCAAATTGATTACTTTTAAACCTGACATGATTTATCTTTTCAAACTCTTGGTATAGCATAAGAACCTATTAAAAATCACATGGAGGGAGAACATTTGTGACATGTATTTTATAAGCTTGATTAAAAAAAAAAAAATCTCCAGCCAATTTATTTCAGGCCACTATCATCTGGTTTGTATGACTTCAGGGGTGTGATCAGGACACTCCATGCTCTTAAACCAGCCACAGCCCCAAAGAATCTGTAAATTATTTGAGGACCAGTCTAGATTTGAGAAGGTCTAGATATCAAAAAGCATTAAAAAAAAAAAAAAAAAAAAAAGGCACTTAAAACGCCAGTGTTGCCACACACTTAAAAAAATTACTCTTTTTCCTAATGCATGATTGGTGGTGTTATACTTAGAAAGATACCCAGACTTGTATGAATTTCTTCAAACTTGGTTTAGAGAAACTAATATTGGAGTTATTACTGAATCAATCAGACAGTCCACAGTGTGTACTTTGGGGTGCTCAATAAATATGAATATTTCTGTATTCATGTATACCTAAGGGTTTTGTTTAAGACTTGTACATATAATATTAACCCAATCAAAATCTGGGAAATATGTTCATGTCAGTAATGATGAAATATCATTTTTCTTTACAGTTCTTATTTTAAGGAATCCTGTTTATTTCCAGCTCCCCATTTAAATGGAATTGCCCTTTTCTCTCCTCCATCTGATACAGATAAACATGATGGTCATGAGTTCTTAATGAATCTTGGTATTTAATTGTTCCAAAGGATAAAAAAACAAGCAATTTAATTTTTAACATTATGTGAGGACAGGTAATCAAAGAGAGAGAGAGAGAGAGAGAGGGAGAGAGAATGTTTCTTTGTTTATTTTGAGGAGGAAATATCTAGTCATTCTGTGACTCTAAAGAAATTCTAGGCAATATTGTTTGAGGACCCCAGAAAGTTCATTTATATGATTTAAAAACTGCCTTTTATAATGTCATTAATTACACATAATTTGTGGGAAAAAGCATTTTATTGTTCATGAAAGTAATAATTCCATTAGTAGCCTGCCTTTTTACCCATATAGCCTCAATGGTATATTTTGATAGGAAGAATATACAATTTTTTTCCACTATCTTTACCCTCATCTAGGCTTTGCTTTGAAATTTCTTTTTTGAATTTGTACTTGATGTGGTTTTATTTTTTCCGGACTTGAATTTAATCTCAATTTCCTTGGCTTTGTCATTAGTTACTTGTTACTTTTCCTGTTTTTAGTGGCATCTCTGCACACCCCAACTGCCACCATATGAAGGACATCCATATCACAATATAGCATTTTTTTTTTTTTTTTATTATGGGTAAAAATCAAAATTCTCACAATACATACAAACATTTGTAAAATGATATATAAATATATATGCATATATGTGTATTTGCTTACAAAAATGTTATTTATATATATATATATACATATATTTTAAGAGGTGCTTATAGCACTTTCTTATACTTTTTATTACTTAGCTTTTTTTCGCCTTCTAGTCTAAATAAATCTGAATCTTTCAACTAATTTACCTCATGTAGTTTGCTCTTATAGTTATTCTCAAGGAATGTATCATAAAAAAAAAAGTAAGATACAGATACAGATAAAAAGTAGCAGTATTTCTAACTAAGATTATGAATAAATTCAGACAAAAAGTGATTGGGGGAGATAATTTTGCCCAATTTTCTTCTTTTCCCAAGCTCCACATTTTAACACTAGAACTGTTAATATCACTTAAATATAACATGATGAAAAAGGAAAACACACATAGAAGGCCAGTGAGGGATAATGTCTAAACAGGGAAGATCAGTTACTTAGCTTTTGAAATGTAGATGTTGAAGAAGAAAAGTCACGTTCTAGATGAAGTAAACAAACTAAATCATGAGACAGTGGTAGCCTTATTTTTCAAAAAAAAAAAAAAAAAAAATAGTCCAGGGTCAGAAAACTGCAGCCAAATTATTTTAGCCAATCTAGTTCCATTGCATTTCCATATAAATTTTAGTATAATTTTATGTATAGCTACAAAAAGTCTTGCTGAGATTTTGATTGGAATTTGCATTAAACCTATAAAATTTGGGAAGACTTGACATCTTTACTACATTGAGACTTGCGATCCATTTCTCTCCAGCTCTCTTAGGCTTCTTTCATCAGTGTTTTTTACTTTTCAGCATATAAGTCCTGTAAATGACTTTTTAGATTTACATCTATTTCATTTTTTGAGTGATTTTAAATAGTATTGTATTTTTTCCTTTTATTTCCTTTCCTTGCTTAATTGCCCTGGCTATAACTTGAATAAGAGTGGTGAAAGTAGACATCCTGGATCTTATGGTTAAAGCATTCAGTCTTTCACTGATAAAAATAATGTTACCTATAGGTAGCTTATTATTATTATTATTAAATTGAAGAAGTTTCCCTCTAGTCCTAGTTGTCTGAGAATTTTTAGCATGAATGGGTGTTGAATTTTGTCAAAGGCTTTTTCTGCACTGGTTGATACTATCCTGCATTTTTTTCTTCTTAAGCTTTTTACTATTCTAGATTACATTGGCTGATTTTTGGATTTTGAATAAATCCCATTTTGTCATGCTCTATAACTATTTTATATGTTGCTGAATTCTATTTGCTATTTTGTTGAGGATATATGTAATGAGAATATTCTTGCTGTCCTGATTTTGTGATAATCAGGGTAGGCTAAACATTTGCTATATTAGAAATCATGCATGTGTCCCCAGACCTAGTTTTTCTCCCCAGAATGCTGTTGATAAACTAAGCCTGATTTATTATATGTCCATCCTGTATGGGAAAAGACTGTAACTTTGGGTATCTTTGGTCAACCTTAAGAGATATAGCATGTGGCTTGGATGGTTGGGCATCCATCTCCCATATGGAGGGACCTGGGTTTGACTCCTGGGACCTCCCGGTAAAAATTTAAAAAAAGAAAAATATAAAAGGAGCATGTGCCACCAGGCCCCGCGAGCCATGCAACAAGATGATGACGTAACAGGAGAGTGACACAAGGGAGAGCCAAGACGAGATGCACCAAAAAACCTGGAACTAAGGTGGCACAGGTGGTAGGACACCTTCTCCCATATCAGCAGTTCCGAGGATTGAATCCCAGTGAAGACAGGAGGAGAAGGAGGAGAAGAGAGGGCAGGGAACGGACACAGAGTCGCCCAGCGAATGGACAGAGAAACAGCAAAAACGGGGGGCAGGGGGGGTTAAAAATGAATAAAAGTAAGTAAATAAATAAATAAATCCTTAAAAAATGTATAAGGGAGGAAGATATGGACTATAGTTGGTAGTAATACTTTGATGATGCTCTTTCATAATTTATTAACAAATGTTTCACAACAATGCAGGGTGTTTGGAGGGGGTGATGTGTGGGAGCCCTGTATGATGTTATGCATGTTTGTTTTGTAAGTTCACGATATTTACTGAACACTTACAGTTTATGTATGTTCATGTATGAATAATATACTTCAATAAATTGTTTTTTAAAAAGGATATATGTATTTATATTCATAAGGGATAATGGTCTGTAGTTCCCTTTTTTGTACTGGTTTTGTCTTGTTTTGGTATCAAGATATCAGCTTCATAAAATGAATTGGGAAGTGTTCCCTCTTCTATTGTTTCAAAAGACTGTGTAGAATTGGTATTAAATCTTTAAACATATATTAGAATTATCTATTGAAATCATCTTGGTATAGAAGTATCTATTTAGGTGTTTTTAAATTACAAATTCAATTTCTTTGATAGTTTTAGGATTATTCAAGTATCTATTTTATATTCAACGAGTTGTAATAATTTGTGTTTTTTGAGGAAACAGTTTCATCTAAGTTGCCCAATATATGTGTGAATAGTTGTTTGTTGTTTTCTTTTGTTGTCTTTTGATGTCTATACATTCTGTAGTGATATTCCGTATTTCATTGGTGATTTGATAAATTGTGTCTTCTTTCTTTTTTCTCTGTCTTGCTGGAGGTTTGCCAATTTTATTCATCTTTTCAAAGAACTACATCTTTTGTTTCATTGATTTTCTCTTTTGTTTTTCTATTTTAATTTCATTGGTTTGTGCTCTTATCTTTATTATTTCTTAACTTCTATTTGCTTTAGATTTATTTTGCTCTTATTTTTCTTGGTTAGGAGAAGGAGGCTTTTTGATTATTGATCAGAGGCTTTTCTTCTTTTCTAATGTATGCATTTATTGATATTGATTTCCTTGTATGCACTACTTTAGCTGTGTCCCCCAAATTTTGATATGTTGTGTTTTCATTTTTATTCATTTTGGTATATTTTCTTAATTTCCCTTAAGACTTCCTTGTTGACTAATGGATTATTTTGAAATGTTCTGTTTAGTTTCCAACTGTTTGGAGATTTCCTGTTATCTTCCTGTTATTGGTTTCCAGTTCAATACCATTATGGTAAAAAAAACCCACATTGTATTATTTCATTTATTTTAAATGTGTTGAGATTTCTTTTATGGACCAAAATATAGCCTATCCAAAATAAGCTCATTTGCATTTGAAAAGAATACATATTCTGCTATTGTTGGGTGGTAAGTTCTATCAATATCAATTCGATTCTATGGGTAGATGGTGTTGTTGAGTTCTTCTGTATCCTTGCTAAGATACATCCTTGCTCTATGTTTTACATTACTTATACATAACTTACATCATTTCAAGTGAAGTATGGAAGTCTTTCTTCATTTTATTTACCTTTACCCTTCTCCATTTACAACTGTTTTAAATATTTCCTCAACATACCTTTAGAACCACAATTTTTGCTTCCACTATTAAACATAATTTAGAAGATTTCAGAGATAGGAAGTCTATTTTATTTATCCATATTTTGGTTTATTGTATTCTTTCTTCCTTTCAATGTTCCAGTGTTCCTTCTTTTACCATTTCCCTTAGCCATTCTGTTAGAGGTGGTCAGCTGGTGAAAGTTCTCTTAGTTTTCCTTAATCTGAGAATGGCTTGCTTTCTCCTTTATCCCTGAAGGATATTTTCACGGATAAAGGGTTCTGGGTTGATAGTTCTTTCTTATAGCAATTAAAAATATTGTGCCCCTTCCTTCTGGCCTCCATACTTTTTAATGAGAAACCTGTTCTCATTTGAATTGCTGTTCCTCTATGGGTGGAAATTATGTTTCTCTCTTGCTGCTTTTAAGATTTCTTCTTTCTCTTTAGTTTTCAGAAGCTATGATGTGTCTCTGTGTGGAATCTTTTGGGTTATTAAGTTTGTAGTTTGCTCAGCTTCTATCTATAGATTTATATCTTTTGCTA
Source organism: Tolypeutes matacus (assembly GCA_026826555.1). Lineage (NCBI taxonomy): Eukaryota > Metazoa > Chordata > Mammalia > Cingulata > Chlamyphoridae > Tolypeutes > Tolypeutes matacus. The sequence continues at coordinate 9,174,767 of JAKSZT010054524.1, forward strand.
AATTTGAGAAGTTTACAGTGATTATTTATTTGAGTATTCTTTTACCTCACTCTCTTTGTCCTCTCCCTCTGGTACTGTGATGATATAAACTTTCTATCTTCTTTTTAGCCCCACCATTCCCTATCTGTTAACTTTTTTCTCCTCCCTTCTGTTTTTTTCTCTGTAGCTCAGATTGGATAATTTCTATTGTTCTTTCTTCAAGTTTTCTGATACTTTTCTCTTTCTCCTCCATTCTGTTGCTGAATAGATCCACTGAGTTTTGTGTTTTTTTTCCAGATATTGTCTTTTTTTTAGTTTTAAGATTTCCATTTGGTCTTTTTTTTTTTTTTTTTATCTTCAATTTCATTGTTGAGACTTTTTATTTTTAATTTATATTAACCATGTTCATAATTATACACCAAAGAATTTTTGTGATGATTGCTTTAAAATCTTTGTGAAAGAAATTTTAAATTTTATATCTCTGTCATTTAGATATTCACACCTATTGATTGTCTTTTTTTTTTTTTTTTTTCATTCAGTTTGGGATCTTTCTAGTTCTTTGTATGATGACTGATTTCTAATTGAAACCTAGACAATTAGGGTATTATGTTATGAGACTCTGAATATTATTTAAATCTTCTGTTTTAGCTGGCTTCCTCTGGTACTCTAGCAGAAGGAGGAGTATCATCTTGTGATGGTCAGGTATCAATAGAAGTTTAGGTTCCCCCTTCATTCACCTTTGACACTCAAAATGAGAGCACTTCTTATTCCTGCCACCAGTAGACCTCCACTGATAACCTCCCTAGCTGGGATGCATAGGAGTGGCTTTTTTACTGCTCCTCTGTGGCCACCAGGGACATCTTAAGAGTTGGGGGGTAGAGGGGAAGGGCATCTCATTAAAGTTGGTTTAGGAAGGGAAGACCAGGCTGCCATGTAATCTTCACTGTCACCATAGGCGATAGGAGAAGGATCTTTTACCACCTGGTGGAGATGAAAGCCCCAGCTTCCTACTCAGACTTCTCGTAAACCAACCGGGGAGTGGGGGCAGATGGTGTTGGGATGCCTTGTTCTAGCCTGGCAACAGTGAACTTCTAGGCTCCCCACTTGACCTTAACTGAATGGGTGGGGATGGGACCACTGTTTTTAACTGTAGTAATACGGTATTGTTTCTGTTTTCTAGGCTGCCCCTTTCCTGGGCCTTTGGCCAACTAAACTGTAATTATACCTAGCAGGAGAATTAGGAAAAACTATGTCTAGTCCATCTCTTCCCAGAAGCAAAAGTTTCCTTTTTCATTTTTTTTTCATTTCATTTTTTAACTTGAGACAGTAACAAAGTTTTTACCTTAGGTTCTTTAAGGAAGTTAAAAAGAATTATGAAAAATTGATTACTTAAATATATTTTGTATTAAAAATGGAAAACTTGAGATAGAAAAAGTATCACTATCTATAATTTTTTTAAAAATTTTGTCCATTTCACTTCCACAACCTAATTTCTACCAGTTTGCTTCTTGATTAGTTTGCTTCTGTTAAATGTTCTTTTAGTACCTGGAATACCTCTGCTTAGTAGTATTCTTTTCTACTAATATTCAGTAAATATCTGCTGAATAAGTGAATGAGAAATGGGAATTAAAATTTTCCTCTCTATGAGGGGTTATCACATTTCTTCTTGCTATGCTGAGTTCACTGAGTATGTGAGACCATCTTCCTTGATTCCCCACCAGCCACCCCAAGCATGGGCTTAGGATACCTAAAAATCTTTGTCCAGAATTTTGCAATCTAGAAAAGGAAAACAATTTTAATTTCGGCACATGTGTAAGTTTTTTGTTTTAGGGTTTAGAGTTGTTTTATAATTTTGAATTATAAAGCAGGAGGACACTATAATTGTTCCCATGCGTGAGTGTGTGTGCATGTATATGTACCACTCCCAAAGAAAGTGGCGTTAGACACATTATACAACAAAAAGGACCATTAACCACTTTTAGGATATGTTTTCCAGGCCCTTGAATCTTTTATTTTTAGATGATTTTCTTTTATTAGCCAAGTTTATCTTTTTAAACATTTGTCATATATTGTGCAATGTGTATGTGTGTCCATGAGGAAGGGGTAATGTCAATTTGTCATTTTGGTAATGCACTGCATTTAATTTTAAATTTCTTGCATGCAGAATTATACCTAGATAAAGGTTTCACAATTATCAAACTTTTTTTTCCAGTGCAGTTAGGTGAATATGGTTCCTTTTAGGATTACTCGGTATGTCTGGTTTAAATAGTAATAACGCTTGCTTTCCTGCTTGGCTTTAGATCATGCTTAAGGAAATTGTGAATGATTTAATTCACCATACTTTTGTTAGAAAGTATGGAAATGTTTGTACATGGGAACTTTTGCCTGCTAGAATGGAAATTTATTGGGGAGGGGGAGCTATTTCATTTTATTGCCTAAGAAATGTTGATATATTCCCTGTATCTTTCAAAGGCATCTTTCATGCCGTACAGGCAAACTGTAGCCAGCTAAGGAAAAGGGCACTGCTCACATGTGTCAGTCTCGGCAAACTTGCACAGCAGCTGTGCTAGGTCCTGTTCAGGATTACTGCAGTACCCAGTTGCAGGGTTTTGTGTGGTTGAAGAGACAACTGGCTCTCTCAGGGGACCACTTTGATGGAGCTGCAGCAAGAATGTATGCCTACTGTTGCTTGTGTATGCTGTGGCCATGTACTACACAACTGGTGCCAGATAAAATCAGAAAGTCATAAAAAGCAAGAAGAAATCTCAGATAGTTTAAATCTTAAAGTGAGAGACCAAAACAAACGTCCTGGGCTTGTTACATTCACTTGTAAGAGTAAGGAGACAGAGGACCCTTTAGCTCGGAAAACTTGCAGGGTGTTCAGTCTTTTCATTTGAGAACCATTTGGGTGTGTTGTGAAATAAAGTTGCAGAGTAGGCATGTTCAGACCTTTATTTGCTACATTTAGTAGGAAAGATTTTTTTTTTCCACACTTAACTACAAGAAGCCAGAGTTTTCTGTGCAAACGAAACAGGCGTTGCAAGAATCAGATTCACTTTGGACGACTCTTCACATTCCAAGTCATCATTGCATTAGGCAGCACAATTCCATCTCTGGTTGATGGGCAGAAAAAGTGGGCAGCTTGCCAGGTAGACGTTTCCATGACTCCCAGCCCCCAAAGGTGATGCGTTTTTCAGCTAATTCAATGAAGAGTGGGCTGAACTTTGGGTCTAAACGAGACAATAGCTGCCTTCGCAGTATCAGCAGAATGGTTGATGGGAATGCACTCTACATTTGGCAGAGAATCATGTGACCTTACGACTGAGATTTTGTGATGGTGCCAACGGAGACTTGGAAAGCAGCAACCATCCTGACTTTTTTCTTCTTTTCTAGCATGGCTCAGAAAATGGTGGATCTTAATGCTTGACTTTAGCCAGACTCAGCAAGCGATTGAGCTTTGAAGCACAACTTCGCCTTTATTCTGGGTTTTTGGCAGACCACCAGGAGGCTGTCCCTTTCTCGCCTGATAAATTCTACTGCTTATCTCTAAATAGAAAAAAAAGGAAAATATAAACAGAATATTGAGGCATAACAATTGAATACTAAAATTGTATGTACTTTTTTTTTTTTGCCTTTTTTCACTGCTGATTTTAAAAATGTTAAAATGCTTTCTTCTTGCTGAAGAATCCAAGTAGGTTTTTTTTTTTTTTTTTTTTTTTTGCTTTTAATGAACAGGCATTTGAACTGGGCAAAGAGGGCGACAGCAGCAGTGAGCATGAGATCATTGCAGCAGTAGCAAACTGGCACCCTGCCTTCTCACCCCTTTGCTTCAAGAGACAAACCTGTGCAATCCTCATTTCTAAGTCAACACAGCCTGGAAGGATTCCTGGTCTCTCCCACCTTCTACCATTCTGCTGTCAGTGACGGCAAGGATTGGTGCAGCTTCTGCGCAGTGCTTTGTGCCTGGAATACTGAGAAGGATGAAAAAGAAGACAAGCACCCTGGACCCTTTTTCCAAAAAAATAACAGGAGCCACGAAGAAAAAAAAAAATCTGAGTTTGTCCTACTTCATGCAAGAGTGCTGAAAAAATGAAATGCTCCTTTTCAAAAACAAAAACAAAAATAAACAAACAAAAATCCAAAACAAAACAAAACAAAAAGCGCAAACATTGGCTTATGTAACTACAGAGACATCGGGCTTTGTAAAGCAGCTTTTTAAGGCAACATAACCAAATGAACCTTCTTTATGTTTACTATTTCCAAAAAATATGGCATAATTAGCAATATGTTGCATTTGGTGAAGTCGCACCTTTCACATCAGGTATAACTTTTTTTTTGTTTCTTTTTAAGTCTACTGTTATAAAATGGGATCCTTAAACTTTTAATTTACTTTTAACTCATCACCCACTTTCCTTTCATTAACTTTTTCCTTTTGGCTTTCTTGTTCTAATTCTAGTTAGAATAGAATCTTATGTAAAAATAGAAAAATCTCTATGAAAAAAAGTAGTATATGGTTTTGCTTTTGTTATACACAGAAGTTTTGAAAAGACATTATTGTGTTATTTGTGCTTTCTATGTTCAGTATTAGTTTTTGCTATCTAAGAAAAGTGAGTGTTTAGATATAGTTGGTATGGAAAGTAAATCTTTTTTTGTGCTGTGACTCATAATTTGAAATGTAAAAGAAGAAACTTTTTGAACTTCTAAAGAAAGGTCATGTCAGAATATGCATTAAACTACTTTGAAATGAAATTAGTTTGGGGAAGTTATATTTTAATTATTTACAAGGATTTCAATATTCTATCAGAAATAGAGATGACAAGACTATTTCTCCCTTGCTAAGTGGAAAAGGAGCTTGTTCCACAATAATATCTTCTTCTAAAATATCTTTTAAAAGAAACATTTGTCCTAGAAAAGTTGCAAAGAGTGTGAAAGTATCCATTAAGCTTATTAGTGGAAAGAGTACATACAAACTGTTTTAAATTTAGCCATAAAGTATATGGCTTAGCAGATAAGACATTGCATTCAAATTATTTTCTCTGTTTGTAAAAGTAAATTGCTATGCAATTTAAGCATTTTATAACAAAATCCATTGTTGCCTCATATAATTTGAAAGGATTAACAGATGTATCCCACAAATTTTCATTTTGATTGTTTCTAAGCATGTGTAAAAATTATTAAATAGAGAAAATGCTTTTGAAATATACAATGCACATCAATGAAGACTACAATTAGATTATTATGAAATGCTGCTATAATATTTTCTATGAAAACTATAAACTTAAAGCAAACTGTTGTGCTTTTAAAATCACATTTTATTATATTGAAAATATGGGAAGCAAACAATGAGAAACATTATAGAACTGATTAATAATTCTGCCTTCCTTTTTATTGTACAAAGAATTATGGGAATACACTACATACTGATAACATTTAAGTTAAATATTTTATTAGGTTTACTGGTTTTTGTTCACTAATTGTTTAAAAAATAGCTCTTGTTCCTCCATGCTACTTCAGCTAGTAGAACGTCAACTTCCACAGGCTTAATTAACATTTATAAACCTGTTTTCATGTTTAAAGATCCTTTAGTTGAAAAACATTATTTTAAATATTATTTTTAGGACCCATTAGTCTCTACACTCTTAATTATCTTATTAAGCTCCATGCCAAATCCAAATCTCTTTCCGCTCTCACCACTTTATTGTGCAAAACCTAGGCGCTTCTTTAACAGCCATGCCTCCTTTCACTTTCAAAACTGTTACTGTGAAATCAACACCAACGAAAACGAACGCATAAATGCGAGCTATGAAAGCTCATTATATGTCATATGAGTAGCCTGAGGTGGGGCCCTATGAGTCTTCTTGACTTTTTTTTAAATACTTTAAAAGGATTTGCCCATTTTGATGTTGTATTTTCTTCTCGATTCTCTACCTTCATTCCCACCATCTACCCAGATGATCCTCTTAGACAGCAGTTGTCTAATATTTTTCTTTTTTATGTTTTTTTTTTTTTAGGCTAAAACTTAAAATGGATATGAGAAGTGGAGAAAGTGACCATAGGAGAAAATCATCTCAGGTAAAAATAGAAAAAGCAAAAGAACAATTAATATTTAGTATTTTAAAGAAAGCAACAAGAAAGCAACTTGACTATGTTAAGTTATAAGAATTTATTTTGTATTCTTTATGTACTTAGCTGTTGGAATTTTCATTGATGGTTTTCATTTGTGAATTTTTAATATTACCTATTTCTGTGACAAAATGTTTGCCCAAATTTGTGATCAATGTACAGTTTGCTTTCCCTTGACTATAGATCTGTATATCTCTCTATATAGCATATGTGTTAAAGAAAGTTATTTTTTAAAAATTGTATTTTTGTATTTGTCATACCGTATAAAAGGAAGTGTGAGATATGGGGGTGGGGGCAATGAAGTTGTGCTTTTTTTTTTACTTGCTTTTATAAGAGAATGAAACTGAAATATACCTTCTTATAGTTATGGTAAAACCTAAAACAAATGTTGCCTTTTATTTCACATCTAAATTCATGAATATATGTTGAAATATTTTTACTACAATTGAATGCATGATTGTTGATTATTTACTATAGTTCCTAATAAGTATGGGAATGATTTGAAAACAAATAATTATGAAAAATTATATAGACCAAATAATCTATATAAAATCTGTAAGAAACATTTTATTTATTTCAAAATATGCAAAAACATTACGTAAATTGTATATAGTATTGCTATTTTCCACATTGAAGATATAATTAAGAAATGATAAACAATTGTAGATATGAGTGAACCCATTTTAAAATTTATAATTTTTTTGCATTTAACCTTAGGATCTTAAAAAAATTATATATGACTGGCTTTAGTTAAAACTGTTGTGTTTTTGCTTATTGTCTGGTGGTTTAAAATTATTTTGAATAACAATTTTCTTTTGCCTAACCTGTTGACCTGATGAGAGTTCTATGAAGGCATATTTTATTTTTTAGGGGTATCTTTTCCAAAAAATAACTTTATTTTGTTTTAGAGACAAGATATCCTCTTTCATCCAATAAGTCTGGAGTATAAATGTAAGCACAAAGTCATACTAATAATGGTATTAATGTGTCATTAACTTTTGTTTTCTGATATTTATCTAAATATTGTAAATTTTAGTTAACAGTTCAACTATCGACTCATATGTATATATTTAGAACTTTTAAATAACTTCCTGTGTGTTCTACTTAGTCAACAAGAGCGTACTTGCTTAATGAGAAAGTTATGTTACCGATTCCTTGAAACCCCCTAACAGAGGTTTTATAGTAATTTTAAAGAGCACAGTCTAACTCTTACATACCTAACTTAATTCAGTTTTCATTACAGGTGTGTAATATTATATTCATTCCTCACAGCTACATAATTCATATAGGCATGTATGAATACTTCTTTTTTTACTTTTAAGACTCATCATTAATTAAATTTGTCTAACTCCAAAATATTCACAATTAAAACAAAATAAAAACAAAATCTTGTAGTAAAGTATGTTTTTAAATTCTCATGCATATGACCTGCATTTAGCATAGAATATTTATGAAGGCCTTTAACTGGAAATAAGTATCCTTAGATCAGTATAGCATTTAAAATATTTATACTAAAGCATCAATATTGTTACTTTGTCTCCTAATTTCATCATACATTTACCACAAATTCTACATTAATAAGGAATGCATGTACGATGTTGCCCATTGGCATAAACCCGTAGATCCGATCTTGTGGTGAAGTGGACCGCACAAGCTCGCTTCTATGGGTCCGTGTCAGTGCGGTAATCTGACAAAATGATAAAACCAATATTCAATATTATTCACTATTATTTCAACCCAATTCATGTTAAAATCAGTCGATTATATACTCTTGAAATAATTATATTTTCCTTCGTTTTTTTTTTAATGTATACAATAATCTTCATTTGTTTTATGAGGCAGGCTACAGGCTACAGTCTACTACTACTCGGGAGGTTTTTTAGTAGAGTGGTCTACACACTGAATTCAAGTGTAGTAAATTGCTTATGAAAGTTGAATTTTTTATAGCAGGCCTTAAACCAAGATGTGAATAGTTCCTGGTCAGAAACGTCAGTTCACAGTGTAGTGGTTAGTATGGCTCATCCACCTTGATAAGAAAATTAAAGGCTGGAACTGAATTTACATGTTATCACTCAGTATATTTATTCTGAAATATGTGACTGAGTGCTATTGACTTTTAATGTTACTAATTTCTAGTTGACCTATTTCAAGATAGATGTCAGAAGACATTTTGTATGACCTATGTTAGAAACCCGCAAGGCCAGGATAGTCCTAGTAGACATGTGCTTAGATTTTTTTGTAAAATGTTAGAATATTATATATCTGCATTTTTGCCAAGCCCTTAGGTATATGGTCACCATATTTGGAGATGCTGACTGAAGAAATGATAAGGAGTTTGAAGCAACATTGGAAGCTGTGTGCATCCGGGTTGAGGTAGTAGGTTGTATGGTTTAGAGTTACACCCTGGGAGTTAACTGTACAACCTTCTAGCTTTCCTTGGAGCACACTTGAGCCATCGAGGAACTCTTCACCACTTTATTCTGATTGAGCCAATTTTTTATGCAAGAAGGTAATGTGTCATAAGTGTTTTGGGGAATTGATTTGAATGTTTATTACATTAAAGTGACCCTTTCATTCCTTGCTACTAGATTATTTCATTTGCATCCATATATGAAAAATGATAAAATGATATTTCAATAGTCTGTTACTCTATGATCAAGCATTTGAAACAACTGTTGGATAATGGCCTAAACTGCTTTAATACTGAAGCTTTTGTTGTCCATAGATTCACAAAATTGGGCACTTAATTTTGCAAACTGATCATTGGTTTGCTCTTTCTAGTTTTATTGGCTAACAGTAAAAATGTCTACTTGTTTTAATGATTCCCATAGCACTTTATCTGAGTTTTTCTTATGACACATCACTTTCTACTTCATACTATGGTTATTTATGTCCTTATTTATTTTTTCCATACTAGACTGTAAGCTCCTTGAGGGCAAAGTCCCATGCCTTATTTTTCATTGTATTCCCTGCAATGTCTTACACATAATAAGCACTAAATATTTATTGGATGAATGAATAGAGTTTAAGATCTCTGTAATGAGTTTCTATTGAATATTTGAATGAATTACAACAGTGATCAAAATCTGAGCTTTGTTTATTGGCCCTAAAATTTGTATAACTTGTTATTTCCCAGACTGCCCTATACCAGTTATACAGTTGACTTGATTTTTTCTGAGTTAAGTGTGTCCCCAAACTCTAGACCTGTAATTTAAAATGTGAATACATTTTCTCTAATATAGAAAGAATAGAGAAGGTTCATTTTTATTAATAAGCTTATTAAAATTTATATTTATAAATTTAGATTATGTATATTTTTGTTAAAATTTTAAATACCTTTATTTTCAGATGAATTACTTTTCTTTCAGCATCAATTTCAGCTAAAGATTATATTTCAAGTCTCATTTAATATTATGATTTTTAAAAATCAGGTTTTTATATTCTGTATACTTCTCTTATCTTTTTCTCTTTATTTTTGTACAGCATTATCTCTGGAATAAACTAGAAATAAGTAAACCAGAAACAAACTAAGAAATTAATAGTAATAAAGTATAATGTGAGAATTGGAACACATTTTGCTTAAATATCTAAAACACTTTACAATATTTTTTGTCACAAAGAAAATGGGTCTCTGAAATATATTAGCTTGCTGTCAAATTTAGTGGCAGTGAATGGAGAGATTTGTGTAGAAAGATTAGCTTACATAGATCATCATTCAGTCACAGAATTAAATATTTGTTAATGTTAGAACTGTAATTTAAAATTCAAACATGATGCAGTGCATGTTTGCTAAATACTTTTAGATCCAAATACATACAAAGAACCCAGAGATCCTGGTTATCTGATGATGAACGTTCTAGAATATCTCAGTCTAGAACTTACTAACAATAGTGATGAAGAAGTAACATCTCCTTTTCACTATACTAGCCTGCCTCAACTTCCCCTGAAAACTGACAGGTGGAACAGCCAATCAGAACAGCACAGCTGGGGCCCCTCCCCCATCATTATGAAGGGTGGTGGAGGAAAGACTTTAAAAAGCCCTGACCTGGGGTCCTACACGCGGGGCTCATCTCACTCTGCAGCATGCCTGAGGTCCATAACCTCCTAACAGGAAGAACAAGTGAGTCTTAGAAAGCTGAATACCAATGCTTTCAAGCAAAATTATTTGATCTGTATTCAGAAGGAAAGACTCATAGTCTTTAAGAAAGAAAAGTCCTTGCAAGAACTAATCAAGAAACAATTAACAAAAGGCAGAAGACAGACAAAAAAATAAATAAATAAATTGGTAAAAAGTCAATGGAGAGATGAAAAGAAAAATGATTCATAGCAAGTAGAGGCAATGCTGTGCCTAATGGTGGCAACTTGACAGAGAGATAAGAAACTAACAGAGTGTAAACAATTATAACCTTGTAAAGTGTTTAGCCTTGGAGAGTCTAGGATCTCTATTCTAGGTGTATATATAAGTAAGTGTATGTGTATACCTCAATATTATATGTATATCTTGGGAGGCCAAGTCATGTGTGCATAGATGGGCCAAACAGTATATTATTACCAATAAATGCCTAATTTTGTACAATGCAATGGAGTTAAATGTATCACAGAAGTCAATTATAATGTGCAATTTAAGAGTAATCTTGTAAAACCAGTGTGATGATTTCATAGAATTGTAGTCTTTTTTTTATATCCTAACTACAGTGTGATCTGGTCTTATAGAAGAATAGCTGAAAAGTGGCAAAGTGTAGCTATGATGCACTACATTAGTCATGCAGAAAACACAAGAATCCTGAAAGGCAGGAAATACAGTTAGCCTCAACGAAGGGAAAAAAAATCTCTGGAGGGTGAGAACACATGAGAGAATTAGTTTTTTTGCCTTTGATTCATTAAAAATTTTGCTCCTCCATCTATAGGGATTATTTAATTTGTTTATGAAAAAAATCATGAATGACAAATATACAAATTGATTGCAGGTGTTTTTTTTTTTTTTTTAAAGAAATCAAGATCCAAGACCACTGTTGAGGCCAATATCTAAGAATAGTTGAATTATGTGCAAGAAATAAGAGGGAAATGGTATACATTTAAAAGGTTAGCATTCAGATATGGGGGAGGAAATATCTAGATTTTACATCATTCCTGTAAATATTTTAATTGGTCAAATTTTACTGTACACTAAGGTTTCCACATTTGGTAAGACTGGAAATGTAAAAATTCGGTAAAGAAACTAAATATTACTGAGTCATAATTTTCTTAACTTATGCATTTTTGATGTTTTGGGGACACTAAATTTTGTATGTGTTTTTCATAGTGACTCTATTACCTTAAATACTTTATGGAATGAGACAAGAAGGAGTTAGAATGGGAAGGAAGGAAGAAAGGAAAGGAGGTAGGGAGGAAGGAAGGAAGGGAGGAAGGAAGGAAGGGAAAAGGGAAGGGACAGAGGGAGGGAGAAATGGAAGGATGGAGGAGAGAAAGAGGGAAGAGAAGGGAAGGAAAGAAAAAGCAACCGCAAAACAATGGATTGGGTCTCATTAGTAGAGTCTAATTTAGGTCATAATGTTGTAACTGTGAGGAATATGATAAATTCATTGGTAATTGGACTGAGTCTTCTTGAAAACAATCCAGCAGTACATAAACTATGTTATCAGGATAAATGAGTCATTTTCTCTAAATAATCATTTTGTTTCTCTTATTCCCTATCATTAAGCGCTGACTCATGAACATAGGTGATTCCCCAAGATTCTCCAAATGATGTGATACAGGTTCTGTCGCCCTGAGCATTATTATTTCACACCAAATCCCAATTTCTCTGCCACAGACTACGGGATCACTCTTAAGGTCACTGATCATGATTATACCTGTATGAATCTCTAAAGCAGGTTTAGGGAACTCCTCCTGTGAAAGCTTTTTAGGTAAAAGTTCTGCTAGACCAGAAGAACGTTTATCTTTTCCTATAATTCCTGCCATCTACCATTTCCAAATAAAACTGTGTATCAGTTAAAATCATGTTCTTCAAGATCATCTCTTCATCTGCAATGTCCTTACTGATTCCCTAAGAGACAGTTTCTCTTTTTGGAACCCACATGTCCATTGCAATTTTCATTCCCTCAGAGTTTTCTCTGACTAGCTCTAGTAATAACTCCAAATACCCAAAGTGACAAGGTTTACCTTTAAGCCTTTTGTAGCATACACATTTTTGAAACTATAGATATTAAATTAATACCTTTTGGATTTTTTTAAACTTTAGATCGTTTATGGGCAATAGTGAGGACTGCTACACTCCTTACAATAAAAATAGCTTCAGAAGTAAAGCTCTGTGTCATTGGAGATGTTTCCAGACTCTCAGGAATATATTACTGAGGGAATAGGTATATACTAACACTTTCTTGAGATGTCTAGAAGTCGGTTTTGATTAAGTGTATGGTGTACCATTTGAGGGCAATATGTTAAACTATCTAAGCCCTATTTTTTATAATAAATCCATACCTCTTGTGTACAAAAATGCTTGCTCTTTGCAAACTCACAACTCCTACCACCATACTGCTCAGTTTATAGGATGGGTTCAAGAACTTTACTGGTGAGTGAGCAAAAATTTTTTAGTGAAATAACGTATGACATAATGAAGCATTTTTATATTTAAATTGACTTCTTTAATACTTTAAAGTTTAGAAATAAAAAGAAATTAGGAATATCAATTAATTTTAATATGTCTGTTTAATGGTTTTTAAAAGTATGTTTGAGTTGTCATCATCTTGTGCACGCCTTCATTTTTTTTTTTTTTTTTTTTAAGATTTTATTTATTTATTCATTTATCCCCCCCTTGCTGCTTGTGCTCGCTGAGTCAGCTAACCACGCCGTGTGAGCGGGCCCGCCTTCACCAGGAGGCCCCGGGAACCGAACCCGGGACCTCCCATATGGTAAACGGGAGCCCCACCGATTGAGTCACAGCAGCTTCCCATGCCTTCATTTTTAACCTTACTTTATGTGGAAGGTGTGAGTTGAATATACTTCTATCCATGTTTTACCCCTACATCAGAACCCTGTTAAATCCCAATTCTGTTTCTCCCCATTCAACTCCTAGAGCACTTATTTGATTCCAATCATATTCGGCTTTGTATTTCTAGTCACTCTTTGTATGTTAATGTAGTCGATCATAAAGTTAGATTCTAATTTCCCTGACAGCAGGAACTATAATGTATGTGTGTTTTTACTCAGTAAGCACTTAATAAACAGCACTTAATTGGAATTAAAAATAAAAACAAGATTTATAAACAACTAAGAGTATGAACCCATTTTCCAGATGCCCAAACTGAGGCTCAGAGAGTTTGATTTTGCCTGGGTCAATCCACTAGTTATTGGCAAACCTTAGATTTCTACCCAGGTCAATGATCTAGCTTAGAAGAAATATTTTATGTTTGCTCTAGTAGATTTTTGGATAGTTATCAATTATAATATGTCATTAAACAAATTTTAATAAATTAATTTATTGAAATTAGAGCTTAGGGTTTGGTTCTGAAAGGCTACAAATCACATAGCAAATTATCTTCAGACCCAACTATGATAGGTATATAATTGCATCCATTTAATATTAATGCCTTATCCATTTGATTCTTTCTTTCCAACTGCAAATGCATTCCTCTTCTTATAAGCATATAGAGGAAGCCATCTACCCTCTAATTCCACCCTGATATTTCTCCTTCTTCCAGAATCTTTCTCCAGAGAAAAGGAGTATGGCTTAGCATTTTGTGGTATATCTTAAATAAAAATGGAAATGCTATGAATTGATCAACCCAAGTTAACACTGTTGCTTGGGAAAATGAAATTTAATGTGAAATAGCAACCATAAGTGAATCAAACTCCCCCCCTCCCCCTTGCTGCTTGTGCTCACTTGTGTCCATTTTGCTGTGCATTTTTCCATGTCTGCTTGTCTGCCTTTGTTGGGCCAGCTCTCCGCGCAGCGTGGGCCCTGAGCTCACCGCGGGAGCTCCTTCACTAGAAGGGTTCGATCCCCGGGGCCTCCCATATGGTAAACGGGAGCCCAACCAATTGAGCCACAGCCTCTTCCCCTGAATCAAACTTTAAGATTCAATTGCCCATGCCCCCGAAGAGATGTGCAAGGTATGATCCTTAGCAGGGACCATAATCTTAACGACTTCAGGGTTCAGGGAATGGAATGAGCCAGACTCTAAGACAGAGGAACTGATGGGAACTGTGGTGAACCAAGGCAGTCAGTCTAAACTGGGCCCCCATATCCAAGACAAAGGGATCACATAGTAAAGCAAAATGGAGATAAATCAGTTCTTTTGGTGACCCTAACAATATTTGTTTTAAAGTTGAGCTGGATGGCTTGGAGAGTTCCCCCATAAGCTTAAGATTCTATGAATCTATGTTACTTTAAAGTAATTCTAAGCTGTATAAAAAATAACAATAATATGCTGAAACTGTTAGTTAAATAGACATGTAGTTCATGTCAGTCTAAATATTTCCTTGTTTTTAACTGACTAACGAAAAATATTTATTGCTTGGGCAACTACTGGCATGCAATATTATTTTGTCTCTATTTTAATGACAGAAATATAGTAGTATTAGTAATAGCACTGTTCCTAATAATTGTATGTAGTTTTAGGTTTCTACTTGCATGTAAATTTCAGCATACAAAACAATAATGAAATTGGTATAATTCTTATTTCCTAAGTAATTTGTGATATAGATAGATGGATAAATAGCATTTTCAAATTAAGAAAATCTAAAGCTTAATAGACATATGCAGAATAGTGAATACAATTAAAACTCAAGTGTTCTCATATGCAAGCAGTCTTATGCCCAGGCATCTGAATTATACTTCAAGAATGAAGTAACATTGATATTGTTGCCAGTTATATTTTATTGTGTTATAATTTTAAAAAACCAGTTATGCATAAATCTGGAATTAGATCAGTTTGTAGTGTAATTTAATCCAATCAACTTTAATTTGGAAAATAGAAATGATACAACCAATTACAAAAACACTGAATTTATAATAATAGAAAAGATAGGGGTTTGTGATTTTGCTATATGCAAGAGAAACTTTCTTATTTAATATAGTAGGCACCAGTAGTTGATTAGTTAATCCACAAAGGTTTTTATATAAAAGAATTTTAGAAATTAATACATATACATACAGTAATGTTTTATTTAAACCATAAACATCTGATTATATATTTATTTGGCAATATATTGATGTAAGCCAAGAACTATTTTTGACTTTGGGTTTGCTGATTAAAGATCTTGGTTATTTTTTCTTTCTGTAAATTCCATAACGTATCATCTATGATTTCTAATTTTTGGCGGCTTCATAAGTATCTTTAAGTACAAATCCAATGTAAAGAAATCTGAGCACAGAATCCTATAGTTTCTATGATTTTTCTCCAATCTTTTAAAGTTGTTCTACGGGCACCAAACTCTATAGCAAATGTTCCCAAAATCTTCAACCTAGAAGCAAAGAGCAATATCTCTCATTCTTTTCACACTCGTACTTAAATTGTTTTATGTAATATTTAATTAAATTATACAATTTCAAAAACGTCCAACTGACAAAAGAAAGGTTGAGGAAAAAACATAACTGAGTTGGTAAGCATATAAATCACTTGATGTGAAATACATTAGTGTTTTAAAATACTCTGTGGACGAAAATGTTCTCTGCACTGTTCAAAACAGCTGCAACTAGCTATATGTGGCTACAAAGCACTTGAAATATGACCAATGCAACTGAAAAACTGAATTTTTTATTTTATTCAGTTTAAATTTAAAGAACTATATGTTGCTAGTGGCTAGTGTATTGGACAGTACAATTCCGGAAAGTAGCCCTCTTGCTTTTTAACATGCTGGGGTCACAGGTGGGGAATGTCAAATCATCTATAAAGTGGCGGATGGTTAAGATACCTTCTCGGGAGTGTAATTAAGATTCCCTACACCATTTGGAGGAAGAATGAGTTGGGAAACTCAAATCAATTTGGAATGCAGTTTTGTTTTATTTTTTTATTTTTTGCTTCTATTTGAGTATAGATTTTAGGGAATTTTCAAATTTTATTTAAAATAAGGGCGCTAACGAGTAAAGCACTAGAAACTGCAGAGGTTTGCAACCCTTTCTGAAGCATTCAGTTCAACACAAATCTAATTAAAAAGTAACAGCATTGCTTCTTTCATTGGTTAAAAAAAAAAGTGTGTTCTTAATTTGGGATCATAGAAGCCACAGGATGAAATTGTTGAGTCTTTGGGCCCTTTGAAAATATTTATATAACTTTAAATATAGTTCATTTTCCAGAGGATAGTTTCAGCTCTAGAGTTTCATTAGCGTACATGATTTCCTGAAAAGTTAAAAATAACTGCTTAATAATTTTTTTGTTTGTTTTGCTTAATAATTTTTGAGGTACTAGCAGTTAATTCAGTAGTGAACCCTGATAGCTTTGAAAGCTTTCTCTTACATATATTATAAATCCATATATGCATATACATATACATTAAAAAGTATAAGATCTCTATATATTAAATAATATCACATTTAAATATTGCATACTATATCACTTAATTAAATATGTGTATATAATTTAATTAATTAGCTAAACTATGGAATATCGGTAAAAAAAGAAAAAGGACACCTTAATTCTTTGTAAAGATTAAATTAAATTGGGTAGCTAAAATCACTGCCGTATTAAGTTTGAACATTCAACTGTAAATGATTGGAAAAATTATAAAAATATAGACTGAGCCATCTCTCAGTTTGCTATATAAGTGCCTTTAAGTTCTTGTTTACAAATGAATGGGTTCGTTATATTGTTGCATTGTGAATGTGGATTATAAAACATAAAGACAGTCATTAGTCCCATAGTCAATGAAAGGACTCGTCTCTCATGAAAAAACCTGGAAAATTGGTAAATTGCATTTTTTATGTGTTAAGATAAAACAAAATGTTTATGTCTTTATGTTCACTTTTTATGTTTCCCCTTTAACTAGTAGTATTGTTGAATCCATCAACTACTGATCCCAAACATATCAGGTAGGAGAGCTTCTACTGTGACAGTGTTAGTGTTTTAAATGTGAGCAAGCCCTAGCCGGGAGGTTATATAGTTCCCCACAACCACATTTATGGTAAATTTTAGGGCTAAAAGAGATATACCTTATACCAAAGGATTAGATTTCAGTTGCTTTGTTGTAATGCTTCCTGTGGCAGAGCCTCAGCAGCCTGAAGTAGAAAACCCACAGTAGAACTCTGAAAGCAAGATTTGCTCTGCTTCATTTGGAATGAAAGTGTAGCTTCGAGCTGAGCTTGGCCAGCCCTTTCTTGCTTCCAGAGGCTTTTTTCTACACCTTTGTTTCTTTGGGTTTTGAGACCTACAACAAAAGTTCAATGCACTCTTTTCTGTTTCTGGTTTTTTAAAACATAGACTAGCATAAGGTTGCGAAACCTCCCTAAAAGCAAATGTGGGAATTTATCAGCCTCAGTGTGGTAAAATGCTTATTTAACAATAAACAAAGACATTGAGCAGCTGCTGTCCTTCACGTAATGATTACTTAGGTTTGTAGAGTCTAAGTATTCAAAACATGGTGGCTGTGGGGGAAGGTGAGAAGTTCCATAACCTGTAAGCTTCGTTTTCCTCCTCTGTACTGTCACCTTACCTCGCAGTGTACTTGAGGAGATCACCTGAGCTGATGTTTGTGAGGTACCTAACATAGTTCCTGGCAGTTTAGGGACTCAGGTATGACTGTCTCCCTTCTCTTTCCCCCTCCTCTAATGATATTAGCTTGACCCTCTGCTTGTTATTCCCACCCTAACTCTAGGTGTAAAGACTTCTAAGAACAATGGTTCTCAACTTTATTGCTCACAGAACAGAGGAGGGAAGGGAATGTGTGAAGGGAGGTGCGTGCAGCTTGAAAACTTATTCACATTTAACCCCCACATGGGCACTCATTCCAACAGGCATTCATTCTGTGATACGATTTCAGAGACCTCAAAAAGGTCATCCCTGTTCAAAAATCCTTTGGTCTTTCATTGCATGTTAATTTTAGAGCACAATATTTGACTATTCACCAAACCCTCTGTAATACAGGGATTCAGGCCCAGGAGTCAGACTGCTCTGAATTTATAACAAGTATGAGTCAATCACTACTACAAAGCTACAAAAGCTGACCCTTTTCATCAGTGCTTCATGTTCTTCACCTCTTAAGTTAAAATGCTGATGATAGGCGTGCAAGATTTTGGTGGATTAAAAGATTTTCATATAGCACAGTGCCTAATAGATAATAGCAGTTGAATGAATAAAATACAACTATTTTCAATGATTATCATTACACATATTAAGTAGTGCAAAGTGTTGTTTACTTATTGAATGTCCCACATGTCCAGTGGTGCTGAATTTTTTAAGGCACAGCCAGCCTATGTAAGTGAGAAGTGGTTGTTTTTTCTGAGACTCCCCTTGTCTTCTGAATATCATGGCTTGGCTGCCTGGATTTATTGTTTTGAATAGGCCATATTTTAGATATTCCTCCCATTGTTAAATCATGGTAGATAATAAGCCTCACCTTTTACTCCTGAAATTATACAACCTCTTCATGTGTCTGGAATTAATTCTTTTCTTGTTTTGTATGATTCTTGTTTTGAAAACATAAGCAATCTCATCCATACTTTGTGTATGCAAATGTAATAAAATGATAAATTACTTAAGTGCCTTTGTTTTCTCATCTGTAAAACAGGGATAATAATCCCTTCCCATCACACTTGTTCAGACTGTTGAGAAGCTCAAAAGACATAATGTAAAAGAACATCAGCATTCTCACAAATAGTAAAATTAAACCACTTAAACTTATTTACAGGAAATCCTTAAGATTTCCAGGGAAGGAGTAGCAGCAAAGTATTCTTTAACTGTCCATTCCCCAGAGAGAGCCAATCAGTCTCTCTCTTGTTCTCTCTGTCTTGTGCTCTCTCTCTCTCTTACTCTCTCTCTCTCCGTCTCTAATGTTCTAGATCCTGCTTGTTCTTCTGTTGCTTAACTTGCAGAATCTTGTTCTTCTTTTGCATATGAATTATTTTCGCCGATCTAGCCAAGTGCCAAAACTAAGACCATTATATTTAGTTGACAAACAAATGAGTGATTGAATTAATAAAATCAAATAATGGAAGAAGCTACAGCTATGCAGATTTTAGTTCACATGAAACTGGAGGGTATTGGTTATGCTGTAATTAATATAATAATAGTTTGCTAATCTTTTCCATCAGCCTGTTCAGATGATGCCATAGGAAGCCAGTCCATTCATGTAAATTATTCCTAATGGATTCCTTCTCTTAAAAAAGATCATCATTTCAGTATGTGTCATGCATGCACCCCATACCTGTTTGATAAGATTGGTTACATTTCTCATTTCTCGCAGACAAGTGTGTGGGTCTCTTTGTTTTGAAATTTATTTTATTTTTTAATCTGTAGAAACTAAATTCAGTTTGCCATGCTAGTCTAGTGAAAGCATACTCATTCATTTTATTATAACTGATTTTTGTTTTAAATGGTGGACAGGAGTTTTTTGAGCTTACTTCAAAAGTTAGACTTTTGAGGTTTTGAACATTGTTCTCTTCCTTCTGTTCCTCAGGTTGAACACAGTCCTGTGTCGGGGTACTGGACAGCCTCCCAAAGCAGGGTAACTTCCAGGGAGGAAGCAGCACAGGCCTCTAAAGTTTAGTGGTGTAATATATTTAGGTGCTGGTTCCAACTAACTAATGTTTGATCCTATCTCACAAATTCAGAGAAAGGTTATGCCACCTCGCTGGGTCCCGGGCAAGGGCCTGAATACTCTCCAGGAGAAAGGATCTTGTTTATATTGGGCTTAGGACCTATTCTTTTTATGGTTTTCTAAGAGGTATTGAGAACTTGTCCGTTTTTTACTGCTGAAGATTTTACTCATGGCTATGAAAGTGCTACGGCCTTGAGTGCAGCTCTTTTCATATTTGGTGGATGATTGTTGGGAGTAGGAAAGTAGACCTTATTTACTTAGATGGTATCATTTTATAGAATGAGTTTGAGATATAGGGCTGCAAGATTTAGCAAATAGAAATAGAGGGCGCCTAGTTAAATTTGAATGTTAGATAAGCAGTGGATATTTTGGGGGGTGTCAGGATGTCCCATATTTTATGATGGTTTCATTTTTTTTATCTGAAATTCAATTCTGACTGGACACCCTGTACTTTTATTGGGCAAATCTATTTAGATAACATTTTCCACAATAGGGTATCTTATCCCCATTTTTCCATATATGCCTCATTCTCATAAAATAAGGGAAATAGAAGCTAATAGTAAAACTAGTATATGATTTATGTAGTGAAATATCAGGGGTAAACATGTATAAGTTAATATAAGAATTTATACTAAATTAATAAAAATTGGAGAGAAATTTTTTTTCCCCTTAAATGTTAGGACCATGTATAATCACTATTAGGCTATATTTCTTTGCATGATTAAGCAAAGTAGTTTAGCAAATGACATTTAATAAATGGATGCCAGCTGATAACATCAGCATAAAATTTAGCGGAATTAAGAACTGTTGCATAGAGTGGATGTAGCTTAAGTGGTTGAGCACCTGCTTCCCACGTACCAGGTCCTGGATTCGATCTCTGGTACCTACTAAAAATAACGAACAAACAAACAAACAAAAAACAACTCTCATTGGGGAGCAGATGTAGCTCAGTGGTTGAGCGCCTGCTTCTTGTGTACGAGGATCCTGGATTTAATCCCTGGTACCTCCTAAAAACAAAAACAAACAAACAAAAATGTTGCAGTGTCAGTGCTACACTACCTGGTGTGTTGTGTGATATGCTAGATGGTCTTTGCATTAGTTACAAAGATTTTTTTATAATGTTTTTGAGAGCTCTTACGGAACATTTTCCAGAAAATGAACATTCAGTTAAAGCAGTATCACTTCTGAATTAATGTAAAGCATCACTCTCTTTTCACAGTCTGTTCATATCAGTTACTTAAAATTTTCTATTAGTTTTTTAAACATCAGTTGACATAATAAGATAAATCATTTACCTGTGACATATACATTGTCTGTGTTGGGCCCAGACTCGGGTTAATATTTGATATGGCATCTGGATAATCTGTGGTACGGATTCCCTCTCTATGTTCCTATTCCTCGCAGTCTTACCTGTATGCACGGCTTGATCTCTCTCCCTTCTTATCCTGACTGACCCCAGCTCTGTGGCTCCCTCTCTTTCCAGTTTTGCTCGGATCCCCAGGAGAGCCAAGCTTTCCAGATGGGTCTGCTCTCCACATTCATCCCATACTTACAGCATTGAGCAGAGAATTCCAAGCCTGGAAACTTTCAAAGTGTCACCCATCAAGTCACACCTAGGCACACATATGCTTCCCCACATGTTCACACACAATGAATCTTTTGATTTAATAAGGAGATTGGTTGTGTACACTTGCCCATTTTCCCTATTTTATATACAAGGACATAAGCACCTAAAGATTAGGGGATTGTTTTCAAATCACAGTCACTGAGAAGCCAAGGTTGGAACGCAGATATCTTTATTAAGTCAATCTTTTCTGAGACTCAAATTCTTCCTCTGTAATATGGAATTATTATGCCCAGAGTGGTGTTTGCGTGATAATTGAATGAGAACTTAAAGCAACCTGCTGAACTGTTTATAGTGACCTTTCAAAAAAAAGTTTGTTTTTTCCCCCAGTTTTCACTAAGCTGAAGTGAGTGTTTGATCAACACTTTGCTAGAAGACCTGCCTTTAGTTGGGGCTAAGAACTCCATTCATTTACCAGATCTCTGCAACCTTGCTTTTATGATATCGCAACATTTATTTAGCCTTTGGTTCCTGGACATAGTTTTTTTGTCTTATAGTAATGATCTATTAATATATCACTCTACAATCTTTCCATTTTAAAGTTTGAGTTATTAATTAGCATGTAGATGTAACTCAGTAAATATTTTCAAATCGTGGTGTTCAATGTTAATATGTTCCAGCAGTTTAATGACACAGTTGAAAGTAATGTAGGTATTATATTGTTTCTGTGCTTATTTTAAAGTAAACCATAGTATATTTTAAAGTAATGGGATTAAAAAATCATTCCACTCTCTATGTTAGATTTTCACTCAGTTGCACAATATTTCACTTTGACCCTTGTTTAAACCTCTGGCTTTCTTGAACTTTCTTAAGCTCCTTTCCTTCTTGCCAGTTCCCTAATCAAAGAGTAGTACGTATTTTGTGAAAGTTTTATAATGTGGTCTATACAATAAAGTTTAGCTTCCCCTGGAGGACATTTAAGGAGCTTTACCATCTGTTTCCAGTGTACCAGCATATATTCATATTAGGCTCCCCCCTTTTTGCATCCCACATCCTTTTCTATCCTGTACCTGCACACGACTACCCTGTATTTCAGTCACAATCAGCTCCATTCCTCAGTAGTTCAGGAACAGTGCTGTATAATGGAAGGCAAGAAGGTGCATAAGCATAGAATTCAGAATGAGGCTCAAGCTTGTATCATTTTGTAGCTATAGGGGCTGCTTCTGTAAGCCTTACTTGTCTTATCTATAACTAGGGGAACAATACAGCTTAGAGCTCCTGTGGCATTGAAGGAGATAACATAATTTAAATTATGTTAGAAATTGCTTGGTCCATGGAGGTCAGTAAGTGAAAGCTATTGCTATATGAAGATGAACAATGAAAGCCTGTGCATGTTTTGCTCTTACTAAAAAGTTAGTAAATCAATTTTAGCTCTGGCCAAATTGCATTCATTCTTCAAGATCTGTTTATCCTTTATATTCATATAATTATGTAATTAATAATATTAAAGTTGTATGCTCAGATTTATCTGCTTTCTTATTTCTTAATCGACATTGTGTCCTTTCTAGTCTGACTATTCTCTAAGATGTCCATTTAAAAGCATCAAATCCTAGGTAATACAGGTGAAGGGGACTTTGGTGATCATTTACTATAATATCCTCATTTAATAACTAAGAAAACTGAACTTCATACTCATATTTTTATATGATTATTTTTATAATGCCTGCCTCCCTAGTAGTTTCCAAACTTCCTGTGAGTTTCCAAAAAGTAGAAAGCTGCTTCTATTTGATTGACTTAGTATCCATTATAGTGGATCCATGATTGGCAGAGGTTGGATGCCTGATGGAAATTTCTGGAATAGTAAATATGGTAGAACTACTTGTGACCAAATTTCTGACTTCTAGGTTAGTGCTCTTTGTACTATAGTTTCCTTTCATGCAAACTTCATTCTTATTCTACAGTGTCACTTACTGAAAATCTCTCTTGAAAGATTTTGTAAATTCTAGAGCAGTCCTTATGAAGCTGATTCTGATAAGATCCAGGAACTCCTCTGGTTCTGTAATGCAATCACCTGAGGGTCTTTACAATTCTGATGGTGCGTCCTCCTACAGAGAGGCAAAGGGAAGTTTGAAACTGAGGAGCTATTATTTTTTCCTAGTGAGGTTGATCTGGACGTGTGGATCATCGACTCCTGACATCAAATCCAGTGGTACTTTCTTTGTCTAACAGTGGATTGTTTCAAATTTAACTTCATAATAAGGTATATATAATGTTGATCTTGGCTGTCTGAAGACTACTTTCATTTTTGTTATATCATTTCTACTCCACAATAACCCAAGGGGCCCAGGGAAGTTATTAGAATTCATGTTTTTAGATGAGGAAACTAAGACTTGATTCAAATTCAGATTTCCTTTCTTCCATCATTGTGTTCTTACAGTGCACACTTTGGCCTCCCCTTGCTTGGGTGGAGCTGCCTTAGATCTGTGGCTGAGCTGGTCTCCACAGTGAGACAGAGAAACCTAATAATATGCTGCCATGCAAATTATAACAAAGTTTCTAAAATAGCTGTGGACTATAGAACCCTAACCCGTGCTAAAGGGACATTCATGTCCTTAAACTAAACAGCTGGCTGGTTCCATTGTGCTTTAGGGATGCAACTCTGCATTTAGTGTTTAGCACCTGACCCGAGCAATAGCTTTCCATGAATCTTGTATTTCCCTGCGAAGGTAGAGGGAGATTCACAAAAGCAGGTAGACCATGCTCCAGTATCAGACTGTCAGAGTTTTGAATCACTTGTTAAGATTTGTGACCTTAAACAAGTTCTTTAACTTCTGTGTGCCTCAGAGGCTTCATTTGTAAAAGTAGTGTCAAACTCAAATGTTCTTGAAAAAGGTGAATGAAAAAATAAATGTCATAGGACAGTGCCTGGCACATACTGATTACTCAATAAATATTAACTAGTTACTAATCACTTTTATTATTCATTACTTTGTGAAACTTAAAAGCAATAGTTTCATCTAATGTGAGTTGAACATATTCATAATTCTTATGTAAAACAAATGCTTTTTAAGACAGGAAATAAAGATAGTGGGAATTTATTTGTTTACAACCAGGTGATTTGGTGATTTTAGTCTATTCTGTTTTCAGCAAAAGTGTCTGTCAATTTTGGCCCTGTTGGAAACTGAATACATCTCTGGCAATTTTGATACCACATTGGGAATGTATGTAAACTTATGTTGAAAGTACAGTTACAAGTGCCAGATTCTATCTTGATACTTGCTTGAAATTCATCGGTTTAAGGTTTTGTGTTATTAATGAAGGGTAGTAATTTTCTATAAGTGTTTAGGTTAAACTTGTTTGCCTGTAAAATATTTAACATTTCAAGACTGTTTTCTGATTTATTTTAATACACATCTATCATAAAACTAGCAATTAACTAGGACTCTGCAAAGCAGAGTATTAATATAGCTCTATAAGCAGTAGAATTTCCTAATACCTAAACATCACATCTGATAAGGCATCAAAGCTCTTTCTCCTCAAAAGAGTGGAAAATATTCTGTTTAGGTAGAGTTGAAAGTATGAAGGAAATCTATCTCTCAGAGGTCATCTTATCTGAATATTAATATTCCTTATATAGTCGTTACTTCTTGCATTTCATTTTTCAAATGTCCTTTTTACATTCATCTAAAATTATGGTCCATTACCAACCACTAATGGAGAATTTTATGACTAACTTTTGCACCCAAAATGATTATTTGCTGTGTGAGCATAGATTTGCAAAACAAGATAGGGCAGCATTTAAATGGCCACTTGTTTTAGCAGAAGACTGCCCTAACTGTGGCCTAAGACTTAGATTCCTATCTCATGGCATCATTATCTCCAGGCATATCTTGCCCTTACAGAGCATAAGGAAAACCAATTTGATTAAAAATTGGCTGTTTCTTATCATTAGGAAATTTGGAAATGGAAAAGTAGTCATTTGTGTGATAAATGTATGATCTGAAGCCATGTTCATCCTCCAAGGTCATTAGCAATTCAGTTTCTTCAGTAACCAGGAAGAAGACAGATCTTTCTACTGTCTATTATTTTCATAGAGAATAGTAGGTATAATCCCTGATAGATCAAAATGAGCAAAGTCACCTCTTTCATTTATGGTATAAATATTATGGGAATTACTCCATAGCTCATTTCTTCCCTAAACCCATAAAATTACTTTTAAACTTATTTTCCAATAAACATTTCTAGAAACAAACCTAAAGATGTCATCTTATAATAGCATCATACTTCTCTGTCTTATTTTCATTGGATATGTTTGCTATCTGAACCCATTAAAGCTATTTTTAAAATGTCTTCATCTATTAATGTTGCTATTTCAAACATTGATATTGAAGACTATTATAATGAAAATAATGATTCGGTAAAACACAGAATTTACATTTTTATTGCAAATAGTGCTTAAGGAGATTGGGTTTTTAACTAGAATTCATGCACGAAATACAAAGTGATAATAATGTGATTTTTTCCCCTTTTAACTTCTAGGATTTACTCATACTTAAATAAACTTGAAATATTTATTTTATAACTAATCTCTATTGAAAGCTGGCCTGTTGTTTAAAGTGTAAATGAGTAGGATAAAGAAAACAATGATTAAGTAAAATAGAGGAGAAATGACCGCCTGAAGCCACAAACCTAGTTCATGGTTATGCCAAGAATCAAACCTAGATTTTCTGGTTTGTCCGTGTTCTTTTTACTACTCCTTTAAACTCCTTTAAAGAAGTCAATGTCTTAACTATAACTGACCTCAGTACGTTTCAATATCTCAACTTGTCAGCACAAAATGCACTGGACACTATTATGGGGTTTATATGAAATGTACAAAATATGAATGGTAATATGACACACAATAGGTGAATGATTGACCATCAATAGCTATATAATGTAACAAATATTCTTTAAATATTTCTGTGGAGGTTGTTCTTTCTAACTTAAGGAAACCATGCAATGCTAATGCGAGTAAGTAATGACTGGTGAAAGCATTCAGAGAATGTTAAAATATTTTCAGGCTTAAAAAAATAATTTAGTAATATGCAGAATATTCAGGAACACTTAAGTTTTTCTTTCTTTTTTTTTTTTTTTTTTTGTATTACAAAGATGGGATTTTGCTATTTGTTTAGACAGGACATTTGTTACAAGCACAAGAGGTTATTTCAGCTAGGAGATTTTTGGAAATGTAGTTCCAAATAGAAAACTTCCTAAATGATGGAAGAAAAAAATAATTTAACTTGGATATTTTTCCATACAATTTGGAAATAGATGAACCATAAAAAGAGATTATAAAAGCATTGCCGCATCATCTTTGGAACAAGACTGGGACAGGAAAATTTTGAGCAGCTCCTCTTATGTGCATTGCACCAGGCATTTACTCTCTCCTCCAGGTGTTTTCATCTCCTGTTCCATCGCCTGAAATATTTACCTGATATCCAACTAGTCTTAGATGTTACATTCTCCAAGAATCCTCCCCAAATTCCTCGAGTCTGCCTTAAGGACTCTGCCATGTGCTCCTTAGCATCCTGTACTTGGTCACAATGTGATTATCTCCCAATAGACTCTCAACCTCTTGAGGCCTGGAACTGGGTGTCTCTTCACCAAGTGCGATATTTTACACATAGTCAGAAACAGGGACTAAGTGGAAGAATTCTAAGGTGTAGTTCTTCATAGCTTACACATACAGGATCTCTCTCTCTCTCTCTTTTTTTTAAGATTTATTTTATTTATTTATTTCTCCCCAACCCCTCATTGTTTGCGTTCACTGTGTCTGTTTGTTGTGTGCTGGTCTTCTCTTTTTAGGAGGCACCGGGAACCGAACCTGGAGCCTGCCATGTGTGAGGGAGACACCTAATTGCCTGAGCCACCTTCACTCTCTATAGGATCCCTTTTGAGCCTCTTCATAACTCTTTCATGTCACCCATATTACAGATGAGGAAGCTTAGGTTCTCAGGCTAAGAAGGCACACACCATAAATGGCAGAGTGAGGAAATCAAGAATTTCACTTATATTTTCAGTTAAAAGATTTATACTGAGAATCTTCTATGTGCTAGAAACACTATGTCGGTGATGGGAATCCAAACATAAATAGGGCAAAATCTCCTGAAGCTTTCCACCTAGTCAGGGAGATAGACTATAAACAGTAATTATAATACAATGTGATAAGGCCTCTGACAGAACAGTGTACTCTGCTGTGGGAATTCCAGAGAAGGAATAAATGCATATTAAATTGCCCTATTTTATTTATTTTTCAAATATTCAGTTAATGCTCTTTTATATCTTAATGTTTAATATATAACCACCCTAATTTAGAAAGAGGTAGGCAACAGCCTATATTAGGAATGAAAATTTAAATGTTATGGTACTATTTCTAAACTAATTAGTTTTCTTTATTGTTCATATTTTACCTTAATTTGAATCTCAAACAGAAGTCTGTTATGAAGCCTAATTCATGATCATTTTAAATGGCTTGCTTGGAAAAATCATTATCTTGTCATTTATATAACTTGAAATCCTAAGAGAATTCTCAAAAGAGAATTATCATAAGCACATTACAGGAATAGATGAGTAGAAGAACTAGGGTAGGAAGGCAATATGGCATGGAGATGGCTTGGGGTGAGTCAGGAACTTGTGAGGCTCTTGTAGAAGTCCACAGTGTGCCTGAGCTTTGATCAGACGTTCATTGGCTGTTTTTAAAATCTTTTTAAAGTAAAATTAGCTGCTTGGATGAAGGGATTTTTTTTTCCCTTCACTTTTCATCATTTTTAAATTATTCTTCAAAGAGAAGGAATCAGTCATGGAAAATAATGGCATTTTACTGATAAATGTTAATAAAATATTTTTCTGAGTGAATAAAAAAAGGTAAATATCAATAAACAACAGGAGTCTCTTCCCATTACTTGATCATCATCAAGCCTTTCAAACTGTAAAGTAATGAAGAGCTCATCAAGAATAAGCCTGGAACATATCAGGAAATTATCTGCTAGTTCTTTGGGGGAAGGAGACTTGCCTTATTAATCTTTATCTCCAGTGTATCTAACTTAGTGTGATGACTCACTTATGGTTGAAGGGCTGCGATGAGACAATTCCCCCAATTCAGGGAATTTATTTAAAATAGAGTAAACAAAACAAAAATTGTAAAGACCCAAACCGAATGTGGATAAAGTGAAGCTCTGCTTTAAAAGCCTAATTCTGGAAACCTGAGTACTACCAGTAGCCCATAATTAAGTGCTAGGCAACCTACTAATTGCCTAAAAGTACCTGTTCCCTACAGAAGCAGCCACACCAGTGAAAATGGGAAGTAACCAAGAGACAGCCCCTTTTCCAGAATCTGAGGAATGCACATTTAACACATTCCAGGAGCGCCTCCCCTGCTGCCAACTTTGCCCAGCCCAGTGGCTATCCACCTCAAGCCTCCTTGCGTAAAAGTTAATAGGAAAAAGAAGAGATGCTTTTCTGACTTTGCCAAGTTGCTCAACACTGGTAACCCTTTCCCTTGTAATTAGTAGAAAGAAAATCATAAGCCCGCTAAGAGGAGAACATGCTTAGGTAGCTGTAGTGAATCTGAAAATTGAAGTTAAAGAACGGACTACAGTTTCAATTAATCAAATAAAAATGAGAAATTGAAAAAAAAAAAAAAAAAGTGTACCCAGAAGCTTCTGGTAAAGGAAGTGGAAACATAGGCAAGGATGGAAACTCATGTCCTTGTTGCTCACATGGGGGGCGGGGGGGGGGGGAGGCAGAATTTGTTAGATATTCTTTCCTTCTGGTAACTCTCTATTTCTTTGGTTAAATCCCCATCTGTCCACCCTAATCAACTGCTCATGTAGATTAAGACTATCCCTACCTGTGGTTGAGCAATACGAATGGAGTCAGTGGACAAAAAACCCTGCCCTTTCAACTGTTCACAAAACATGGGTTTGCTACAAACCAATCAACCACATCAGGAAATCCTTTCCATCCTTGATAAACAGAGACAGAACATTTGAAAAGTAAACTATTTAGCATACGTCACTATTTTTTATTGCTATGTAGATACCTATAAATATCCCTTAAGGCATTCTAGAATCCTCCTAGTTCCTTTACTTTCTATCAATATCGACTATGATTTTCTTAGTATGCATGTCATAAATGGTTAGCAAAGGTCTAAAATAAATAATGAGCCCCATATAATTAAAGTTTCTACCACAAAAAAGCAAGGTAAGTATAGTAATGTCTAGAAATTTTTATATTGTATGATTTAATTTTAAATCATGCTCTCTTTTTTACACTGTCCTTATGCATTAACATCTATAAACTATATTTATCACTTTTTCTCCAGAGAGGCACCATGCTTTAAACTTTTTTGAAAACCAAAAACAAAACAATCCTTCATGTTCTAGCTTCTTATCATAGGAGTACCTAATTTAACATTTATTTTTCATTATGATCACATATCAATTTTATTTCATAAATCCACTTTTAATAATCTCTCTCTATTCTTAATTGCAGATTTTGGAAGTATTAGAAGTTGTATTTGCCTCAGAACAAATCCTGGACATATTTTTGTCTTGCTTTTAAAACCAATCATTTATGTAAATATTTATGAAATATTTAAAAGTAAAGGCTTTTATTATTACCTGTTATGTTAACTGTTAATGAAAGTGAATTTTATACTAATCCTGGTTGATTCTGATTTTTAAAGTATTATATTCTAGTTTAGGCTTCCTATGAGCTAGTAAAAGACATGTTGTTTTTATGGGACCAAAAGCTAGAAATAGAGTTTGTCTGAAATAGCTGTTTTTCTTTATACCTTTCTGCCAGTTAGAGAATATCTGTCCCTGGGTATTGCCTAGATGGTCTCTCCCTAGTATTAAAGCTATATAATTCTGTTTTCTTGAATATATTTCAATTCCTTGGCATTTACAATTTCTATCATTCTCAGGTAGAATCAATTACCTCATGTCTTTCTTCATTAATTACCTATAGAAGATATAATAAATTACTGTTCAAGCCTTCAGGTGAGAATTTTGACCTCTTTCTGTGGATCAGTGGCAAGACATCAAGAGTTAAGAGAGAGTTTATCTGCAAAGCTCTGAATAATTTTTAAGTGTTGAAACCAATGTGGCTTATTATTCTAATATATCCTTTGTAGACCAACTATCAGAGCACCTATTCCTTTCCAATCATACCTACAATCTTGTCTTCCCATTTTTATTTGATTTTCTAATCCAAATCCTTTTTGGAGAGGGGAGTGGAACACGAAGGTGTTTCGAGGAAATGGTACAGTAGAGGAAGTAAAATAGGGAAAAGTAGAATTATAAAAAATGAAAGATAATTATTCATAAAAGTTACATTGAGTTGTGCACTGCATCTTGCACTGTCAGACTATGATATCTATGGTTAATCATTTTATAACCTAAACTCATAAAATGTGTACTTTCAACATTATTAGCCCTGTCTCAAAGATAAAGGTTTGTTCTTAATTTGATTGTGGATCCCATATACACATTGTTTTGGATTCTTATCAGTAAGCATTTTTATTTTAAAAAGTTCTTATAGAACATCAAGTGAGCAGGTTGCTATAGTCTTTGAGATGATTTTGAGATTTTTGCCCATGTTAAATACTACGTGTAATTTCACAAAGCTTTTAGGTCACTTGCCAAAAAGTAGCTTTTCTGTTTTCCTTTTTCTCACATAAAGCTTTAAGAAGAGAACCCAGATATTTTAATTTTGAAATGCACCCATAATGCCCAATTCCCTCTTCCACTGACTGAATACTTTTATCAAAAATAATTTTAATATTTAATTTAAGAATATTATGGAGCTATGGTGTAAAACAAACTGTCAATTAAAAGAAAAGGTTTTCTGTTACTGCAGCAACTTTCATTCACTATTTCTTAAAAAGTTGAATATACATTAGAAATAAAGATTTACCATGATTTAAATTAATACAAAATCTCCATATTTTTCAGCTTTACCTAGTCTTCAGGAGTCCAAGAGGTTTACAGTTGAACCACTTAAACAAACCTTAACATTTTTGGTCTGATTTTCTCACTGGCTCTTACCACCACCTACTCCACATCAGTGCTAGGAGGTCTTTCTTAAAATGGGTAATCGTCATATCTTCAGCATTCCTCAATGGTGTTTTTCCTAGGAAAATAAATCCTCCCTTTTATGTTTATGAAAATTTCTTGCCTCCATATTTGGCCTAGATTAATCACACTTCTAATCAACTTGTTCAAATGAAAGAAAGGAAAGCTCCAAGTTTTGTATTTCTTGCAAACCAAAAAATAAGAGTGAGTATCACAGATAAGAAAATATCCATCAAATTTTTTATACTTTTTTACCTGTGAATAGTTGACCCAGCCCTGTGCATGCATGGCAACCTTCTGCAGTGAAGTCAGTTAATATATGTGGCCTGTCTTTCAAGATCATAAAAGGCATCTATTTATATACATTGGAAGCACTCAGGGTCCCAAAGTATAGACTGAATTAAGCAAATAAATCTGGTGTTGGTAAAAAGGTAATTAAAATCACGGAGGAATTGTTTTGAAGAGAGCATTGCCGCAGGGTGGCATTAGCCATGTAAATATGACACCACCATCTTATGGAATGTACAAAAAAAGGGTGGCTCTTGTGCCAAACAAACATTTTTCAATTAACGCTTCACAATATGTAGTGTGAACTTTTGTAGTCTGTGTTTACCCATCCTGAGGCTGCTACTTTTAATGCCTCAAAAACTGTTGCCTATATATTTTCTCCGTCTGGTGTATCTTGAGGTGAAGGGATGAGGGCCCTGTTAGAATGATCTGATTGCAAGCACATTTTCCCCTTTACTTCCTAGTAATCTAAACTAAAATTCAAGGACTGCAAAAGAATCTCTTCTAATGAGGAATTAAGTTGCAGTCACATAAACAACCATTAGAGAGGGCTACAAGAAATCTGGCATGAGAAACTCTTTGTATTTTAGTACATACCATTTTGAATTCCATGATTAGTATACCCATATATGAAAAGTTTCTGAAAAAGTTTTTAATCATAGATTTTTGGGAAAAATTTGTTGCATTATTGTGATGTCTTCAGTAGGCCTCAGGATATTTGTTATCTATCTGCAGGGAAATGACGGTTTTTCAAAATTAGAAAGACTAATTTTCTGTCCCTTTTGCTAGTGAAAGATTTGTTCTCACATTGCTTATTTAATTGTTTTGTCTGTACTACTCTTACTTGTTTTGAAATAATGCATGTTCCTTTTAATTAGTTCTGTTTATTTAATGAACTATTACACCCAAATTTTAGATAACTATGAAGCTTTACATGGAAGTCTTCAAAAATTTTAATGTTCAATTAGTTTAAGTAGTTCTTTTCTTTGTATTTATATATATTTATGCATATTGTGAAGAAAGAAGAAATAAATATTGTTACTGGTGCTTAAACTGCTTTGCCCCCATTTCCTCAGAAATATTCATCTTTCTTGGAGCAGCCAAAATTCACATCACATCACTCACCAGTGTGCAGATCCCAAATGCTAGATATCAGAGCTTATTTTCTCTCATAGTTCATTAAAGAATATTTTGTCAATTTGTTTTTATCTTCCAATGTCTATAAATTGAATTCTTTTTTATTTACTTACATTAAATTTAGTTTCACAGGCATATGTAGAATACTGATGTTATAAAAGTTAAATGGTTCTCTGGAGCTCAGACTGTAAGTCCTGCTTTGTCTTACCTAGACTGTTCCAGTAAACATTATCCCACCCCATCCATGCTGTTTTTTTTACGTGGTGGCAGCAGAGGTCAGTCCAGCTTCATGCAGGAGAAATGGGGATATGTGGCAGATAGACGGTCAGTGAATCCATATCAAGTTATGGGTGTTAGGTCCTATTGAGTCCACAATTGTTTTGCAATAGCTTACATGATGCTTTTTGAACTATGGCCCTAGACTTCCTCTTGATGCACATATTGCCTATTTCATCATCGACAGCATTTTCTTTTCTATTTATTACTTTCACCAGGAAAGAGAGAAGCCTTTTCATATTAGCCTTGATATATTCCCTTTCATAGAAGTACATATTGCTTAAATCATGTATGAATTAGACCCATTCGTAAATAAAATTTTTAAAACCAGTGTGTCCTGATGTAATGATTTTTTCTGAAAGAATTTATTTTTAATTCTAAAGAAGGCTAATAGGTAATAGTCCCCTTATTGTAGACTCTCAAACTAGAATTCAGTGATGTTATTTCATAACCAGACCAGGTGTAAGAATTTCCTTAATCAGAAACGTGGTTAATGTGGCCTGTGTCCTCAAATTGTTATTACGTTTATGGAGCTCAATTCTCTGGGTGCTTCTTCCTTGCTGAAGTTGTTTTGCTTTAGGGTTGTGTTGTTGTGCCTCTTGAGGAGGACTTAAAGATTTTCTTTGCTCCACTCGTAAGTAGAAAATGTGTAATAAATTTTGCATGTATCAGGAGAAAGAATTGGGGGAATGTTATTGTTTGAAAACAAGTTTTAATATATTTTTGAAACATTGTTATAGTAAATACAATCAACCTTTGTTAACCAAACACAAACTGAACTACTACTATCTAAACTTCAAATGAAAACAACTGGGTAAAAATTAATATGGTGTTTTCTGAAATACTCACTAAGCTCCCAAAGGCAAAAAAAGTCAGTCACAAAATCACCTGGTCTGGTGAGTGGACCATATAAGTTATTGGGGAAATTATTATAATGACAATAAAAATCTCATCTCGAAAGTAGGTAGAAATAGAGGCATGCCCAACTAATCAAGTGTAGTTGTGACTGCCTTACTGCTTTGGAAAGCAAACCAGAAAGCATGGTTTTCACAGTACCTCAAGGCCTCCCTGCTGGCCATGAGCTGTGGGTAGTATGGAGGTTGTCTGGTACTCCCAAGTGGATGAGGATATAACCCAGCAGTACAATAGAGAGAGGAATATAATCGCAATATGTTTTGAATCTCATGTTAAAGTCTGAAGCCCTTAGTCATTTCATCCTTTTTGTGTGTGTGTGTACCATTGTTATTTCTCTTGAAGAAGAGACTGTTCTCTGACTTTTCTTTCACATATTCAGATTTTTAAAAATAGTATCTAACACATTTTTTAACTTAATCTCAAATAAAATTTACGGGGCTTCTTTAAATTACTAAGTCAGTGCTTTTCAAGATAAATCAAACCATCATGAATAAAGGAACACAAAATTCTGGACATGTCTGAAGTATGTAAAAAGTCTAAAGTACCTGCATCCCAAAGAATTGAAGACGCAGCTTAGGTAACCATCCTGAAAATTAAGGCCAAATACTAACTCTATGTTTAGAAATTCTACCTATGAGTAGAGTATTCTGCTCTAGCATTTGTTCAAAATAGTCTTTTTGTTAAAAAGCGTTTGAATATAAAGAGTAAATGAATGAATAAGCTTTTTTTTTTTTTCATTAAACAAGATGGACTTTGTTCTATTGCTACTGTTCTTCTGTTATACTGCATGCTTCTATTTCATGCAATATCCAACATGTTTCCTTCTCCTTAGAAATAAGCCTTAGGTAAATATTGTTTAGATATTATTACATTGAATTTTCCAAAAGCCTTCCAGGTAGCCTGAAGTGGAGGGGGGTGCTGAAGGGTAGTTGGCTTATGCTCCTCGTCTTCTTTATGCTTTCTATTACCCCCGTGCTATTTACTGAACATTTTCTAAATAATGAATAAAAATGAAAGACGCTATAAAAGTATATAAAGTATATATGGGCATGTACTACTCACTTTACAATTTAAAAAGTTGAATATCTGGGGTTTGGATAAATTATCGCAGTCACTAGTCAGGTCCCTTAAAAACTAGCCGAGATTATATGAGCTGAATCCCGTCCTGCCCTAGTGAGGAACGCTCCCCTTGTTAATGATCTTAGGGCAGAAAGAACACAGTGTATGGTGCAGTAAATGGAGGACTGGTAAATATTACATTTTCCTGAATGGCTCACTCATCAACGCCTCTTTCCCATAGGTGGATGTCTTTTAGGGTCTATGGGAAAATAGTTATGTTAAAATATTTTATAAGGTTTTCTTTACAGAGGAGTTTAAAATGTTGTTCGTATTTTTCATCGTTGTGTAAATAAAAAAGTTTTTTTGCAAATGATATGTAACCCGAGATAGCATTAGTAGAGTTTGGAAATTTTATTTATCTGATTTTTCAACTTGAAATAGCAGGCGCCCTCAGATCCTGAAAATTCCAGAAATTGTCTCTATTTCTTTTTACTCTACTAAACCTTACGTACATCATTCAATAGAAAAAGATCAGACTTTATCCCATACCCTTTGCTTTGTGTCACAACTTCAAAAGCCAGCAACTATGTCATCACATTCCAAGTGCATAAAAACAAGTTTAAAAAATAGAAATGAATTGGATTCTTTTTTTCCATTTGACACACTTGCTTTAAACGTAGTGGGTAAAATCACCCCAAATCAGTCTGTTACATGGAAATGTTATTTTATGTTTATATGGCGCTTTTTGTCTTCATTGGGCTTAAAGTTACAAAACTGCATTCCATTTCAATGTGGTAGCTTAAAACATTTTCACATGAGGAAACCGAAACCTGGAAGTGTTAAGAAGCCAGTCTGTAGTTGCACAATGAATGTGATGCAGACAAAATTAGAACTCAGAATTTCTGAGTTTCAATGAATTCTTCCATCTACTTCCTTTTTATATTAAATTCTCCTTAGAAGTGATGTGTACACTTAAATTTTAATTAAGACCTCTGCATTAGAGTATTACACAGTTTATAAACTCTATCCTTGACTTGTAACATTTTGAGAAATTTTTATTACTTCAAGATATGGAAAGATAAAGGGATTGATTAACATAGCAGATCTGGAAGATTTGTGGACCCCTATGGAAAAAAAACAAACACAAGAGACTCAAATATATGCTTTATAATTATTGCTTTGGAAAAAAGAGAAATGTTAGGTCTTTAAAATCCACTAACTGCAAGTGGTGTGATAGTGGTAAGATGGGGGAAAGAAAAGGCCAAAGCTTGACTTAACCTGAATTTTAGCTGATCTTGTACATAATTTTTTTTTTTTTTTTTGAGCAGCCTGTTTTATAACTTCTGTCTGTCAGGCTTCTAAAGACAGGGAAAACTCCTCTTGTCAGTTCTTGATTTCCTGATATCTTTGCAAAGCCATGGGCCATTTTAACAGGAAGTAACTCATTGTGTGACTGAAAATATCAACTGAAAAACAAAGAGATATATATTGCTTTAGTTTGCCAAAGGGCTGCCAATACATCAGAAATGGGTTGACTTTTATCAAGGGGATTTATTTGGAGTAAAAGCTTACAGTTCTAAGGCCATGAAAAGTCCAAACCAAGGCACCATAAGAGACGATTTCTCACCAAAGTCAGCTACTGTTGATTCTGTTGTCCAGGCACATGGCAAAGCAAGATGGCTGCGGATCTCGGCCAAGGTCTCAGCCTTCCCTTTTGGGCTTACCATCTCCTCTTGAGCTGCTCTGTGGGTCCAGCCTCTTGGGCGCCTCGTGCTGCAGTGATCCTCTAGTCTTCTCTCACATGGCAGGATCAAACATGGCAGCTTTCTTTTCCTGTGTCTGCGTGCCTGTTTGTCTCTGTGTACCTGTTAATATTAGATACAACATGAAGGAACTTTGTCCCAAGACAAACTACGTACCTATAACTGATTTTTATGTGATTTTGTACTTAGCATTACTACTGAAATGATTTAATGTTTTTGGAGTATTGTGATGTAATGAATGAAATTTGGATATGGAAAGACACATCTTTTGGTGTGTGGCAGTTTGAGATTATTTTATGAATTCCCAAAAGAGAAAAATTATGTTTTAAACTAATCTGTTCCTGTGGGTTTGATACCCTTTGATTACATTAAATTTGGTTGGGGGACTTTAATTAGATTACTTGATGAAATCAATTTTGGGCTTTTGATTGGACATCAGTGGGGCATAATTCATGTTGAGTCTCTGACCTCTTGCTGGATCTGATAAAAACAGAGACACAGAGAGAGATACATGTAGACACACGAAAAGGAAGCCACCATATTTGATCCGTTATGCCGAGACTGAGAGAGGAGGCCCAAAAAGTGACAAGCCCTATCCCAGCTTTGCCTACAACTGCAGAAATGGAGACTTTAGCAGAGATCAACTGTCATCTTGCTTCGCCACGTGGCAGCTGACTTTGGTGGGAAAGTGCCTATTATGGTGCTCTGATTTAGACTTTTCACAGCCTTGGAACTGTAAGCTTTTACTCCAAATAAACCCCTTTCATAAAAGCCAATCCATTTCTGGTACTTTGAATCGGCAGACCTTTGGCAAACTAAAACATGTACTTACATATATATGTTTATATTTATATATATATGTATCTCTGTGTGTATAATATACATATAATATATATACATATATATGTATAATTCCTTTCTTATGACATTTATACCCAAATTGATTGCCTGTTCTGTCTTGAACAGAGAGTTGGATAAACCTTGGATGAAGCACTAACTAAATGGTTAGTAATGTCTAACTACTTGCCAGAAATAAATGTTTATAATATTCCAGTCAAATAATCCAAATGTCCTGAGCAAATCTTACGATTTTTTCAATACTCTGATGACTTTCACTTGGTGTTTTATGTTGGATGAACTTAACCAAGGTCCAACTCTAGGTAGAGAAGTGATGGAACTTGGCAGAATTTGTCAAAAGTATTCTGAGTAAACTTTTAAAAATATTTTGAAATGTCAGAGTAGACTTTCAGAAATCTACTTTTGCATGTCCGAATAGACTTCTGAAAATATTTACTACTGCTCTGACTGCAGTGATGAACAGAAACCTTAAAGATCAGTCCATCCATATTTTGCAAGTCAATATAAGATCCAGTTCTTCTTTTATCAGATATGGAGGGGAAATTGTTTTAATATCTCATTCTCTCTTTAAGAAGAAAGAGACAAATGAATTCACTTGTAATCCTAACTTGGAAGCTTTGGTTTAGGAAGACTCTAGAATGTGTTACACATACTATACTGTCTTATGCATCTGTTCCCTCATTCATCTCAAGTTGCTTCCCCAAACCTATCTCCCAGCATTCTCCTCATATTCACGTTTATGTCTTCTCACCCTTCATTGAGTATTGTACTTTTATCATTTTATACCTTGCTAAATTCCAAAGCACATTGAAATACATAAAATTCTACCATTTCCCCATGTAAACTGTGTGCCATTATAAACAAAATAGATATGTATGCAAACAAATAACTAATATTGATAAATGCTGCCTTTATTATTAAACACACTCATTAGGATTAAAAAGGCTTTATTAAATAGCAATCCAATATAATTCTTTAGGATAGTTTAATAGTAATTACATTTAAGTACATAATGTTTAAATTTATGTTGTAATTCTCTTAACTTCTAGCCTCAGGGAATTAAAAGTATTGTGTTATCATTATGATGACTGCCTGTAATTTAACAAATGCTTTGGAATATTGATGAAATGTCATGTATTGCTAATAATTAAAAAGAATCACAGTAATATTTAATGGACAAAAATACTTTGACATAATAGGAGCAAATTATGTTCTCAAATAGACATGGAATAGTTGCCTATTGCAGATCATTCTTTCTCAGTCTACCAGCTCAAAACAAGATGTGAGAGGAGCAGTCATAGCTCGATGGTTGAGTGCCTGCCTCGCATGTATGAGGTCCCAGGTTCAGTCCCTGTTACCTCGTAAAAACCAACCAACCAACCAACCAACCAGCCAACCAACCAGAAAAACTAGATGTGAAACTCAATTCTTAGTTCTTGAAGAAGACTGTGGACTGGCACACATTTTTAGGGTTTAACAACTTCACAATGACACAGATACAGCATTTTTTCTATAAACGTTTCATAGCATTTAATCCATGGATTATACTGTAAATTTTATCTTATAAGTAAAGGTTTAAAATGTTTATTTTAGAACTAATGTATACTAAAGCACCAAATAAATTATGGGTAAGGAAAATGGGTTAAAAGAATCAATCTTTAGTAATACTAAGTTTAAGTCAGGACCAAACTGATGAAATTTAGTTGTTAGATAGACATGTTACAAGATATCATCTGTAGGGAAAAGATGTATGACAAGTTATTTTGTAATAATGACCCTTTCTTTATTTTCATCTCAACAGAAATTGACATGAGGAATCTTTGTGTGTGTGTGCATGTTTGCTTACTTATTTTTTAAATAAGTATTTGAATAACAGTTTCTATTCTTATTGGTACAAATGAATTTCTACCATAAACTATGAAAATTTTGGATATTTTTACTTTTATAAATATAATAAATTTTCATTTACAGAAATGCTTGTATATGTACATATATGTAAATATGTCATATGTTACAGATGAGTTTAGAAATATTACACATTTGAATGAATATATAGAAATCACAGGATCACAGGATTCTGGATTACATGTAAATTAAAATAACTAAAATATTTATAAATGGCACTGAAAATGTCAGTCATCTGAATTTTTTACTTATGAAAAATACTTTAATATTGCACTAGAGAACATTTTAAAACCATGAGAAATTTAATTCGTTAATTTTAATGATATAGCCCTAAAATGAAGCAATTTCCACTCAAGAATTTGTCCTTCTAAATTCTAGATGTTTAGACTTTCCCTCTAAACATCTAGAATATTATCTAGTTGACTGATTATTTCTGGATTGTTAATATCCTGAAAATGAGAGATATTTTTATGGTGGTCACTCTCAAAGTGATGAAATTTTTTAGGAGGAAAAAAATGGGGATTTTGCATTTCAGAAGCAATAGTATAAGTAGAAGTATATTGGGATTTATGCAAGTTATTTATAAAAATGACAACATTCGAACTGGAAAAGACATTAGAAATTACACAGATGAATACCTTTACTTTACAGGTAAGAAAGGTGGGATCCAGAGAGGTTACATGTGCTTCTCCAGATCCCATAGCCAGTGAATAGCCAGAGATGGACAACAGCACAGATCTCTTACCTTTCGGTTAGGTGCAATTTTCTATTACCCTGAAATTCTTAGAAAGTAATTCTTACAACACTGAGTACTTGATTATTTATTAAATCACATTTCTAACATTTCCAGATCATGTTTCTATAGCCGATGTACATGGTGACTGACAAATAAAGATCAGTCACATGTTTAACATGTCAATGAACTTGAACACTTTTAAGTGAATTCATATCTAATGGGGAACTGCTACTCACTATGTGATTTACATCTGTCACTGACTGTAACTGAAAGGTATACTTTGTCATTATATATTTATTCACCCTTTTTAGGTAGAAGTGTGGCTCCTAAAGAACTTACAGATTACTGATCCAGTGTAATTGAAATAGCCAGACGTTTGAATAAGATAGTTAAATAATGAAAATCACTTCTTTGTATATTAGCCACAGAAGGAAAATAAATTACAGTATAGTGATTTATTTGTTTGTATATTTTTTATACTGAATTGAGAAGTTTGCTAGTCATATATATATATTTTTTTTCCCCAAGTAAATGTTTTTGATGACTTTTTAAAATACAATGGTACTTTTAAATCATTATATTGTGCATAATTTAAATGCTAAGGATACCCCTGTTATATATATTGTCCTGGGTTTTTATTTCCCTTAAGTTTGTCCAACTTTTAGGGAAGGCTCTTTATAGCAAAGATTTTCTTCAACTTCTGTTTTTGGGGGTGCTAGCTATTTTCCTGCAGTTATTGGTTTCTAAGGTAGAACAAAGTAGCTGCTACCTCTTGTGTTTCTCCTCTTCCTGTGCCAGAATCGCCTCCCTGCAAGAGTACATGTGGAACATTCTTAATCCGTGCTTGTTTCTCCCAGGACTCTGGCTCCTAGGGGATTTGCCTGCCTGGCTTGGTGGAAGTATTCCAGCTCTGCTTTCTTTCGGATAGTATTTCTCATTCATTTTACCCAAATAGAGGATTATATTAGCTAAACCTGATTAAAACTGAGATATGAGTAGGTACGTTTCTAGTATCTGGTTTTGTTACAGGTTCTTATGGTTGATGTTACTGCATGTAATATAGTGATTCAATGTAACCTTCTTTAAAAAGTGACAGCTCATAGGAACTCATAGGAAAAAGTTTTGAAGAAACTTAAGCAAGTTGTTTGAAAGAAACAGGCATCGTGCTTAATTCGATTAGTGACCCATAAAGTCTATATTGATGAAGATGCAAGTAGTCTTTATACATTAATTTCGTGAAATGAACGTTTTGTAGAAGTGCATTTGGAGTTGTAGATCCTTAGGCAAATCCTCACTGTTGGTTGAATTTATTTAAAGAGCTTTTCTGGTCACCTTTGAACCTCAATGATTTCTCCAGATGTACAGAAGTGAACAATGTAAAAATCTTGCTGTTTCAGCAGAACTGATTCCAGCTGGCTGGGAACTGGATCTGCAAGTCATTGGTTACAGCTGTGTTTCGATTTATGTGATGGTTGAAAAAATAAATTACTCGATTAGATGGCTAGAAAGAAGACTCTTTGTTTAGCCCTTGTGTGGGGAATGAAAGTGTTTATGATGCTGTTTTCTACGCAATCTTTGCAAAATAAGCTGGACAAATAGACTTATTCAATACTCCTAAGAAATGTTGCATATTCAGCTTTAATTTTTTACTAAAGAAACTATTTTTTTTTATGATGCTGTCATCCGGAAAATGTTTTAAAGGTCTAGTATTTAAGAGAAGCAGTAAGTTTTCTGTCCTACTGAGCACTGCATTCAGTAATTAAAAAGCAGTTATTTTTTGAAGTTTTATACTTTAAAACATGTCTGTCAAATACAGAAATAAGTTTTCTCTTAAATTCAAAGGTTTATAATAGCAAAACATCTAAACAAATTAAAAATTAACCTTTCTCCTTAATGAGGTATAGCTTGTGGCATTTGTATATTATATAATGATGTGAAACTATATTAATTAAATTTCCAAATAAAGTAATACAATCAAGCATTTACTGCAAAGAAATAGGCATGCTTGTGGACCACTTAGCTATGATGGTTTTAAATTTGTGAATATTTTCTTTGTTATCTAAGTAAAGTTCATAGAGAGAGTGGATAGAATATTAAACAACATGTCGCTTTTCAGATAAGTTAACATGAAAATGTAATAACTCTTGTAGATTTGGAGTACATTGTCTTACAAAACACCCTCCCAAGAGGACTGATAGAATATTTTATGAGTGTGGGCTTTTTTTTTTCGCATTATTTTTCTAAGGTCATTTCAGTTGGTTCATTCAGTTTCTATACAGTTATAAAGTTGTCAGGACCAATGGATTGTTTGCAGTGCAACCAGTTCCATTGAGGCATTACACAAATAAATGTATAGGTTGGTCTGGAAAAAAGACTGCAATGATGTGTTTTCATCGTTATTTTCTCTGACACTGATTTTTCTAAATGAATTCAATGTTTTTTGAAAGTGTTTCTTTTATGCTTCATAAATCTTGAAAAAGTTCTGAATTCCCAATTGAATGTTAAAATGACGCCAAGCCCTTAATCAGGTGCCACAGTCTTCACCAAGTTCCATAGCAATTCAGTGTGGAAAATGCGTAGAAATGTATCATATTTTCCAAGAAAATAGATGATAGCTTATCCATTTCCTTTCTTAAGCTGAGATATATATTATGGAATTCAGACAATGATGAATAAATAACCATAATATATCCAAAAGGAGACAAAGGTGGGATTGAGCTGTCTTGAATTGGCAGACAGCTTTGCTGTGTCAGACTATTTCCTTGATCGATGAAAACATACCCTCTGACACTTAGCAAAATCAATGCAATTGAGTGGGAAGGATGGAAACAGAGAATGAGAATGCAAGATACACTTGAACCTTCACTTTTCAGAAATATTTAAGTAATGGTTATAATGCTTAGAAGCATGTATCATGTTATGTTTTCCTCTACTCCCATGTAATGGAAGCTTCTTCAACTTTGAAACCTGAGTGTCAGAATATACATGCATTCTTCATGAAAGAATAAGGTTTTAAAGGTTAAACTTGTCTCATAGTATTTATGCTTATAAAAATATGTTAATCAGGACACAGGAATTTCTAACACCTAGCAAAGAGATAGCAAAGTAAAAATCCAATCTCAGAAAGAACACATATGATATTTAGTTTCAAAAGTATAAATTATTTTAATGGAAAAAATTCAGGAAATTTTAAATTTTAAATTGTCTATAAAAAGAAAATATTTTTAAACATAATTTACTCTTTCATGCATGTGAAAGATACTTGTCATGATCTTTTCTTTTTAATAAATAAAACCTTACAAAATTAGCATATTTATTCATATTGAAATACTTCTATGGGAGCAGATGTAGCTCAAGTTGTTGAGCACCTGCTTCCCATGTGAGAGGTCTGGGGTTCCATCCCCAGTACCTCCTAAAAACAAACAAACAAAATCTAAACATCCAGAATGAAAATCAAGATAATAGCTATTCATTAATAACTTTATTCCACTTCAGTTAAGCAGCATTTCATGAATATTTTTAAAAACCAAAAGAAGTATTTTTAAAACTTCTGATTGTTGATAGAGATTTTTTAACCTTTGATTCACTTGATTCCCCGGTTGTCTTTTTTTGTTTGTTTGTTTTCAGAATTTCTAAAAGTAGCTTAAGGAATCTTTATAAACTTACATATTTTATTCTAAAGTATTTTAAATGTGTTATTTAAGCTAAAATATATCTATTTGATCCATGAATCCTAAAACAGTATTTTATTCATATAGGCTAAGTTTTACAAACATCCAAGACCACTATTGATTCTTCTCAATGTGCATACAATAACAAAAAATACATTTTTAAGTCTTGGAAATTTGTTACTACTTCTCTAGTTCTAAAATGAAAATATTTCATGTAACATTTCAAATGAATTAAAATTTAAATGTAAATAAGGCAATACACCTAAGATATTTGATGTAACATCT
Source organism: Tolypeutes matacus (assembly GCA_026826555.1). NCBI lineage: Eukaryota > Metazoa > Chordata > Mammalia > Cingulata > Chlamyphoridae > Tolypeutes > Tolypeutes matacus. The sequence continues at coordinate 9,219,196 of JAKSZT010054524.1, forward strand.
TAATATTGTCATATTCTTCAGCTAATATGAAATTATACTGTCATAAGGTAAGATTTCACAGGACATAGGAAGAGGATATACCATTAGTCTTTCTGGGGACAAAGGCTACTTGACAGTAATGTGTGGATTAAGTGAGATAATTATATATACAAACATCTAAATTGTAGGTGGCAATGATGAAAATGTTTTTCCAATTTTACTCCCTTTCCATTGCAGACAATTTTGGAACTGAATTAGGCCTTGGTAAAATTTAGGCCTTATCCATCCTAATCTTAAAGAAAACCAAGATTCCACAAGTTGAATGTTTATCCAAGATCATAGACTTTATTAGTTACAAAATTGGCACTAGAACCAGGTTTCCTCACTCCTAAATCAATTTTATTTCCACTTCCCCACTTTGTTTCAAAGTATTGTATACAATGCCATAGTAATATTTTTAATAAATAATAGTATTTTCTATAGTTATGCTAATTAAAACATGAACTGCTATTTCAGACTCCAAAGATGACAATAATTCTGATGTCAGTTAATATAATTTAAATACTTCTCACTTATATCCTGTCTTCAAAAGCCAAGATTAGCTATTTTCATGCTCATCTGTTAGGAACCATATCAATACACTAGAAGCGTTCATTTATTACTTGTATATATCAGTCTACTAACTATTAAAAAAAATTTACAGACTTAAATATAATTTGATTTCATATATTTTTGGTCTCCACATTGTTCTCACTTGTCTTCCCTGCTCTTTCCCCAAAAAAAGAAGCCCTTTGCTAGCATCTTCAAGACCCACATATTCATGTGTGTGTCTGTACAGAGGTGGCTACTATTGTCACTTTCCCCTCAAGACCTCTCACAATTTCATGATCTTGCTCTGATTCCTCTGTCTCAGACAAGCTCTTCTCATGTCTCATTTCTCTGGTGTGGCTTTGAATGTGGTCCCTTTGTAGATATCAATGACAATCTGGATTGTAAAGTGGGTTGCACACTTGAGGAAAGCAGAGGGAGAGAGAGAGAGAGAGAGAGAGAGAGAGCCCAAGGGAGGGAGGCAGAGAGGGAAGGAAGAGGAAGGGGAGCAGGAGAAAGAAGGAGATTGCTATGATGAATGAAAACCATATCCATTTAAAAATATATATATATCCATTTCCTAAATACAGGAATGAACATTCAATTTTACATGCCATAATCTAAAGGAGCCATCCTAAAAGAAAAGAAGTCTATGTAATAATAATTTATTTTCCCATGTTGGTTTTGATATACTTTATTTGTATATTGAGAGAGAGAGAGAGAGAGAGAGAGAGAGAAATGAAATTTCAGATTAACAATGAACATTTGCATCCCACTTGAAAGCCTCTGAGTTATACATTGAATCACCTTCTAGTCCAAATACTAAAGTTCTAAAAAGAAAATTTAGATCATTTTTTCCTGGTTAAAAATCAGCTGTATCTATCCTTCACCACGAAACGTTTAAAGTAATAACGCATCTACACTTATAATTTTAGTTTGTTTTCATATTCCTTAAGAAAAGTTGTTCTGGAATCTGATATGTCACTTAAAATTGTCTTACCAAGATCTGCATGCGCGCGCGCACACACACACACACACAAACATACACTCCCCTGTATATTTTTCTCAGTGCTTCATTTCTTAGAAAATTTCCAACCAAATCATCTCAGTCCTTTGGCATTTGATTCTTCTCTCCCCTTCCCGTTAACTATTTTCAATTTTCTCAAGAAAAGTACAACATGAAAAGTAAAGAAAATCCAACCATTGTCTTTGCTATTCCGAAATGCTTCATTCCACCAGGCAATTTAGAGTTTCTTCTACATATATGGATTAAAAAAAAAAAAAAGATTTTTTTCCTTTGGACTTGTGCTACTCATACTACTATGACAGGTTTTTATTGAACATGGAAATAAGTGTTGGTTGGCACTAATAAGACATGACCCTCATGTCTGGTAGGATTAGACACATAAGCATCTCTCAGCTTTATTTGGGAACTGTTAGCTTGAGTAATTTTTGTGTCTTTATTATCAACGACCATATGGTTGCTTTCTGTATAACCCTTGCCTTGATGTAATTTTGCACATTTCAAAACTATTACTAAACAAAAGCAATAGATGCTCTTCAGTCATACTTTAGATGTATAAATAAATCAATGTAGTTTCATTAATATGTTTTCCTCACCTTCAAATTATACCACCCTTACAGGAGAACTAGAATGAAAATAATTTGGTTCCAATGATCAGTTGTGATATAAACATTTTCACAAAGATGTTCTGAGTCCAAGAAAACTTTCTGCAAGGTTGGAAATGTTCTTTATCCCCTTCATCCAGAATGGTAGCCATTAGCCCCCTGTAATTATTCTACATTTGAAATATGCCTAGGGCAACTGAGGAACTGAATTTTTAATTGTAATTACTTTTTTATGGTCAAAATCTTATATTTAGAATTAGCCAGTTGGACTCAGTTTAGATGATCCCAATTTTGTTGGTAACCCCCAAAGAATCATAGTCAGGAGCCAGTCAAACATATGCCTTTTTCTCTCCATCAGGCCTGATCAAGGTGTTGGCCTTGGCCACGTCAATGTCATAAGCTTCTTCATAGCCTGATTGATCTGGTGCTTGTTGGCCTTGACATCCACAATGAACACAAGTGTGCTGTTGTCTTCCATCTTCTTCATGACTGACTCAGTGGTCAGGGGGATTTGATGATGGCTTGGTGGTCAAGATTGTTTCTCCTGGGGGAGCTTTTCTGAGGATATTTGGGCTGTCTTCTGAGACGCAGTGTCTTGGGCCGCCGGAAGGTGGGTAACGTGCGGATCTTCCTATTTTTGTGGCTGTGGATGCCTTTCAGTACTGCCTTCTTCGTTTTCAAATCCTTTGCTTTGGCTTTGGTTTTGGGAGGGACAGGGACTTCCTTTTCAGCACCATCTTCATGAAAAAAAAATCTTAATTACTTTAAATTTAAATAGCTACTTTCAGCTGGTGGCTCTTTATTAATGAGTGCGGGTTAAGTGAAACAATGGAAATATTATGCATTAATGAAAACCAATATATTCTGTATGTCCATGAAGTTTGAACTGTAGATCATTTTTGTCCTCCATACCCCTTACCCAAAACCTCACCAAATACTTTAAATATGATTCCAATAACAACACTGATGTCAAATTGCCTTTATAAGAAAGAAAAGGTTTCTTAGTAGTAAAGTAAAAGGCAGTTTATATTAAAGTATTTTTCAGTGGTTAATGATCATGCTTTCTTCAACTTATTTATCATTTGATATATATGCAGATAGATCTTAATTATTTTTTATAAGTTAGTAGAACAAATCTCAAATAACATAAAAAATAATTGGTCTGGCTAAGCCATATTTATATTGGATTGTTTAAATTAAATAAAGAAGACTAAAAAGTAAATTGTGCATATCTTTTAGCCAGCATCAAAGTACAGACTCTCATTAGGGATGCTTTAGTATTGATGATTAGAAGTTTAGAATGAGGAGAGAACCTAAGCCCATTTCTATGACAGTGGTAATAGAACTGATTGATTGCAACATCTACTTTCAAACAAATATTGATGTAATCAAATCTACATTCCTATTGACCCTAAAGGTGGTTCTGACAGAAGCCTGGGACCTTGAAATTGGCCAAACCCTTTATAGATATAAATATTTTAAACTCATGACCATTACATTATAATTATTATTTTTCTTTGAACTTTTTTCCTCACAGTTTTCTAAACTCCATGGTTAATATTTTTATGCCTTCTACAAAGTTAGTGATGTGTGTATGCATTTGCATGTGTCTATCTCTGCATATATATAAATATATGGATGGCATGGATTGAAAAAATATATGTATTTGCATCTGTTGTTTCTGATTTGCAGAGCTGGCAGTGAGGTGTTTGTGGAGACAGTTCACAGAACTGGAATATCAGTAGGCAGTTTGCTGTAAGCGCATGTTCAATTATTAAAATAGTCGACATTTTATGTCTGTTAGCTATGGCGAGGTCATGACATTAATTTATCCAGAGTATTGTGGGCAATGTCTAGAAGGAAAAAAATAGCATAAAGGACACAGATGCTGGATAACTAAAAAAAAAAAAAAAAAAAAGGTGGGGTCAGAGCAGAGAGATATTAAGAGACAACCAATTTTATACATGTAGAGCTGAAAGAAGTCAGCAGGCTTCTATCACGGAAAATAAATATTTTATGCTATGCTGTGCATATGCAAATTTTTGTTTTAATTTTTCATTAAATTCTAAGCTTGATCACTATTTCTGATTCTTCAATTTCTCAAATCTAATTTCCTATTTTATTTTTTTTGCTTCATGGCTTAGTGATTCTTTGCTCCTTGATCTCTGTTCTTCTCCTCCCCTTCTTTTTTCTTTCTTCTCTTTCCTTTTCTACATTTCCTTTTAATCTTTCCTCTGTGATGGTTTTCCATCTTGCCTCTCTCTCTCATTAGAGCATGTACTTAACTCTGATTCCTTCTGATTCCCAATTTTTAAAAAATTTCCTTTTTTCTTTCAAATCAGGAGCCTGTAAAAGTTGATTTTAAAGGTGCATATCCTACAGAGATGCTTATTTCTCTTTATGGGTTTTGTAATGTTTTCCTTGGAACCTCTGCAAATAGATGCCCTTCACGTTGGCTGCCACAGATTCACTGCCAAACTGCTACCTTAGTTGGTTCTGCAGTCCTGCACTGCATGCTGGGACCTGTCTGGGTGGGTTAACTGAAATTTCCTCAGCACCAGAGAGCGTTAGAGTTGCCTTGAGGATTACCATAGTTTGCTTCCCTTTGTAAGGATTTCTTGTATATTGCAGAGTCATGGTGGCCAGCTCTGTCTGGCAAGTAATTCAGAAACATTGTTCATGTAGAAAGGAAAAGTAAATAGTTTACCATTATCTGTCATTAAAAAGAACAAATGAGGAACAAAGGAACAGGGTAAATACCTATATACTTCCTTTTATGTTGTAAAATACTATAGCACAAACACAACTGTATTCAGCCAACTATTTTATTTTCTTTTGTAATAATGGATGCATATATTACTTCCATATATGTAAACAAATCCATATTTTATGTGAGTGTACGTATTCAGACTTTAATAGTTATAGCATGCAAACATTTTCTTATTCTCAAAGACTTTCACATATTCACCAACACACAGCTATTTGCTATTAAAAAACTGATTTCAAATGGCCTAATGTCTTAAATTAAAACAATAGGTTGATTTTGTTCCAACAATTTAAGATTTCAACACAGATTAAGTCATATTGATGATTCAGATCCTGGCACATCTTATAATTCCTATGAAATGAGAGCACAGCTAATAAAAATATTAAGCAATTATTGATATTAAAATGATAGCTTTTTCATTATTAAATGGAAATTATTGATCTATACAGATCTGCCTCACTCATGTGTCTCTTGGGCTGCTTGAGGCTTCATATAGAAATGGAAAGATTCCTTTGCTCTTTCTTCAGCCAAGAGAAAAGAAAAATGAAGGCGTAGAATAAAGTCTGGGGCTGGTAAAGAATTGCTAGCATTAATTCTGTCTCTATCGCGTGTGAGCCTGGCTGCCTGCTTCTTGAGGCAGTGGATCCAGGGAGAGACTGTGTCAGAGCCTGTTTCCACAACTGCATTTGGAAATCGGTCTTATTGATTAAGGGGGAGAAGGGGTGGGGATGGAAGTGTGAGGTGAGGGGAGGACCAAATGACTACTGGCTCATTGAAGCACAAGACATTTTCATCCGGAAAGATGTCAAACAACCGAGGCACAGCCCCGGAGGAAGTAGAAAGGTGGAAAAAAGAGAGAGAGAGAGAGAGATTCTGGAAGAAATCAAAGCATTTCTTCAGAAAGGCTTGGGGCTTTTTTCTTTTCTCTTTATTATTATTATTTTTTTCCTTCCATCATCTGACCTGCGAGGGTTAGAGTGACAGCGTCATGCAAATGCTGCAGTCCAGCAGGTCTGGGAGAGGGTGGATGCTAGACTGTGAGTTAATGTTAATGATGAGTGCAGTGAAAATACCAGTCGCTGCCACCCCCTGCACACAGAAGCGCTCTGAGTCAGCATCAGATGCTTTGCCTCGCCTCTTGCTGTGTGTCTGTATTCCTGTGTGCGTGCGCGTGCTCGCTCGGGCATCCGTGTCTAGCCGAAGGGAGGGGGTGGCGTGTGAGTGCGTGGAGGGTAAAAGCCAGTCAGTCAGTGAGAAGCAAAGGTACGTTGGAGAGCAACTAAAATCTGACTGATTTCCATCTTTGGAGCATCAGATGTATTCCCTAAGGAGGATGGGTCTCCGTGATGGGGGTGGTATAATTATGTTAATGTCATATTTATGGAGGGGTGAGATTTTTCATTCTAATAATTGGTTGAATGCTATGGTCAAAAATTGTAAAGCCATATTCAGTTTTAAGGAAAAGCATGGACTTATATCTAAGAATGTTTTAATTTTTGCTTTTTGTGAGTGTTGCTTTTTTATTTTTTAAAACTATTTACTATTTTAAGCCATAACTGATTCAGTATGGAAAATCAAATGATAAACAGAAAGAGATCTTATATAATGATGCATTACATCATGGAGTAGAATATTTAAAGTCTTCCAAGGCAAAGTAAAGATCTGGACAGGGGTGGGGGGTGGTGGTTGGAAAGGGGTGTGGTACTAGGGCGGAGGAGGGGGGGGCAGTTAGCAAATATTTTGTTCAGCACAGCTTTCCTTGCAGCTTACTTGGAAATGGATGATTCACCTGTTCTACAGAAAAACATTCTAATTCTTTCCATTTTTTTTTTTTTTCTCCTCTTCTCCCTTTTTAAGATCAACCACTTCAGAAGAACCAGATTCTACTTCTTTGGCCAGGACTTTTATGTTATGGCTGGTCCGATTATTTCACTCTGCGTTCTATGCTACTAAACCTTGGATCATTCCTAAAGTACAATATCTGTTCTTGAACTACAAACAAGGCTAAAAGATCGGAGGAAATTCTGTGACTATACAGGATTGGGATTGTGTATTCTCAAAAGTACTGAGCTTTATAATGCAATTATTCAAGGAATAGGATCATTTTTTTTTTTCCTTATGATGTTGCCAGCATTTTAAGTTACATGTTTATTAAGTGCCATTGCTCAAATAGCCACAGAGTATTGCATGGAAATATTTGCTGTCTGAATAGTTTGGAGATTCAAAGAGAAAAATCAAGCTTCAGAGGTATTAAATTGTGAACATGCAAAAAGTTTTTATTTTATTCTTAACTGCAACGGTATATATTTAAATCAGATTTAAAGTGTTAAATATCCTGGGGCCCACCTTGCCAGTTGTGCTGTATAGAAGTGTAATGAGAAGCAAAATTTCAGTTAGGGTCCCATTAGCTGGCATGTAATCCTTCTTTAACGTAATAGAGACTATGATGTTGCTATACAAATCTGCTAGAAACAGATTTTAACCCATTTTTAGTGTCTTTCCTTGCTTCTAATGGAATGACTTTTAACTGTTCATTGTCTGCATTGTTTCTCATATTCTTCATTATTTTAAGGTCTGGAAGTAGTCTATTAATGGTCATCGTGATTATTCAGCTTATCCTAATTTTTCTATACAATATATATTTATTTCTATTTGTGCATTTTAATAATATTTAGAGGAAAAAGTTTAACTGAACCCAACTGTAATTTCTAAGCTATTCTTATTACTGGAAGAAGAATTCTACCGCATCAAACCAGACTTTTCCTAGTCCCTGAGACCCTAACTTGTGAGGTATTTTAGTAACATCACAAGTCAGGCTCTTGGGACCTAGGCGGAGGGGAACCAGCAGCTTTGGACCTTATTGATTGTCTGCAGTTGCCACAAGAACAAAAGAATATACACAGATTCTGCCTAGGAGAAAACAACAATGCTTTTCTTTATAAGCAGTAATGTTTTCACCATGACCCACCCCAAAAATACTGTTGTCAGAAACTGTACTCTCTAAAGTGATTACAGTTGCACTGAAAGAGCATTTGTGTATTATAACGATCCTATAAAAGCAATATAAGATATCTGTGTAAGAAGCAAAATTAAAATACAGGTGTTTTTGAAATGCTTCTTTTGGATATTTTAAGTGGCTAGAATAAGAATATTTTCTTAGTGTTGAAGAGTTGTTTATAATTTTTTTCATATGCTCAGAAATACATACATTAGCTACTTAAATAAAACCTATATGTCTCCAAATAACTATGGATCATAATATGTAATATATAGCTATAATTATGCTTGAGGCCTAGAAATAAAATGATTTACCATCTTCTTTAGTGACCCTGTTAGATTTTGCTACCGATTTAAGAAGAATGCTGTTTTTTAATTGGCATTTATAATAAGTTTCCTCAGTCTTTTAACCAAGCAAAGTACTTTATATGTTTTAACATTTCACTTGTTACAAGAGTCCAAGAAGGAGTCATCAACAACATTTGGAAAAATATGGTACCGTTTAGTTTTTGCATTTTACTTTGTATGTATCATGCACCTATGTGAGATAAAACAGTAACCACCACCTATGAAGTTAGACTGCTTAGTTCATCTATCAACTGAATCTGAACGGCATAGATTTAGTTTTATAAGAATTTTAGGCTCATATGAGATCACTATTGCAACTATAACTAATGTGTCCTATTTGAACATTATTAGTCATTGCCACATCAAACATATTTTTTGGAAATAGAATCAATATATTAAATCCCATTTTAAAAATGTATAATCATGATACAAATATCAAAATTCAAAATGGAGACTTTCCATAATAAAAGAAACAAGTAGCTTCATTCTTTTACTCTCTTGCTTTTACATGGGTGCTATAAATTATGTCTTCTGCTTTGTTAAAATAAATTTATAACTATATTTTAGAATACTGTATTGAAGTACCTTTTTATTGAATTTGTTACTATTACTTATGGTCTGACATAGCACAGAATTTAATACAAATGACTCATGAATTAAATTTCCTAAAAAATTGATATAATACTACCATAAACAAATTCCTCATCTATGAGGCATATAGAATATGTTTAAGCATGTTATCCACACTGTGCTTAATCACATACTTTATTTTTACAACCCACTTCATTTATCTAGAGTCTCTGAAACTTTAAGTTTGGGTATTTGTGTGTGTATAAACATATGTTTGAAAACTACAGTTGAAAGGAAGGAATATAAACATTAAGGATTTTTGGTAATATTTATCTTTTATTTCTTTTAACCTCATTCACATTGTAATTGAACATTTTTTGAAATATAAGTTTCTGAGTACAAAGAACTCTTGTGTGTATTTCTCTACATGCACACAGAAACTTGGTTATATTTAATAACAATGTTTGCTCATAGATCAGAAATTACCTCTTATGTAAAACAGTATCATATACAGGTATATATTTCAAGACACCTGTTTTAACATATGATAAAGAATATAAAATTTTTCTTCAATTTAGTTCCCAAATAATATAAGGGATAAAGGTTTATATTAGTTATAAAATATTCCCAATGCAAGGCTTTCTTTTTGTGTCATCATATATATGAACCACATTATGGTATTAACTATTTGATAAAAGAAAGCTTCCAAAGCTGAATTTAGTATGCAATTATGCTTGCTTATTTTCCTCCATAAACATATACAAAATATATATATTTATTTATGTACCAATAATGTATATTTTGAACATTCTATATGTAAATTTCCTGTATCAAAACTGTATTTTGTGAGCACATCATTGAAAGAGCGTTTCTTTACTTACTGCATAAAGGTGTGGAGAGGAATAAGTGGGTGAGTTTGTTTACATAAGCTACTTTATCCTGTGATGCATAGACAAATGCCACTTTTTCTGTATTTCTATCTTAGCTGTCACAGTATAATGTTGTGTGGGGCTATACAATATGATTTGGAAAATCAGATCATACTAAGCTTAAAATAAAAGGAAAGATCTACAACAAAGAGCAAGAAAAATGATGTGTGTTGCATACAAAAAAAGCAGTGATATTAACAATTCCATGGCTTCCTGGTTGGGAGACCAGGCTGAGCCAGACGCATATTTTAAGGGCTGTCTGCAGCCGATGTGAGCTTGCTCGATGCGGTGGAAATGAGGAATCACCCCATCTCTGACACCAGCTTATTAGTATATTTTAATTTTGAAATAACAAATCACTGTTTTACCTAAACACACTAACCTCTCTCCATTCTTTTTCTTTCTCACATTGTATGCTAATTTACCGTCAACTCCAACTTCCTTTTTTTTTTTTTTAAATACCATCACTCAACTTAAACATCTATCAAAGACCAATGACGTATTAGGCTTTCTTTTGTCTCTTTTGTATTGCTCTGTTAATATTGTGATACTCATGCTTTTAACTTTTAATCTCAGTAAGGAAAACATTAATTTTACAAAATAGCATTTTTAAAGACTTTTAGGATCTGTCAAGGAAGCCTTTTCTGGATTTTTGCCAAATCTAAATATGATTATATTTCTTTCCAGGATGCATGGGATCAATATCTTTCTCAGTATAAAAGTCTTTAACACTTTAGTATTCCAGTGAAGCTACAGAAGAGGTGTAGAAATACTCTGAAATTATTTAAGCATTTGGCTGCATTAATAAGAGGAATAAGCGTCTTAGGAAAATTATATTACAATTAATTACTAATAAAATTAGGAAATATATATTTTACCTTAAACTCCTCTTCAAAGGGGCATGCAGATACAGGTACCTAAGCTTGGTCTAATTCACCTGGTAAATATGTAAATGATTTCACAAGCTGTCATATTTGGATGAGGGTGTTTTTTTAATAGTACATAAAAGGATAACTAATGCCCAAATTTTCTTGTCATTTACACGTGTAATGCAGTCTACATTACTGTAAGCAGCAAATTCATGCATCATTTTGATTCCTTGGATTCTTTTGTTTAGTTTCTTAGCAGACATTTAACTTAGCGCTCAAATCCCACTGATTTCTTAGTGACTGCATTTGGAAAAGGAAAACAACGTTGTTAATATAGAGAAGTTTAAAAAAAATCCTAGGCTTTTGTAAACACTTAAAAAATTAAGTTTGTAGTTTTGCTCTGCAAATACATATTTAGCATTTATGTGTTAGGTGCTATTATCTATGTGTCATCTATGCATTTAGTTTTCTCATCTATCAGTGGTAAAATACACACTGGGCCATTTATGTATGTGTGTGTGTATATATATATATATATATTTTTTTTTTTTTTTCTCTATGCATCTTCATTTAAAAAAATCTTAGTAAAAACAATAAAAACAGAGATATCTTCATAAAATAATCCACACCATTTCTTTAACAGCTAGATTCAGTTTTCATTGAATGTTGCTATTTAACTCATCTCCCCACATTAAACATAGCTTTTCCCAATCAAGTGCATTACCTGCATGTACTATTAACTCATATATAGTATTTTACTTGTGAAAGTTGACAGCAAGTGGAACTTGAAGGTAATTGAGATTAAGTGAATTTAGGCTCAAATAGTTTAGTTTTATATAATCAGTTGGCTAATTCCAGGCATATTTTATAGCCAATTTAAAAACATCAGAAAATTCTAATAAGATGAAATACATTTTTCTCTGTTGATATGAACACTGTGACTTTGTTTATCTTAAATAAGTCCTAAACAATCATAACAAGTGTAAAAACAATCATGGACTCTGTTAAATCAACTAAATAAGAATAATAGTTCTTACATTTCTTACTGGCCTTAAAAGGTTTGGGGAATGTCTTGGGTCCTCTTGCCTTATGTAAGCATATGTAACCATTCTTCTTTAATAAGACATTCTTCTTTAATAAGACATTTCAACTTCCTCTTTGTTGGTAGGTGTCTGAGGACTTGTGAGCAACATGTGGCCGTTCTGTGGAATCATCTTTCCTTGCCTTTGAATTAGCTTTTGCTAGGCCATGAATCAACTTCAATATTTTATATCTCCAAATTGGTAGGTCACTCTTAAATCCTTCTGTGTATGTTTCTAGAAAGATAACTAAATTGTGAGAAATTACCAATTAACATTTGGCTTTTTCCCCAGCTTCAGAATGTCTTCAGCAAGAGATTTGGGTGGTGTTGAAGCACTAGCCAAATGAAGCATTTGATTTTGTGGAATTTTAAAATGTAATGTCTTTCTCATCGTAGACTTCCTAATCTTTGGGAGAAAAGGGGAAACAAGCTATGTCTAAGTTATTTCTCTGCTAGTCATCACACTAAAAACACAGCTTTTGCATTTGTAAAACTTAGGGAGGTTTCTACATTAGACAACATTTTTTTGTTGGAGGATTACACCACAGTCCATTCCCTCCACTTGTCTCTCTCTTCCTGGCCCCCTTCCATCAAACACGAAGCCTTTTCAAGTTCTTCAAAGAAGTGGGGGGAAAAAAGTAGACTCTTTATTAATGGCGGAAAACAAACTGGCTGCTGGACTTCCGAGGCAGCACTCTAATGATAAAGCAGGATAGGCACCACGACAAAGGATTCTTGAATTTACTAAATATATAGGGAAGCCCATTTAAATTCACCAGAGGGGCTTAGAAGACAAGCGGCAGAAAGTTTAGAATTCAATTCAAACCATGCCAGAAAATGAAAATGTACTTAAAAAAGGATTTCTGAAACAATTGTTCAAAGAAATGTCAACTTTTAGAATAATGAAATTCGTACTCTCACTTATGTGGTGACTTTTTCCATTAGGAAGGAAAAACGAATAACAGGATCTCAAAGGAATTGTATCTTCTGTTGAAAGAAAATGTGCTTTCTTTCCACAGAGTGTGCTTTAGTGAGGGCCATCTAGTGCAATGACTAAAAACAACCAAAAGAGACAAAGAGATAATGCAAGTTTTAGCTATTAGACATAATGTAACAGGAGTGCTCTTCCTACTTTGGAAGAAAAATGCTTAACTTGTAAGATTTTTCTAGCTCATTTCCTCACTTCAATTCTGTGATTTAAATTTTTTAAATAAATGTAATGAAGTAAAACTGAAAGTACAAATTGCTGATAAGTAATAGGATTATGTTATGCCAAATTGGGGAGATAAAAAAAGCCACCCGTATCTCATCTCTTACTTATTGAGTTCAGGAAATACACTTTGCCTTTTTAAAAAATCTCTAAGATATGTGCATCTCGATGGAATACTCCTATCTATAAGAATATATATTTCATTAGTCTAAATGTTGACATAGGGAACTGCTTATGCAGTTCATTCAAGGCC